>JASFXZ010000001.1:12152255-12752255 GCA_032209605.1 Mactromeris polynyma
TAGTCCTGGCTGATAGTTTGCCCTTTACTGCTTCCATAATGTTGATATGTCACTATATCTGATCACTTACCTTTCTACTTGTAGTCCTGGCTGACAGTTTGCCCTTCACTGCTTCCATAATGTTGATATGTCACTATATCTGATCACTTACCTTTCTACTTGTAGTCATGGCTGACAGTTTGCCCTTTACTGCTTCCATAATGTTGATATGTCACTATATCTGATCACTTACCTTTCTACTTGTAGTCCTGGCTGACAGTTTGCCCTTCACTGCTTCCATAATGTTGATATGTCCATGTTTGGCAGCGAGATGCAAAGCGGTGTTACCGTCCTAAAATGCAATATCATTATATTTAAACGATTACTGTACGGAGTATCTTTTTCACCATCTTTAACTTTAACAATCAAACAATCCTCTGGTCTCATTTTTAGAGTGCTTGTATAAAAAGCATGTACGGCGAATTCACGTATTTTTATTGGTCAAAATTTCGATATTATATAAATAACACCACAATGGAAATAAGAGTCTACTCTTTATTGTGCTATCCTAGGTGTTGGTGTGTATGGCATGGGGATTATACACGTGTTATAATTACTATTGTACTCAACTACCCAAATAATTACATATATTGTATTGAAGGTTGTTAGGTTAGTTAATCGTATATTAATTGCAAGTATGATTAATTAACTCTAGCTTGAACAAGGTTCGATCTAACGTATTTTGATTTGATATTGATAGTTATGCGTGTTTGTATAGATACATGGAAACATAAATGTGTATAATTATCCTACTTTCATTTTAAAATGTCAACAAAATGATTTTTGTCCAATATCTAGTGAACTTTTATTGACTACGGATTTATATACTAAAATGATTACTTGAAGGAAACCTGACGATTTCCAATCAATGCAAACTTGGTACACGTGATTGATTTGCAGCACCGCTTTAACGTTCATTTATGCCAGAATGGGCGTTAACAAGCGTTTCCGGTTAGGGATACGTATATTCATGTATTTAACAAAGCGTTAGCAACGGCGTTTTCAGAGCCAGCATTGATCTATTATTTACTCGCAAACAGGAATTAGTGAGCCGCCTGTAATATATTATGTGCATTCAAAGTGATAATTACTTCCATTAGATTGTGGGTGTCATCTGTCAATTCTTTGTGCAAATGAATGAAGAATTACCAACATAGCCACACTGCCATACTGTTACACTGCCACACTGTTATGTTTGCATTTATTGATTTGTACGCGTTTGATCGTTTGTTTCAAGTATCAGTCGGAATGCTAGCAATGCACTGTAATGGTGTACAAATGAGGCTAATAAAATTAAATGAGTGTATATAAAACCTCCCACACCATAGTACTTAGAATTGTTGTGTGATGACAGTTCATTGCGTAGACTGCTCGATCTAGCGCTTATACGCTTAATCTATTACTTGATAGACTTTGTAAAGAGGACAGTTTTGGTTATGCCATTCACAGAGTATCATGTTTGTGTTCTTTTGAATCAGTATTCAGCTAAACAGTCAATGCTTGTTAGGTGATATCTCGGAAATTAACAAAAACGGGATCCCTCCCAAACCATCAAATATGCTTTTACGACGTCGTAAGTAAAGAAATTATGGCAACGTAGCCCCCTACAACACCAACACAATGTTTACATACCCCATTCTCATCTTTAGGATTGGCTCCAGCCTCCAGTAATGCTTGGACAACTTCTACATATCCACCTTCAGCAGCGAGATGTAAGGCAGTGGAGTCATTGGTCTGAAACAACGAGTACATTTAAAACCAGTTAATGGACTTACATGTATACACTACATATACAAAATACAAAACTTATCCCAAGACATGTATTCAATCCGCCATGCTGTTTATGTAATTGTTTGGTAACACACACAACATATTTAAAGGTAATGAACTGTTTTCGAATTTCTACCCAGTTTTTGGTTATTTTGGTCAATGTTTTCGGTTAAACTTGTTACTCACCATGAAGCGTTTCAAAAACAGGACACCAGTACATAATAAAGTACAGTATACGTATATATGTGTGTTCTCGAAGATCATTCACTCTCATATATTATCAAACAACAAAATAGTTGCATGTATTATAAACAGGCGCAAGTTGAAATTTCGCCTTAATACTAGGGTAAAACATGTATAACAAACAATAGAGTTTTTGCATATGAGTGAATAATTTCATGGTTACCCGATTTCGTGCTGACGTCACCACTATCTTGTTAAATTTCATCAATTCTTTCACCACACCAACACTTCCCTTGGCCGCAGCAATGTGCGCTATCGTCATTCCTTTCTGTGCAATACAAAATAATCAATGAATGTCTGTTTGTAACTTTATGCGTTAATGTTATGGCAGCATCCAACAAGTTTTATTCAGTAAATACCGATAAATAAACTCATTAAATAAAACAATGTTACCTGCATCTCTTCGATGTTCTAAGCATCGTTTTATCGCGATCATCGCTGAATCGATAAAAACGTCACATACGTGACAGAAAGTAATATAATTCTCAATAGACATACGCTACATTTAGCTAAAATGACGTTAATCGCAATTGTACTAGGTAAATATTGAAATAATATGTGTTTTATTAAAAGGTACATATCGAGTTTCATTCTTAAATGAATAGAAAAAAATTAAATATAATACGAGGGAAAGTCACTAAGTTCCCGGAATGCGCAGATAAATGTGGTATGCTGACGTTGAATGGGTGTCAGCAGAAATATTTTGGTTATTACGAGTCACGTTACGGCATTTATGTACATACTCATATGATGTTAAGTATAAATGCCTTGAAGATTTTTTTTTTAGGTTACGGTTTAAACCCAATAGACCGGTAGCTTTATGACTGCCCCTTGTATGAATATTAAAAAAAAAATATAAAAAACGGGTCTCTACAGTTCCTAACTAACATTATTCACCGCATAAAGACATTTACATAAAGCACAATACAAAGTTGATATACTACCCATCACCAACAAGAAACAAACTGACAACAAAAACAAACATTTCACAAACAACATAGGATTGATAAAAAACACTTGATTTCAATTTTGGGGAAACTGATGGGAATTTATAATCGTACAAATGTCACCCTTCCCCTTTCAATAGAGAGAAAAACATCAATCAAAAGACAACATGCAAAACAATGAGTACTGTTTGGTATAGCCCATTGCTCATGCATTATTATTACCACCGCGGTGGTGATAAAACCCGTTAAGTCTGTTCTGCATCTGTACCGCACAGAAACCGTTCGGAAACACTGACCGGTCTAGAACGGAACGAAACGTGACGGGTACGTGCAGTTATCTACGACGTGTTCTACACTGTAACATGCTATAGGATGGAGACAATTAAGGGACAATGGATCATGCATTTATGTCATGAAAACCAACTAATTAAACACTTGGCGAATGATTTCTACAGGTTAAAATAATGAGATCTTTACCTCGTCCTTTTACATAAAACACATATATAGAAGTTTATTTAATAATAACAAATATAAACTCAATACATGTTATGGAACACAATAGCAAAGACTGTTTGTATTTAGAAGATGCAAACCTTATTTTCTATGTATTATTTCTATGACAACGCCGGTTGTCAATATGTATTGAAGCAAAAATAACCAGCACGCAAGTTGGTTTGAATATTTATTGACTGGGCAGTACCGTCAAAGAATAGTTAAAGGGAACATTTACAAGTATTTTACTCAGTATCGAGTTCCCCGCTTAGAGGAACTACATACAACGTGTTCAAAATGTTTTTGTTTCATTTTCTAAGAAAATTGGTATTTCGTATAATGATATGGTCGACCGCCAATTTGAGTTTCAATGCAATAAAGATATTCCATACATATTTGGATCCATATATTCATGCGGGTACACCAAAGGTTGACTCAGATCCGCAGCCTTAGAAGGAACTGGACCGCTCCCGAGCCCTGACATAAAGTGCTGGACCGCCCCGGACCCCTGACATAAAGTGTTGGACCGCCCCGACCCCTGACATAAAGTGTTGGACCGCCCCGACCCCTGACATAAAGTGCTGGACCGCCCCGACCCCTGACATAAAGTGCTGGACCGCCCCGGACCCCTGACATAAAGTGCTTCACCGCCCCCAACCCCTGACATAAAGTGTTGGACCGCCCAGACCCCTGACATAAAGTGCTGGACCGCCCCCGACCCCTGACATAAAGTGTTGGACCGCCCCCGACCCCTGACATAAAGTGTTGGACCGCCCCCGACCCCTGACATAAAGTGCTGGACCGCCCCCGACCCCTGACATAAAGTGTTGGACCGCCCCCGACCACTGACATAAAGTGCTGGACCGCCCCCGACCCCTGACATAAAGTGCTGAACCGCCCCCGTCCCCTGACATAAAGTGCTGGACCGCCCCCGACCCCTGACATAAAGTGTTGGACCGCCCCCGACCCCTGGCATAAAGTGATGGATCCGCCCCCGACCCCTAACATAAAGTGCTGGACCGCCCCGACCCCTGACATAAAGTGCTGGACCGCCCCGATCCCTGACATAAAGTGCTGGACCGCCCCCGACCCCTGACATAAAGTGCTGGACCGCCCCGATCCCTGACATAAAGTGCTGAACCGCCCCCGTCCCCAGACATAAAGTGTTGGACCGCCCCCGACCCCTAACATAATGTGCTGGACTGCCCCCGACCCCTGACATAAAGTGCTGGACCGCCCCCGACCCCTGACATAAAGTGCTGGACCGCCCCCGACCCCTGACATAAAGTGTTGGACCGCCCCCGACCCCTGGCATAAAGTGATGGATCCGCCCCCGACCCCTAACATAAAGTGCTGGACCGCCCCGACCCCTGACATAAAGTGCTGGACCGCCCCGATCCCTGACATAAAGTGCTGGACCGCCCCCGACCCCTGACATAAAGTGCTGGACCGCCCCGATCCCTGACATAAAGTGCTGAACCGCCCCCGTCCCCAGACATAAAGTGTTGGACCGCCCCCGACCCCTAACATAAAGTGCTGGACTGCCCCCGACCCCTGACATAAAGTGCTGGACCGCCCCCGACCCCTGACATAAAGTGCTGGACCGCCCCCGACCCCTGACATAAAGTGCTGGACCGCCCCCGACCCCTGACATAAAGTGCTGGACCGCCCCCGATCCCTGACATAAAGTGCTGGACCGCCCCCGATCCCTGACATAAAGTGCTGGACCGCCCCCGATCCCTGACATAAAGTGCTGGACCGCCCCCTATCCCTGACATAAAGTGCTGGACCGCCCCCGATCCCTGACATAAAGTGCTGGACCGCCCCCGATCCCTGACATAAAGTGCTGGACCGCCCCCGATCCCTGACATAAAGTGTTGGACCGCCCCCGACCCCAATTTCACAATTACTCAATCAAACTCAATGACTGCAATTAATTATTTACATTCTACAGAAATGAAACTGTTTGACAGGCATTTACTATTACCGACTGTCTGTATTTGGCCGTTTTTATGTTGTTTATGTACCAAATTGGCATAAACATATGCTCAAATTGCATTTGAATATTAAAGGCATGAATAGGACATTGAAATGTATCGTTGTAATGACATCTGAATGAATAAATGATAAATACCACCATAGAAAACACCAAGACCGCTACCCAGTGTGTTTCAATCTATGTTGCATATCATATACTCATAATTAGTTATTATTTTATCCGTAAAAACATTTTATTCAGCTAGATTTTAACAACTCCACTTCAACAGAACAGTTATACTTAGAACTACGTCATGTACAAATGAATTCAAGCTTTTGTTAAAAGACTTCAAACATGTTAACTCCATTGTAACCTTGACTAATTACATACGTACAGTAAAACCTCAATAATAAAACCACCTATGGGACCTTGATAACTGGTCTTAATACTGAGGTGGTCTTAATATTGAGATTAAATAAAGAGCAAAACAGTGAGGTGTTGTTATTATTGAGGTTGTACTGTACTATACTACTAAACGATACGGCTTGTATAACTGTGAGTGAAGAACTGATAATGGTTGACATTTGCAGCACAATGAATAACATGGTGTAGACTAAGGAGTCGATCATTTCTAATAAAAGAGTTCGATTATCGAGAATTGCAGCAACAAGTTAGGTAAGTCTGTACAATACTTTGTCACATATTTAGTACATACCGTATTTGCCATGGTAACTAACTCAGGTCTATGCTTCAAGAAAAGTTTCACAACATCAGAATGATCGTTTTCTGCCGCTAAATGAAGTGGTGTCTGTACATGCTACAATATAACAAGAAATGAATAATGAAACTTAACATCATTTATTCAAAACAAGAAATGTCTTTAAAAGAAGATGAACGGCGTAGATAGAATTGCCCTTTTTCGGAACTCCGATTTCGCCAGAGGGGTATGCTACGGAAAGTGTATTATCTTTTCGAGACACCCCGTTTGGTGTCTCTCCACTTAAAATATGAACCAATCAAATCGTCTATTTTGTTGCATATTTAAACAACGCGCTTCATATACAACATTTGATTGGTCTTAAATGTAGGTCAAATTCAATATTAAACAGCTACGGCGAAAAACGCTACACTTGCCATTGTATCAACTACATTGGTTTGAAACTGATTATGTGTTAAACGTTTTGGAACGAACTGGTATGTGTATGATGCATACATTAATTGCATCTTCTTTTTATATCGTGGTCAGGAAGATATTCAATAATATTTATAGTTTTGACATCATGTCACTGAGCCTAGTGTTTGTAATAGATGTAGAAGTATAGTAGAACGATGATGAACCCCACAGCTGTTGTACTTACCTCATCTACAGCATTGGCATCAGCTTGAAGTCTCAGCAAGGTATTACAGACGTCCAGTTGTCCAGCCTGAGCCGCCATGTGGAGTGGAGTTTTCTTTGCCTTAAAGAAATGTAATACATACTAATTGATATTTTTTATGAATTATAAAGCAACTATAGTTTAAATATATTATTGTCACGGTACGGACTAAGTCACAATAAGGGGAGAGGATGTGTAAACGGCCGGGTAGCTCAGTCGGTAGAGCATTCGCCCTATAAGTGAGGGTCCCGGGTTCGAGTCCCGATCAGGCTGCAAATTTATCTCACCCTGCGGCATTTTCGCAACTAAATAACCAATTGTAACGCGGTAATAGTTTACATCTGCCTTCTCGCGGCAAAAGAAAAACATTATGTAAAGTTTTCACCCGGTTTCTAACCGTGATACATCATATCCGGCCATAAACAATGGACATGGCATA
The DNA here is from genome assembly GCA_032209605.1 of Mactromeris polynyma. Lineage (NCBI taxonomy): Eukaryota > Metazoa > Mollusca > Bivalvia > Venerida > Mactridae > Mactromeris > Mactromeris polynyma. Next base: position 12,159,540 of record JASFXZ010000001.1, read on the forward strand.
GTTGTGTTCTCGTGCTTAAAGATTGATCCTGAAAAAGGGGTATATGAAGTATATCCGGGTGCCACCCTGTGCACGTGAACGGGACTTTGAACACCTATGCCTAACTGAAATCTCAAAATGTTATAACATACAAAAAGTTATACAACATACCAATGATAACGCATCTATTGTTGCTTTATGCGTTTCTATAAGTAATTTCACCAGCGAGTTATATCCATATTGCGCTGCTAGATGTAAGGGGGTGATACCCGATTTGGACTTTGCGTTCACGTAAGCTTTTCTCCATAGCAACACGTCTGCCACCTGATCGTGTCCGTTCTCTGCTGCTAGATGTAACGCAGCCTTTCCGTGAGCCTGGAGAAAGTAAGCAAAATGGTGGATTTAGAAAATACAAGACATTATGTTTTTTATGTTGAAACTTATTTATTTTACATGGAGTTTGAAACAAGTTTACAACGTATATTAATCACTGTCATTGATTACCTATTTGGTAACTTACCAATACTCGCGCCTAATTTCAGATATTTGAAGTTCATGCTTCGTACTAGCCTGACGTACGGACAGAACACTTCACAAACCATTAACACAGTGAATATCGGTATATAGTGAAACACAGCGTTATATTGTAAACAATGTCATTAGACAAGGCGTGAATAGTAAGAAACTACTTCATTTTTTAGTTTTTTAGAAGAAGACGTGAATCAGAATAATGATTTTTCCGAATCAAATATTTTATACAACATTTACTGAAATATGCGAATAAGAACCATCCAGGAAGAATGATCGTTTTACCTCATCAAAGACATCAACTCTCGCATGATGTGTTAGAAGAATTTTAACAACCTCCAAATGACCATGTTCACTGGCAACCAGTAAAGGTGACCAACCGTTCTGAAATTTAGAGAAAAAAATGGAACACACGTGGAAAGCCTTGAATGTAGCAAGGGTTTCTTATGAATAAACTTATAAGATACATTTGTTTCTCGTTCAAGTTGTACTACAAGAACAGAATATTCAATGGAGAATTTAAAGATCCTACCAACGTAATAAGAGATTACAGTGCAGGTGCTTCAGAGCATCACCCTATAGGAGAAGCATGGTTTACAGTGCAGGTGCTTCAGAGCATCACCCTATAGGAGACACATGGTTTACAGTGCAGGTGCTTCAGAGCATCACCCTATAGGAGACGCATGGTTTACAGAGCAGGTGCTTCAGAGCATCATCCTATAGGAGACGCATGGTTTACAGTGCAGGTGCTTCAGAGCATCACCCTATAGGAGACGCTTGGTTTACAGTGCAGGTGCTTCAGAGCATCACCCTATAGGAGACGCATGGTTTACAGTGCAGGTGCTTCAGAGCATCACCCTATAGGAGACGCATGGTTTACAGTGCAGGTGCTTCAGAGCATCAGCCTATAGGAGACGCATGGTTTACAGTGCAGGTGCTTCAGAGCATCACCCTATAGGAGACGCATGGTTTACAGTGCAGGTGCTTCAGAGCATCAGCCTATAGGAGACGCATGGTTTACAGTGCAGGTGCTTCAGAGCATCACCCTATAGGAGACGCATGGTTTACAGAGCAGGTGCTTCAGAGCATCACCCTATAGGAGACGCATGGTTTACAGAGCAGGTGCTTCAGAGCATCATCCTATAGGAGACGCATGGTTTACAGAGCAGGTGCTTCAGAGCATCAGCCTATAGGAGACGCATGGTTTACAGAGCAGGTGCTTCAGAGCATCACCCTATAGGAGACGCATGGTTTACAGAGCAGGTGCTTCAGAGCATCATCCTATAGGAGACGCATGGTTTACAGTGCAGGTGCTTCAGAGCATCACCCTATAGGAGACGCATGGTTTACAGTGCAGGTGCTTCAGAGCATCACCCTATAGGAGACGCATGGTTTACAGTGCAGGTGCTTCAGAGCATCACCCTATAGGAGACGCATGGTTTACAGAGCAGGTGCTTCAGAGCATCATCCTATAGGAGACGCATGGTTTACAGTGCAGGTGCTTCAGAGCATCACCCTATAGGAGACGCTTGGTTTACAGTGCAGGTGCTTCAGAGCATCACCCTATAGGAGACGCATGGTTTACAGTTGAGGTGCTTCAGAGCATCACCCTATAGGAGACGCATGGTTTACAGAGCAGGTGCTTCAGAGCATCACCCTATAGGAGACGCATGGTTTACAGTGCAGGTGCTTCAGAGCATCAGCCTATAGGAGACGCATGGTTTACAGTGCAGGTGCTTCAGAGCATCACCCTATAGGAGACGCATGGTTTACAGTGCAGGTGCTTCAGAGCATCAGCCTATAGGAGACGCATGGTTTACAGTGCAGGTGCTTCAGAGCATCAGCCTATAGGAGACGCATGGTTTACAGAGCAGGTGCTTCAGAGCATCACCCTATAGGAGACGCATGGTTTACAGAGCAGGTGCTTCAGAGCATCATCCTATAGGAGACGCATGGTTTACAGTGCAGGTGCTTCAGAGCATCACCCTATAGGAGACGCATGGTTTACAGAGCAGGTGCTTCAGAGCATCACCCTATAGGAGACGCATGGTTTACAGAGCAGGTGCTTCAGAGCATCATCCTATAGGAGACGCATGGTTTACAGTGCAGGTGCTTCAGAGCATCACCCTATAGGAGACGCATGGTTTACAGTGCAGGTGCTTCAGAGCATCACCCTATAGGAGACGCATGGTTTACAGTGCAGGTGCTTCAGAGCATCACCCTATAGGAGACGCATGGTTTACAGAGCAGGTGCTTCAGAGCATCATCCTATAGGAGACGCATGGTTTACAGTGCAGGTGCTTCAGAGCATCACCCTATAGGAGACGCTTGGTTTACAGTGCAGGTGCTTCAGAGCATCACCCTATAGGAGACGCATGGTTTACAGTTGAGGTGCTTCAGAGCATCACCCTATAGGAGACGCATGGTTTACAGAGCAGGTGCTTCAGAGCATCACCCTATAGGAGACGCATGGTTTACAGTGCAGGTGCTTCAGAGCATCAGCCTATAGGAGACGCATGGTTTACAGTGCAGGTGCTTCAGAGCATCACCCTATAGGAGACGCATGGTTTACAGTGCAGGTGCTTCAGAGCATCAGCCTATAGGAGACGCATGGTTTACAGTGCAGGTGCTTCAGAGCATCAGCCTATAGGAGACGCATGGTTTACAGAGCAGGTGCTTCAGAGCATCACCCTATAGGAGACGCATGGTTTACAGAGCAGGTGCTTCAGAGCATCATCCTATAGGAGACGCATGGTTTACAGAGCAGGTGCTTCAGAGCATCAGCCTATAGGATCCGCATGGTTTACAGAGCAGGTGCTTCAGAGCATCACCCTATAGGAGACGCATGGTTTACAGAGCAGGTGCTTCAGAGCATCATCCTATAGGAGACGCATGGTTTACAGTGCAGGTGCTTCAGAGCATCACCCTATAGGAGACGCATGGTTTACAGTGCAGGTGCTTCAGAGCATCACCCTATAGGAGACGCATGGTTTACAGAGCAGGTGCTTCAGAGCATCACCCTATAGGAGACGCATGGTTTACAGTGCAGGTGCTTCAGAGCATCACCCTATAGGAGACGCATGGTTTACAGAGCAGGTGCTTCAGAGCATCACCCTATAGGAGACGCTTGGTTTACAGTGCAGGTGCTTCAGAGCATCACCCTATAGGAGACGCATGGTAGGGCTCTTATTGCAGCAAAGAAATAAAACTCTTGTTTAAAGATATTATACCTGTTTTTATATAACAGTGTGAAATAAAAACATTTAAATAGAAAACATTCATTATAAACCATGGTTAGTGGAATAGTTATTCATGGAATAAGTATTTTGACTTCAAAAACTTAGTCAGCATTCGTTCACAAAATGTCCCCGTAAAAAAGCACGCCAACGATCGATATTGTCCGCGATATAAACTATCTGTACAATTTTGAAGAAATAATCATCAGAGCTTTTGTTCTTAAATTGTATTTAATCAAACAATGTGTACTAAGATTACGGTTAAAAATAATTGTGCTGATCTTGTTGAGATGACAGTCTATTATCTTTACGATAGATTGTTGGTAACAAGAGGGCACCGGAGAAGTAACGTCACAATAAAAAAACACTGTATCTATAAGTATTAACCAACCTTTGCCTGCCTGTTGACAGCATTCTGTATATTGCTAACACCAATATGTTTCACCATCTCTAACAATACATCATCGTTACCTGATCGAGCAACATAATGCAGCGGTGTCTCGTATGTCTGAAATAGACGGGAAACAAAGATACATACGTATGATACATGTGCAAATAATACAAAATAGAGAGTTCCTGGTAAAATTAATAATTCATAGCAAATATTTCGAGGACCAATGAGACCAAAGCATAAAACCTGTCGGGTTAATCCACGAGAAGGGCACATGCTGATACATTACAAACATGGAACGTAAGTGATACCGTGTTATACACTAAAATACGATTGAAGCGTTAACTTGCAAAAAAGGGAACTCTTGATTCTATCAAAATGTACCAAATTTCAAAGTGTTTCAGTCACTAAGTTTACATACAATATATATTAATTGTAAACATTTTACCATTTTTTGAATAGGTACTTATGGTTCTAAATTACAAAGTAATTGTAAACATGGCAGTATTACTACAAAACGTACCATTTTAGAATGAATGTTTGTGTCACCGTTGTACTCCAACAGTAACTTCATAAGATCCGTATCTTCAAACTCATCATGTGCCATTGTTTTACTGAGACCCGCTGCATAGTGTAAGGGTGTCTCGCCTTCCTGAACGTATATATAAAAGTAAAGTCGGACCTCGTTTATTTGAATTCATCGGGGCCGAAATTTTATTTCGAACAATACATTGTTTCGAATAGTGCATTTCATTTCGACGTGGATAAGAAGATACATCGTGACCTGATCTTTATTTCGGATGATACCAAGTATTCGGATAGAAGGTTGTCAAATAAACGAGGTCCGACTGTATTATATATTTAGATACTATGTACAAACACATTTTGTGGTGTTGAAGGCAGACGATCAATGTATACTATTTAGCGTTTTTTAATTGTTATATAACTGTGTAAAATAATGCTGTGCAGTGTGAGGGACATAGATAAATGATAATAAAACAGAAAACTTGTGTTAATATGGAACTCCGGCACGTAATATAACAAAAAATGTCTTCAAATCAGTACAAAACGATATACGGATATAACATAAATATGTTTGTGCAACATGTAGTACATTATAAATGTAATAAAACAAACATAATAATATATTTGCATGACTACTAAAGACACAGAGCCGGCGTTCCATATACGAATAAACAGATTTGTCGTTAAATGTTCTTTGTCTGAGTGTTCTGGCATATATGTTAAATCTGTATTTCTATATGCAAGATACGCCAACAACTGACACATCATCTGAACAGATGTTTAAATGTTTCGATGCTATTCATAGTCAATAATCCAATTATGTGTTGATTTATTTTAGTCCCCGCCTTTTCAAATTAGAACATTAAGTATTATTCCATTTTCTCGGATTTCTGCACTAAAACAACACATTTCATTGACGACATGTCATACAATGGTATTTTACCGTCATAGACAATCATGTTAAGTAACGCAGAATCATTCTATTTATAACTAACGGTGCATGTCTTATGTGTTTTGCGCATGAACATAATTAACGACTAAACCCCTTGTAAACTATTTACATGGTCGTATATTAAATCTTAATTATATATCAAACGCATCGTCTTAAAGGTATTGTTTGTATGTTTTGTAAAGACAACCCACTTTTCTTTTTTATAAAAATTGATTCATTGATTTTGTATGAGCTCGTCCACAGAGAGGTGACATAAATGCACTTAACTGTAACTTTAGTCTATCACTCACATTAACACATAATATCACCATGGAACTGTTTTCATAATAAAACTACAGTATAAGTTAATTAACAGATAGTAAACAAGCATTTATACCACGTCCAAGTCAAGATAAGAAAATATTGTAATATAAATGTGGAAATATATTTATAATTATTAATGCAAGATTACATTTCATGATTGCGTGTTGTCATAATCAGACAATATTCGTAAATAACGACTACAAAGATAATTACTGCTGGTTCATAATAAAACAATCACCTTGTTGTAGACATGACATAATCTAAATATTGTTTCGTAATTTTCTAGGCATTTTGCTTGTAATTTCATAATTGTGCGTAAAATTCAATTATATATATCATCTTGCTGTTTTTCAACCACGTTTTGCATCACAAACTCGATTTTCTATGAATTGCTGCAAAATACTTTTTAACTTCCATATTGTACCTGATTTTGTAGCCAACAACAGAAATATAACTGAGTGGTTGTACATAAAAGGAATGTATGTTTCTTTCAACATCGAGATGAAATATCATCAAAGACATAATCAATAAAATACAAATCAGGACACAAATGTCTTCTATTCTGGTAACTTGAAGAGCCACCAAGAATACGTTAAAGACAAGATAGGAGGAACACCATTAAGCATTTATCGTGTCCAATGAAAACTACACATATCTTCCAGGCAATAAATTTCGATTGCTCTAAAAATTGACATTAATTGATTTGATATCAAAACACTTTATTCACGTTATTTGTTCTAAATTTAGATCAGCATTGTTTTTCGTACATAAATTACACACGAAGATGGAATGGTACGGATGCACGCTCAGGTATTACACACGAAGATGGAATGGTACGGATGCACGCTCAGGTAATATACTCTGAGTGGTAGAAAATTGGATATAAGATGATTTGTATTTCAAATAAATTTTACAGAACGAATTAACGAAATTGATATCAATAAAATACTGCGTGCTAACAGTGTATTATTTAAAACTTACTTATTATATCATGTACTAAATCCTAGAAGGTTACAAACAACACATTTACTTACGTAATTCGGTTGATTGACTAACATGATTGAATCCATTCTAGATTGATGAATAGTAACATAGTGTAGAATATCTCTGGTTACATCAAGATGACAATGTCTGACGGCAACATGTAGTGGTGTCTCTCCAGCCTATAAAACATGGCAAATACAAAACGAAAATGAGGATAAAAACTGGACTTCAAACACTCATCAACTCTTAACATAGATAAATAAAGTAATGGATGGAGAAATGTACCGATGAAGCGAGCTAACAAACAGGATTGATATATTTTGCAGAATTATGAGAGCAATTATTTTACATTTGTGACAGCAATGTTTCTCGTTTGTGTAACACTATTACATATGAAATAAAGGCTGTCTTATATGTGACCGCTTCACATTTGCATCTATTTAATACATTTAAGGGTCCACCACATGGGTTTAGCTCCATTGTACGCCCGTTATTTCGTGTTTAAAGAATCTTCACTACATTATGACAAAGTGATCTGAAACAATAAACGTGGTGTAGACTGTTTTATATCGACTGTTTTCGATAGTTCGTTCAATTCATGTATAGCTTACTGCAACCAATTCATGTATAGCTTACTGCAACCAATTCATGTATAGCTTACTGCAACCAATTCATGTATAGCTTGCTGCAACCAATTCATGTATAGCTTACTGCAACCAATTCATGTATAGCTTACTGCAACCAATTCATGTATAGCTTGCTGCAACCAATTCATGTATAGCTTACTGCAACCAACTCATGTATAGCTTACTGCAACCAACTCATGTATAGCTTACTGCAACCAATTCATGTATAGCTTACTGCAACCAATTCATGTATAGCTTGCTGCAACCAACTCATGTATAGCTTACTGCAACCAATTCATGTATAGCTTACTGCAACCAATTCATGTATAGCTTGCTGCAACCAACTCATGTATAGCTTACTGCAACCAATTCATGTATAGCTTACTGCAACCAATTCATGTATAGCTTGCTGCAACCAACTCATGTATAGCTTACTGCAACCAATTCATGTATAGCTTACTGCAACCAATTCATGTATAGCTTGCTGCAACCAACTCATGTATAGCTTACTGCAACCAATTCATGTATAGCATACTGCAACCAATTCATGTAAAGCTTGCTGCAACCAATTCATGTATAGCTTACTGCAACCAATTCATGTATAGCTTGCTGCAACCAATTCATGTATAGCTTACTGCAACCAATTCATGTATAGCTTACTGCAACCCACTCATGTATAGCTTACTGCATCAATTCATGAATAGCTTAATGTAACCAATTCATGTATAGCTTACTACAATCAACTCATGTATAGCTTACTGCAACCAACTCATGTATAGCTTACTGCATCCAGCTCATGTATAGCTTACTGCAACCAATTCATGTATAGCTTACTGCAACCAATTCATGTATAGCTTACTGCAACCACTCATGTATAGCTTACTGCAACCAACTCATGTATAGCTTACTGCATCCAGCTCATGTATAGCTTACTGCAACCAACTCATGTATAGCTTACTGCATCCAGCTCATGTATAGCTTACTGCAACCAATTCATGTATAGCTTACTGCAACCAATTCATGTATAGCTTGCTGCAACCAACTCATGTATAGCTTACTGCAACCAATTAATGTATAGCTTACTGCAACCAATTCATGTATAGCTTGCTGCAACCAACTCATGTATAGCTTGCTGCAACCAACTCATGTATAGCATACTGCAACCAATTCATGTATAGCTTGCTGCAACCAATTCATGTATAGCTTACTGCAACCAATTCATGTATAGCTTACTGCAACCAACTCATGTATAGCTTACTGCAACCAACTCATGTATAGCTTACTGCAACCAACTCATGTATAGCTTACTGCAACCAACTCATGTATAGCTTGCTGCAACCAATTCATGTATAGCTTGCTGCAACCAACTCATGTATAGCTTACTGCAACCAACTCATGTATAGCTTACTGCAACCAATTCATGTATAGCTTGCTGCAACCAATTCATGTATAGCTTACTGCAACCAATTCATGTATAGCTTACTGCAACCAATTCATGTATAGCTTACTGCAACCAACCCATGTATAGCTTACTGTAACCAATTCATGTATAGCTTACTGCAACCAACCCATGTATAGCTTACTGCAACCAATTCATGTATAGCTTACTGCAACCAATTCATGTATAGCTTACTGCAACCAATTCGTGTATAGCTTACTGCAACCAATTCATGTATAGCTTACTGCAACCAATTCATGTATAGCTTACGGCAACCAATTCATGTATAGCTTACTGCAACCAATTCATGTATAGCTTACTGCAACCAATTCTTGTATAGCTTACTGCAACCAATTCGTGTATAGCTTACTGCAACCAATTCATGTATAGCTTACTGCAACCAATTCGTGTATAGCTTACTGCAACCAATTCGTGTATAGCTTACTGCAACCAATTCGTGTATAGCTTACTGCAACCAATTCGTGTATGGCTTACTGCAACCAATTCGTGTATAGCTTACTGCAACCAATTCATGTATAGCTTACTGCAACCAATTCGTGTATAGCTTACTGCAACCAATTCGTGTATAGCTTACTGCAACCAATTCGTGTATTTGACCAGTATTTTTCAATTAAGTCTAGTAATAATAAAACAGTTTGACAGCTTCGCGACTTTTTTTAAGCTAACCAGTTGTTAAAATCAATGGTAACATCAGTTTATGCAACATACTAAAAGTGGTTTCATATTTTGTTTCAACGAACCTTTGAGAAAGCTGTTGGATCGGCGTCATCTTCCAACAAGGCAGCAATCATCTGGAGCTGTCCACTTCGTGCGGCAATATGCATAGCTGTCTCACCATTCTGTAGTATACATAAATCAAATGTGCATTTGAAATTATTATAACATTCCAAAATCAGACTTCGTTATAACGCGATCATATACTGAACAAAACTTCTAACGCAGCGTATTCATTTTGGCGCTAAAGTTTATATGACTGAGTCAACCCGGCAAATAAATGTTTCTTCTTTGTAGCGCAATGAACCAGTAGCCATGACTGATGTGCATTTTGATGAAAAATATCCAGAAATTTAACCCTAAGAATGAGAAACGAATGAAATTATGACATGAGGGGCGGAGGAGGAGCTAGGGGAAACATGTAGGGGAAAAGATGTGCAATGAACTCAAAATAGTTCCAGGAAAAAATCATTATCATAAAAGTAGGACTGTTTTGCTGCATATCTTGTGGACCTTACAGAAGCTACTGGAGTTTGTGTTAGACGTTTTGCTCAGTTTAGTTCTAATCTACATACAAATATCCCTTTAAAAGATGCTGCGCAGATTAGTCAGACTACATCCTATCTAAAGGAAAAACTAAGATTATCAGCATTTAGGTTCTAAAGAAAACACCAGGTGTCTGCAAAACAAATAGTTTATCACTGGAAATATGTTTCACATAATTATGAGACCAATTATTTTACATTTGTTACCGCAATGTTTCTCGTTTGTGTAAAGTTTTCACATTTGAAGTAAATTGACCGCTTTCACGTTTGCGAATATTTTATACATTTGTGGGTCCTACACGTGGGTGTACCTCTTTTGTAGCATTCACGTCGGCGCCACTTTTCAACAACATATCAGCACATTTTTCGCCATCCTTTGTCCTAGCAGCAATATGCAATGGTGTTTCTTTTCCCTGACAAAAAAAAACGAAAACATGCCGTTTCTTTAAAGTCAAAATACGGTTTTACATCCGATGACGGCCTTGTGCAAATATAAGCCGATACATGGCCTGAATAAGTTAAGTACATAAATGATCACAAATGTCTTCAGACGAACAATGTGTATTTGAGTAACAATAACGTCCGTTCTTTGACAGAATTGGTTTTGTCCACTTATTGACAATCCAGACACATATTTGTCTATCACTGAAACGAAATAGTAAGATTTAAAATTGATCAATGTAATTTCTTTGACCTACTTAGGTGAAAGACCGTCTCTATGTCAATAACTACCCATCAAACCGGAAGTCCCCCAGCCTGTGTAATAACAGTTATATACACGGATAATCTGCAACATGATTATCCAATCAAGCGACATGCTGTCACATTGATTGGCTTGGATCGTTTGATATAACATGGTAAATAATTCGATCGTAAAATACATAACAACTGCCTGAAACTGGCTGGAAGAGAATTTCTAGCAAAAAAGTATCATAGATTACACAATGCTGGAACAAATTCATATCATATTATTGAATAATATGCTACTGTAGGTATATCTAACGATCCGTGTATCGTAGAACTGCCAATTTATTGTGATCGAGACATATGTGTGTCATATGTTCACCTCACTCACAGTAAAATTCAATTTTCAATATGACATTAATTATTTCCACATCCGCTGACTATGCATTTTCTTACATCAGCACGATGGAGAAATTGGAATATATATATACCTTCCCTCCTTTGGCTTCCACCTGTGCTCCCCAACCTAACAACAATTGAACTGATTGTGGCTTACAGTATTCTACAGCCAGATGAAGGGCAGTGTATCCGTCCTAAAATAAACGAAAACATACCAAAATTCATAATGCCATTTCAATGGGTAATTAACTTGAATTTTATCGCCCAGTGGATTTGAAAAGTCTTATGAGCGGCGTTCTGTATAACATTCGTAATCCACTTTGCCTTTTTACTAAACACATCAGGCAATGCTTGTTTTATTTTCAGTGTATTAACAGTAGAATAATTTAACCTAATACCAAGATCGGCTTTAAGAGTTTTAAAAGTCACAATGTTACCTTTGTTTTTGAATCGACAGGAGTGCCTTTCTGAATGAGAGCCTTCACAACAGACGTGTGGCCACCCATTGCCGCGGCATGCAAGCACAATGCTCCTGTCTGCAATTGTTTAACAAACACACATATGATAATATTGCTGTACATCTTGTACAGTGTTTTAATAAAGATAATAGTAACTTCTAATATGGAGTTTGTTTAATAACTTAAAATAAAAAACACATACGTTATTTACGGCTCGTACTCGCACGTTAAACACCTATCAATGAACATGTATGCATGTTTGCAGTTTAAACCTGCATGAACTGAAGTATGAAGCGAACACAATCTAACATTGTGTTTGGATATGAAAGGTAAATAAATCACTTAAAGCGAATGACAGACATTGTCTGAGTCGGCTACTGAGATACTAACGCTTACAATCGCTATGCTTACCTTATTTGGCATATGTAATGGAACCCCCTTTTTCAGGAAGGCTAGTGCAGTTTCTGGATGACCATACGTTGATGCTATGTGCATTAGAGTATTACCATCTTTAGTTCTTGCAGATAATGAGGATTTATATTTATCCAGTAACATATTCACTATATGTGTCTGACCACGTTCAGCTGCTATATGTACCGGACTTCTATCATACTGTAAAGGAACCAACACATAATGAGAATTTGGCGAGGCGTATATATAATGTTTATCATAAAGTTCTTATCACCAAACCGTTACACAAGATTGAGAAGCGCAAGTAAACAAGGCATTAAAAAACAGGGTCACTTTAAGATGAGCTTTGAATATTACCACTTTACTCAGTTTTACTCATACGTTCACAGAATCGATGAAAATTTGTATTAAAGATGTATCTTGTCCATCTGAACGAATACTATATGAACAAGTTACATACAGCGCTGTTGCTACACTGGCAAAACTATCTTTAATATATAAAATTGGATATTTTTTTAATTTATACATATTACAAACCGTTTTTTTCGACAAATGCAAACTAAAAATGCTTATTGTAGTTTTAAATATTGCATATTTTTGGGGAAAATTAACAAAAAATGAGCCTTATATTAATTTAATAAAACTTACTTTTTGTACCAAATTTAAACTGAAACATATATAAAAGAAATCTTGAAATCCATCATTATAGAAGACTGTAGAGCTTATACAAGCTACACGCATACCTTATCTGTGATATAGGGACTGGCTTTATTTGACAGGAGGTATTTCAACATTGGTTCGTCACCTTCAAATGCGGCGATATGTAAGGCAGATTGACCTTCTCTCTGAAAATACGCGATATAACAAAACTTGTAATATCAAGTACCATACAAAATAATGTACATGTAACTTCCTTGACTTGATATAATATTCATGTTCTCCCTCACCCCTCTCGGCCCGTGGCCACTTGGTTTCTTAACTTGTCTTGTAGAGTATACCATTTATGTCCCCTTAAATTTTCTATGGTTAATTTTCATAGTCTCTGCAAGACTATATCTTACTTTACCATTTCCTTACTTGGCCATTACATCACCTCAACTCCTAACGTTTCGTATGTTGATGTTTCCATGGGATCTGTATGGGAAGGCATTGTCTTGTGTGTTGGCATTCCCTGCAACAACTTCATCTTTCCTTTATTATTGTTCAGTTCATTCTTGTATATTATATTTTGATTGTCACATCCCGACAAAAACTTGCAAGCATATATACATAACCATTTATATTCATCTGGGTCAATTCTAATTACATGACAATTGCAGTTTAAACACTGTCTATATTTTTTCTGTCAATATATGATTGTTTTTCTTTGTTATAACAACTGATTTGAATGCTTCATGCTATGTTTTCATACATATTTTAAAAACACGTCATTAATTGGTAACCGTGGGTGATATACTGTTGATTGATGTATAATTGTTTATTGATTTTTAAAACTTTTACATCAAATGTTAGGTACAAATTATCATAGACACAACTGCCTTAAGTATATATTGTTAAACAAAAATTAACTGACTTGAATACTTTCAAAACGCTGTCAGTTGCCATGGGCGATGGCTTACGTAACAGTCCTGTGGGTATTTTTGAGATTTAAAGATATCAAAGAATGTGACTTCAAAACAAATGCATTATATTACCATGATTCCATCAGGATATAAATTGACGAACGGACGACAAGGCATGTAGCAACTTTGTTTTGGGTCACTTGAGTGACAAGTATCTATCGCAAAATCAATTGTCAATGGCAAAGCAAACAAAAATGTTGCTTTCACCAAAGTTGATACTGGTTAAACAATGCAGTACAATTTTCACCACTAGAGCAGATTGATGTTTCTGACAGATAAAAAGTTTTATAACTCTTTCAATAAGTGCTTACTTCATGTAGTTAATAATTTAGACCAAACTCTTTTTCAATTTGTCCATTGAAATATGAAAGTGGTTTAATAAGTGTTCATTTGACGCTGTGTTTGTTTTTGTTAACAATTTTACACACGAGCGGATAAAAACTATCTAGAATATCGATGTAGAGGGTGGAGAAATCATATTTCAAAAGTCCCTTGATCTCACAACAAACCTGCTTGACAGCAAACATGGCTGTTACCAAACAAAGCACGTGCTTTGTTTATAGGAGCTCAATATTCATTATGTTACCACAATAGTGGAACTAGTACAATGTTGCAAACGTTTATCGCTAATGCAACATATTTTATTGACAAATGCTTAACATTGCTTAAAGGGTGCAAAGAGAAGAACTGCAAAGAGAACACAAGTACTCAGTGAAACCCTGCGAAGAAAATATAAACCATTTCTATTAACATCAGCACTCAGATACTTACGTTTTTCAGGTCAACATGTGCACCAGCATCAACCAGAATTCTGGCTAGATCCATATCTTTCCTGCGGCATGCAATATGGAGGGCAGCGTCCCCGTTATCCTATAAAAATGACAAAAATATCACCACGTGCAACATTCAACGTATCACAGTGCCACAACATGTTGCCCATACGATTATTACTGAAATATTCATAGGGTCTAAATGATATTTAGTCGTTTTGTCAAATGTATCGAGAAACACCAACATGCACTGAGATTTAAACATATCAACAACTAATAAACTTGCATAAGTATTGTTCATAAAAACATATAAGATAATACATTGGTTTCTACAATCACCCAACTCTGATGTATGTAATAGTTATACCAAATACGTGCAGAAGTAACGACAATTATGTCGCATGTGAGAGATAATAATTTATAACCACCATTGCCCTTTATGTAACACCGTAGATAACTGGTTAAGATAACCGTACTAACATGGCTTTGCTATTTGGAAATCAGTGCTGTACCCTCTACACCAATTTCATTTCAACTGAATAACGTTTTAACATTGACACGGATTGGTTAACATTTCGATTAGGGTTACGTTACCTTACCGAAATCCACTGAATTTCGTCGAATTTACCAAAATCTATTTTGGATCATGAGTGACCAGCAATCGTTACATATCGGCAATAATTATTGTTTATGTTGCACAACATATCTTAACCTACAAATTGCGCCGACCATCTTTTTTCAAGATATTTCTTGTTTCATTACTATTTAACATTTTTTAAGACTAGGACTACAAGAGCCAGTATCAAATCTTTCCCCCAAACAAGAGTTTGATACTGGCGTCTATGACTAGGACTTCATGAGCCAGTATCAAACCTTTCCCCCAAACAATAGTTTGATACTGGCGTCTATGACTAGGACTACAAGAGCCAGTATCAAATCTTTCCCCCAAACAATAGTTTGATACTGGCGTCTATGACTAGGACTTCATGAGCCAGTATCAAACCTTTCCCCCAAACAATAGTTTGATACTGGCGTCTATGACTAGGACTTCATGAGCCAGTATCAAACCTTTCCCCCAAACAAGAGTTTGATACTGGCGTCTATGACTAGGACTTCATGAGCCAGTATCAAACCTTTCCCCCAAACAATAGTTTGATACTGGCGTCTATGACTAGGACTTCATGAGCCAGTATCAAACCTTTCCCCCAAACAAGAGTTTGATACTGGCGTCTATGACTAGGACTACATGAGCCAGTATCAAATCTTTCCCCCAAACAATAGTTTGATACTGGCGTCTATGACTAGGACTTCATAACATATCTGAATGACTGACCGTTCTCTGCATTGTTAACTGCTGTTCTGCATGTAAGGTAAGAAGTTCTTTGCATACTGCAACATTACCAACTTCCGCTGCTAGAAATAATGGTACTGCACCGTGCTGAAAAAATGTAGTCAAATATTAGCAACCTTGGTATTACTAAGTATATGTAGGTACACATAATCTACTTTACTAAAATGTATTTAATTATCCGAATCTACATCAAGGTTATTGTCATGGTCAGAAACAAAACAAAGCACATAACAGAAGCAATATCAGAATGTACAAATGTAAAATATATGTAAAAATATTACTCGATTGTACTTTGTATTTTAGGATAAGTAGCATAGACCAATTAAATTGAATATGAGACATACTTGGTGTTAACAAAAGCTAAATAATGTAATTGTAAGCAAAACAAGTTTGAATTCGATATATAACACCAGCAATAGTTATTGACAACGGACAGTAGTTTGGCCTTAAGGTATGTTACCCTGTCATGTGAAAGCCTTTGGTCCTTGATTGCAGCACGAAGTAATAACTGGACCACAGGCACTGCACCACTTGTCCGTGCACATGCTTGGTGAAGAGGAAGCTCATTGTTTGGCTGAAATAATAGGTATCGCGTATATAGCTTTAGAATATATCGTCATATTCAAAATAGACATATAGTATCCGAAAAGAAAGGTAGGCAGTTCCATCTGTTTTGTTGCTAAAACTGAAAGCAACTAAAGACTTGCACATGTAAAAGAAATACTTGTTTTGTTTCGGTTGCAAGTGACGTAAACATTTCCATAAATCTCAGATTTATGTTTTTGTATGAAAGACTTGTATACGAGCGTTTCTCCAAGGTTAAATTGTTTTAGTACTTTAATGTTTTAGAAATTAAAACTAACGGTCGTCAAAACATATGACAACATTTCCGTTAAAAACTATACAACATTTGCTCTCATTTTCAACCGGGTTGACACTATTTGATCATCATCAACGGAAACAAAGATACCATAGAAACGAGTAAAACTGTTGTTTACTTTATCCCACTTCATAGATAAAAGACAACAGCATGCACAATTACTCCCCTGCAAGGCTTGCGTGTTTTACAAAGTCAACATTAACAAACAATGTTTGTTCAAACTAAAAAATAATCATTCAATTCATTCATTTGTAATTAATGCTCGACAGTAATGATAATTAAATAGCAGCTGAGTAAAAAATTGGACAGACTTAATCATATGACTTTGTTTACACAACGCTTGTCAATTAAACCAGGTATTCTTCAAATATTGATAATCAAAGTGCTGAAGGTACCGTTGTATTCACGGCTCTAGAGAGCTGCTGAATGTTTGGAAGGGGAATGAAGCCCATTTTCGACAACAACATATTTATGTGTCTGTTTAAATTATACCTTATATTACGTTTGCATTGCGTTAAGCGGTTCATTTGTTAGCAAACCCCTCCCAGTGCTTATTTCCCTTATCAATACATTACTCACTGCCTTCAAAAATGTCACGTGATGGTGGATATTTGAATTAAACGACCATTACACATTGAACACAAGGGTTTTAATTTGTTGTGTCATTATTTGTTTCATTTAACGGCCCTAGTAGGCCGTATTTCTTTGTTTTATAACCAGAAATATATGTCAATGTCTAATAAATAAAATCAGAAGATAAAAATCAGAAATAACAGAATATTATTAAAGTTCTGTTATGGCAGCAGTCTCTGCACAATTAAAGGGAGACAACGGCTTAGGAGATTGATATGTTAGGTCAAGCGGCCCTTTATTGTGTACGGGTAAAATAACCGCGAATAAGGCATAAAATAGGTAACCTTGAAATAAAAGAAACAAATACATTAGCAAAACATACCCCTCCAGTGATTGTAAGATCAGTCTTTTTATTGAGCAATACTTTGACAACATCATCTCGTGCGTACGCTGCTGCGTAATGTAAAGCAGTTCGACCATCCTGGAAAAGATTTAAAAATACAATAAACGTAACAGCATTCACATACAGTCAGTGCTGTATAAGTGAATATTGTCGCGAAAGAGAATATGAAGTTGTTATAGGAAATACCACACACACAAGACAATTCCTCCACACACAGACCCCCAGGAAAACGACAGTCCACAAAACAGCAAGCACTGAGGAAGTGCAAGGGTAAAGACGTATGAGAAAATGGGTGTAAAGGAATGGTCTGGTTGACCATAAGGAACAACTAAGGAGATGTTATGTTTAAGAGGGGATTTAACGGATGGATTACATCACGGAACAAGTCGAGACAGTCAGTAATACTACATGTAGTAACAGGTCTAAAGCGGAGAAAGGAACATGAATATTATATCAAGCGAGTCAAAAGGTTCACGAATCGACAATATTTGCGACTCGGAGATTGTAGACGTTTCGTAGACGGAAATGTGTGCGAACCGACGTTTTCAGACGTTTGGCAGGTTAAATTATCTGCGAATCATAGGAATGTGTATAGTTACACATTTAACAACCAAGCTTGTAAAATTATACTTCTGTGACATGGAAAATTACATTGGCTGATAGTTGAATTAATGAATTCGCAATATTCGCGAACATTTTCACGCCGCGAATTCGACCAGTTGTGCACTATCAACAATTGTAATAAATGCGACATGTTTTAATAGGTTATGTAGGTAATTTTTGGTTATTTTGTCTAATTTGGTATGAGCGAAAATGATTTATATGCCAAGAATCAGTGTCACATGTGTTGCTTGTTAGACCTACTATGGATTCCAATGTCAATATGCCAGAAAACAGACAGTGATATCATTTATTGATATGGGTATTTGTAGGGCAATTTACTTCTCAATTCAATACCAATCGTCCATAAAAGAAAATTTTGAAACACAATTGTAGAAATATCAAAGAAGAAGTGGGACCACAGAACGCTGTAGTCAATTTGTGCAATGGGTCAACATGTAATGCTATACCGAACACATCTCAATCGTATTAAAACATCACGTTGCTAACAACACAAATAGACTTCGGAAACAGAAAATGAATTTATTGAATTTTGATCGATCATGGTTTGGATTGAAAAGATGTTCATTCTACGGCCCAATACTGCATTGTCTCTTCTTAATGATGTGCTCAGAGCCGCCTGTATGTGCCGTGAGAACGTCTTTGTACTAAATACCACAAAACATTCTTTGTAATATACAAAATACAAGCATTATGCAATCTAGGCCCATGTTCGTATGATGAAAATTCATTAAGGAAGCAGTTAATCGTTTAAATGTATTAAACAGTCTCTGGTGTCTAAATGAATCGATCACACAAAATACTCATGTGTTCATTATACAGTCAAATCCAGACGTCTTCAATTGTCTCCTGAAAGAGTTTGGACAGTTTTGGAACGGTACACATCACCGCAGCCATTCAGAGACAACTAATGTATTTATACATGGCGTCTATTTGTTGTCGTTGAAAATTAATCATTGAGCTGTAGAGTGCACATTCAAAACGTCTCAACATCCATGCTAATATGAGCTTTGTCAGTGACTGAGTCAATATGTTTTATCCAAAGTGGCGACCTCAAGTCGCTCTGTATAATATTTAGTTCATTGTATGAGACGGATTCTCAATATTGAGGAGTCAACTCGCATTATTAACTTTTACTATGATTGTTGCTTTGCGACAAAATTTCCACAATTGCATTGATGGCAACTTTAGAAAGCAACAAACGAATTTATCTGGACACTCCTTTCAGAATATTTCAGCATTGATTTTGAGTAAAATAAACACAGTCGACAAGGCTAGGGACACGGTTACCCTTGTGAACTGAATGTAAAACAAACAAGTTTAAATTAACACTTCCCATGAAATGTTCCTTCAACGCGTTAACCGGTGCATTTAATAAACTCACCGGATATTATGCTTCACGCCCCCATTTTCATCACGTAGACGGAGTAAAGAACATTCCACAAGTTACCTTCGCGTGAAATCATATGCATCGATTTTATCGAACCTAAGTTTTTCAATCAAACACTTGTGGACATCATAATGTATTAGAGTGGCAATAGAACACCAAAATTACTTAGCTATTAAAATTGGACTTTGTTGACACTTAGAAATTTTGTTTGAACTTCTGATTCGCACTTAATTGAAAAACAGCTGTTGAACAATCGCACGAGAAATCCGCGTGGTCCATGTCCAATAATAAATGAATAGTTGTATTGATTTTGGTTGAGGTAACCAAATAACGGATTTTGTTTCGTAACATGAGCTTAGGATTTATTCCTTAACACTTTTTAATTTGAGTAAATAATTTATATGTATGTTGATAATTATGTGAAAACAGTTTCACCATGAACAAATGTTTAAGTTTGTCTAAATCTAGTTAACCTATCAGCCCATTTACGTGAGTTTTGTAATTATAAAAATATGTGAGTTCAGACATACCTCAAATGTGATTTTGTTATGAAGTCAGTGCAGGTGTCAGGGACTGAGATCGTAAAACTGAGCTTGGAGACCAGTCTAAAACTTCGAGTATCTGATTGGTTGTTTGTGAAGTAAGTCATAAGATCGACCAATGGCAATATTGTATTATAACATCATACCTTGGTTTCACAAAACGTCTCAAATTAAGACCTTTATTAATGTTTCATTTCTTGTGCAATAAAAATTATGCAACAATCAACATCGTCTTTGATATATGTGCTAGTATGCCCTACCCTAGAGTGCATACTGGCACTGAAATGTTGACCATTGTCTTCTATAACTCCTTTTTAAAGGATATAATATCATTTCATTTATTGCATATAAAACATGTTACAATGTTTATAGCAAGCAAAAAGACAATAGTACTATAGAATGGCAATGTAGATGAAATACATGGATTTTCAAAGAGCATCACAAATTTTACATCATTTTCATATATTGGTTTGATTTCTACATTCAATTGACAAATCGAGAGGAGAAGTTCGAAATTTGGTTAAAGCTATTCTGATCATTTTTATTTTTAATGAAGCTAAAATATAGCTCCATCGAAAATGAATCTTTAAAAAGACAGTACGTATTTAAGCGTCCTAAGTTATTAATCAATATCGTCTGTGAAACCAGACACTGGTTTCTTGAAAGAAATTCTTAGATAATAAAGTTTTTGGAATAGGTTACTCACTCAAATCGAAACCACATTGAGTACATTTCTCAATGACTAGAAGGTTTTAAACCGGGAATCGAAAGCAATCTACGTTCAAATTTTATGTTTAAATGCAATCGGGCCTCGTTAATTCGACAACCTTCTATCCGAATACTCGGTACAATCCGAAATAAATATCAGGTCCCGATGTTTCTTTGGTACGTCGAATGGATATATGGGTTATTCGAAATCATGTATTATTCGAAATAAAATTTCGGACCCGATGAATTCGAATGAACGTGCTCCGACTGTATATGATTTTAAAGTATGGTTACATAATATAAAAGAAAGAAATAGAATTACCTTTGCTCTGTCATTGAGATTCACACCGAGATCAATAAGTCGTTCTACAATGATCAACTTGTTTTCCTTCACGGCTATCATCAATGGGGTCAACCCATTATCCTGTAAAATATGCAAATGTCTCAAAGTTAGTTGCTTTAAATACATCAACTTTGGGTTTGTATGAACTAAAACTGCAAGATGTATGGGTTTTTTACAAATCTATGTTTTGTACATCTGAGTGATATACAGTATGCGAAGCTTACCTGAGAATTTTTATCACTTTAGCCTGAAGTTGTATAATGTCTATAAAATATCAATATTCTATTTATTACTTTACAAATAAGGAAAAAAGCCATCATTTATATAAAAAGTGCTAACGTTTTATATGATATTTATATTATTACATTTTATTTGTAAGCTATTTCATTTTAAAAGACGTTGAATGTGTATGGTCACGTTTGTTAATATATATTTACGCATTGCTATGACAACCAAACTCAGTATATCTATTTCATGCAAAATTTACCAAACTATTTTCATTCATGTAGCTCCTTTAAGCATATCTGTTTTTGATATATTTTGAATGAAAGTCATTGTAAATTAACATCTCAATGCTTTGCATAATTATCATGAATAACTTCAAAAGCTGGGCAAAACAATAATTGACGTTACTTGCATGAAATATTATATCGACAATAATTGTCTGTAAATGTTCATTGCATATTTAAATAATTACATTATTTATTTAGTGTGCAATACATTTGTTTGTTTATCAGGAGCGGATAATAACACAATATGCACACGTTTTGTAAAACAGTTTGTTTTGTTTTGTTTTTACCACGCCGCCAACTACACGCATAAAGCTGAGTCATTTCAAACAAATTGGCATAATTATTGCATGGCACATATAATTTAGGACTATACTCCAGTTTGATGCCTAAAAATCACAATTCATTAAGTAGTGATTATTTCTGATAGTAAAATTATATTAACATTTACCTTTGAACATTTCGGTACTCAATATCATCATTTATCATTGCTGTGAGCTTGTAAGACTCTTGCTAATTGTGAATAAAATATGTGCAAAAACGTCACAACTTCAACATTATTATCTTGGTTCCAGAATAAAATGACTTTTGTGAATGATGTAAAAAAACATTTAAAGGACTTGGTAATACGGTGATTAAGTGCGAGGTTAGCATTGATCGGTTTCTTTCTGAAGGCTAAGCTTTTTCAGAGAAGAATAAGGGCCATTACTGTTTTGGAATTATCAAATTTTATCCGCATTATTGCATAGTGCGAATCATCAGCTGTTTCATTGTCGCAGATATTATGCAACAATTAGTCCCCAGTACAAACACTGCCAATGTTGTATTATCTCTACGCTCTTGTAGCCCGGTCGTGTTGTCCTATGCAATTTCTCTTCAATGTTACAACGTTTGTAGCCTTGACGCGAATTGGTTAACCTTTCGATAAAGGGTGTGTTACCTTACTGAAATCCACTGAATTTCGATGAATTTACCGAAATCCATTTTGGATCTGGAGTGACCAGCAATTATAACATCTCGGCATTTTTTATGTTGCACAACAAATCTTAACCTTCAAATTGTGCCGACCATCTTTCTCCCAGATAGCTCTTGTTTCATATTATGTCGTATAGAATATTAATAATGGTTCTTTTGACAACCATAGTGCCAATGAAAAACAAATTTAACATTCAGAAAACGATATAAAACTACATCGATATTAACTTGAAATTCTGCCCGCCTACATTAATTATTATTCAACATCATTTATTCTCGTGATCAAAGGAAATATGCGATTGTCTGAACAATAAATGCAATGTTGTTATACCGTTTACAAAATCAATCCATTAAATGCATATCATAGAGAGCAAAAGCACGCATCATACGCTTGGATATTCATTATCATTGTTTGAAATATATCAGCAACTTTGTTTTTTACATGATCGAATTCGGTCATTAATAATGCATTACATGGCGAACATAACTAAGCATCAAAACATACAAATTCTACGAGACAATGGCGCCGGATCTCAAGCAATAGAACTCAACAACAGAATAAAAATGATCGTAATTATGTACAAATATATCGTAGAAAATTAATGCGAATTTCAATATACATGTACATGTAAAAGTTTTATGATTCAAACAAAGCGCATGTCATGCAAACGTGTCGTATGTATAGTACATTTGACTCAATAGTCGCGCTTTATTTAACTATCATTATATTCATAGTTTAGTTATATAAATACCAGCTTGGAGTGGCTAACCGTCAATCAATGAAGGATTTAATGTAATTAATGAACTATAATGACGTATTAGTTATAGCTGTCGGAAAAAAATCTATATTTCAATACAGGGAGCATGTACTAATGGTTTGTTTTTTGAGAAATATGGTAGCCATATATTTGATGATACATTGTCGTATTTGGGCGTGTATGATTTGTCGAACGCTTAGGTCAACACATTCATTGATTCTTACGTGGTTATAAATTTATATTTCAGCTTCATTAATATTGGAATGTTTGCCTTTTTTCTGTCACTTGTACTGGCTCCAGAGTAACACCATACATTGTACAATTATATAGCTTCTGACCTCCCTTTGAAAATGTAAAATAAAGGTTCTGTTCTGTTCTGTATAGTTTCTGAACTCCTTATTCATGGCACGCTATCCAAATATACTCGAACATATTTGATGTTTGTCGTTTCTTATGGTTACCCGATAGTTTGACTATATTGCTTTGATCGAATGGTTTTGCCTCAGACCTTTGTCTGTGTTGAAAACAAGTTTAAAACAATATTGCCATTCGACAGGAAATTGACAATATTAACATGTAAAAAATGAATATTTTCAATAATACGTGTCATATGCTGTATCAATAGTGTTTTCATCCTGATATGGTTTGCAGATCAAAGGTAACACAGCCAATGAATGTCAGTCAAGACAGAGGAGACATATATTCATCATACAATCCAAAACCAAAATCATACACGTTGACATTTGAGCATGTAAGAACTATTTATGGTTTGGTATGCTTAAAATCATTTACAACTACAGTTTGCCGAAGACTTAAGTAGAAATATTAACCATGTACAAATGTCGGTAGTCAATATGACATGATGGTGTGGATAAGTTTAGACCATGTGATAATCTCGGATTGTCTCAAAAATGAAACCAGGGTCACTTTATGATGGTCGAGGGGTAAATCGTGCAAAAATAAAAAAGGGAAACAATGAAATTAAAAAGAAAGAAAGAAAGATTTATATAAAAGAAACACAGAAAGAAACTCAGAAAGAAAATAAGATTCTAACCCAAAAAGGACACAAAACATCACCCTTATGTATAGAAAGATTGAAAGGAAAGGAAAAAAATTGAACATGAAAGAAATTAACAAAGAAAGGAAAACAGAAAGTAACAAAGAAAGTAACAAAGAAAGAAAAAAAGAAAAAAAGAAAAGAAAGAAAGAAAGAAAGAAAAGAACAAAGAAAGAAACAAAGAAAAAGAAAGATTTCTAACCTCAGTATCGGTATATTCCTCGTTATTTTCATCAAGAAAAACATAACCTTCAAACATTATGTCGGTGTTTCAAGTGGTGGCAACTAAATACACTTTCGATTATTCTTGATAAAATTCCGATTATATAATACAAACAACATTAAGCTTTAAATTAATAAAAAGTATTGTCGATTTCACACTCAGTCGGTAAATTTTGTCAACATTAGTTTCTAAGCACACTTTACGAGTCCATCCGATTCGTCAATTATGCCATACATTTTATCCATTCATTGATTTTAATTACACCTTTGTTTTCAATATTGAGCATATTGTTTGAATTCTAGTTAGAAGAATATTCAGGTTTTATTTTCAATTTTCTTCTATGAACAACGTGTCAAAGTTATTTCAAATTTGTTCCATTCATATTTACTCTGATGGAATGTACGCGTACGTAACAACAATGGTGTTTGCTGAAAACCAGGCATGTTTAAAATCCAGGTGTTTAATTGCTTTTTTTAATGTTTGAGTGTATTTATTTGAATAAGGCCATCCTTAAAAATGTTTGTTTGCAGTTACGCGACCGACTTATGAAAAATGCCGTGACTCAATTCTTTTTTTCAGGTTTTTCGATGAACAATTGTTTTTCGGTCTTTTAGCCATTACAGTATACTAATCAAAACAAGAAATATCTTGAAAAAGATGGTTGACGCAAATTGAAGATTAAGATTTGTTGTGCAACATAAAAAATGCCGCGATGTTACGATTGCTGGTCACTCCAGATCCAAAATGGATTTCAGTAAATTCACCGAAATTCAGTGTATTTCGGTAAGGTAACGTACCCTTTATCGAAAGCTTAACCAGTCCGCGTCAAGGTTGTTTGGTTGAAGTAAAATTGCCTAGGTGGTTTACGTAAGATTTGATTTACACAACACTGATATGCAAATAGCAAAGTCCTGTTAGTACGGCTGCGCCGAAAACCCTTCCTACCTACCAGCTGCAAACAAACAATTTTTAAGGATGGCCTAAACATGATGAATTTTCTAGAACTGCTGTTGAGCTTGGGCAGATCTTTTCAAAGAGGGCGGATTTAAATAAAAATCGTCTGCTTTCGTATCAATTATTAATCAGGCGCCATTATTTTGAATTGTAGAACAAACTTCACGACAGCAAGCCAATAATTCGTGGTCTCGAGAATTTATTAAATACACATAAACATTGGTTTCTATGTATATGATGTTTTCATAGCTTAGTGCACTCTGAATGGGATCCAAGACAATGATGTGGTAATAATGGATTAGTACAATAAACCGGAAGTCGACATCCGGTACGAAACAAACTGCACTGCCCAGTATCAGGCGACTTTATTTGAATCACCGATGCTTACGTTTTAAGCAAAATTAAATATTTAAACATCACATAAAGCATTAAACGTGAAAACATTACATTTAATAATGTAACAATTGAAAATATCACCCCAGGATTTCAAGCGGTGTTGTACAGCGACAGTATAGAGATGTTTTGCTAATCACAAACAATCCAACATTCACAATGATTGCCACAAGGTCGACATGTAAACACATTTCCTAAATGCTTTAAGAATTTAGGTACAATACAATTTATATGTATCGAATGTTGCACGATATCATGTCATAAAAAGCCATTCTCAAACATCAGCGATGAAAATAGAAAGTGCAGAATATGAGCATATTTGAGAGCACTGCGAAATTATCAATGTTTTAGGAAAACAAACGTGATTCTGTAAACATCATTCAACTTCTGTGTAGCAGTAATTGTGCCGAAGCGCTTTTATTGCATGCATAATTGCTGATTATAATTGTAACACTACT
Source organism: Mactromeris polynyma (assembly GCA_032209605.1). Lineage (NCBI taxonomy): Eukaryota > Metazoa > Mollusca > Bivalvia > Venerida > Mactridae > Mactromeris > Mactromeris polynyma. The sequence continues at coordinate 12,186,264 of JASFXZ010000001.1, forward strand.
ATAATCAAACTCACAAATCGAGGGTTCAGTGCAAGACTACTGCAACTTTTATATAAATACATAGGAGTTAGGATAGTTTTGCGTTGAACCCTCGAAATGTTCGGGTCGCCTATGAAAATTAATAACCTATGTCACTAAGTTGCCTATAAAAACATACGCTATTATACACTTTCATTTTTTAATTAGACAAATCATAAGTAAGTTTGTGTACTTTTATGTCAAATTTGTATTTGAAATTCATGCCGTTACATTATTTTAGAAAGTACTTTGACAATGTACAGAATAGAGGAAGACAATGGGACAGCTATTGGCAAGTCATTCAATATTTATATCATGGATTTACGCGTAACCTTTATTCTTTATTTCATTTTCCGGAAAATTATGTGTGTTTTTAGTAGGTGTATTCATGATGACCAAGCAATTTTTTTTTTAAATTGTTTATTATCTTAAACCAATTAACGACATGACAAAGTACACACTTTTGTAGCGAACTAAAATGGACATTTAATTGAGAGAATGTTTAACTGATTACACACGTGTACGCCCGCATAGTCACCAATGGGGTTGGTAACCTAGAATATCAAATGGACCTTTATGTCTCTAGCAATCATGCCATTAGTGTCAAGAAGATTTACTAAGCAACTGGTAAAATTATCTAAAACTCGACATAAATAATTTACAATATTGTCATATCATTCGCTTCATTATATAAATGTAAACATGTTAACCTGTTTTCTTGATTTATTATACATCCATTAATTACATGAACTCAATTGAATTTATTTCTCAATACTTTAGACTTTACAGTCTATGAGCATACAAAATAAACTAATATTTACAATAGTTGAACATATACTATATATGGTCAATGGCCACATTAATAATATCAGAACATATTTATATAGTATTACCAGTTCTAGTAAATGTAAACACAAAATGTTAATACAAATCTAATTAGGGTTAATTGAACATATAATAATAACATCAAATAAACTTATATACTCGAAAGTATAAACATTGTACAGAAAATGGTGTGTATCTAAGGAACTAAGCTGCACGAACGAGGGCATATTACTTCATATAAAACACTTTGCTACTCATTTTAAATGATTTGTAAGTATACATGGGCAAGATTCCTTATAATATTTTTTTTGTATTTATCAGGTCAATAAATTTAATGTATGTTTAAATGGACGATTAGAAATATAAAGGAGAATATAAGTTGCTATAGGGAAGGCCACATACACTAGACAATGCCTCCCCACACAGACCTCCGGGAAAACAACAGTCCACAAAACATCAAGCATTGAGGAGGTGCAAGTGTAAATACGCAAGGGACCGGGGGCGCCAGTAATGGCCAGGCCGGCCATAAAGGACAGCTAAGGAGAATTAAGGACAATCAGGGGGGATTAAATGGATGGAATACATCACAGAGCTAACAACAATAGGCCGAATGGGAAAGACAGAAAATAATATGAATTCTATCTCAAGTGAAAAAATTGCTCATGAGGAAGGTGAATTTAACATACATTTAAAACATAAATAGAAATAATAACCATAATAATATCATTCACTATATAACAAACCTGCTAATAGGTTAGTCTTTATTCGACCTGCCAGAAACATTTGTCTATTTGTTGTTTATATTCTGTTTGAACACAAGTTCTGTAATATATCACTCATTGAACTATTGTCTTAGCATTTAATGATTACTTTATGTAATAGAGTTCATATTAAATATTAACGAACTTAATAGTAACTAGGTAATAATATCCGTTAGAACATTGTCTGCGTACACTTGACGCCTAGCGCAATGTTTTGAATTACGATGGCGCTTATTTATGGTACTTGTCCAAAATCCAGACTGAAATAGTTCAGAAATTCTGGCATACTTGAATGGAGATTGCAATACAAAAACATAATCAAAGGACAGAAGGTCACGAAGTCGCTTCCAAGGCAAGACTGCACGTTTTCCATTTGAGCGCCGCTGTACGATTTCCAACCTCTTCTTTAAGTGACGTGATTTCCAGAAAACGTCGCGTGTGACGTCACCATGTACTGACAGTTAGCAATACTTGCCCCATATGACAATATAAAAACGAAGTGACCATATGGAGTAAATATTGTGTTTCCTGCTTGCAAATAGTGACATCACATGTTGTGTTTCCTTGAAATGACGTCACTTACATAAGAGGTTGTAAATCCAATAGCAGCGCTCATATTATCGTATTAGAAATTAATACGCGACTATTCGGGTAAATTCATTCGCCAAAAACTGACACAAATGATCCAGAAAAGCCGTTTATATCAAGACTCCCGCCATTCCCTGACAAATTAGCCATTACACTCATTAACTCTATAATAAAATCAGAGGACTTTACATGTACTATTTTCTTGAGGCAATGAATATGGCGGTACTTCGAGTAGACCATCCGGTCTCTCTGCGACTCTTTGCAGACATTAAAGCGTCTCAAAAATAATGATAGTTTAGGGTCTGCATGTAGCAATTAGGAAATCAGTATTGTCACTTCAACGTAACTCTAAATACGTGTCGCGTATACTTGATACCAAAAAAAAATACAGTAAAGACTACCTTTCGGACCCTTGAAAGCTGGTCTTCATTTTTAGGTGTCTAGATATTGAGGCAGAGCAAAACAGTGAAAATGGACTTGCCAATTGTGTTAATAATTTTGAGGAGGTCTTATTATTGAGATGGTCTTTAAAATGAGGTTTTACTGTATAACTTTTTTTAAATTTTGCTAAGTATTCAAAGTCCAATAATCAGCTCTACACTCCTGTCAGGTAAATTCATTATTCTATCACATCCCTTTGCCGGAGAATATTTAACTATTTGTGTCAAAACAACCGTTTCAACAACGTAAACTAGCATTTCACCGGCAAGCCATGACGTCATATATACGACTGTCAGTTTACTGAGAATTTCAGACTAAAATATGAAATAACACACACCGGTTAAGAGAAAAAGTTAATTGATCTGCTCTGTTCTATTCTGTTCTCCTAAAATGATTTTAAATTCAAATTCGAATCGATCCCTTCGCTCTCAAGGTCAAAATGTAACACACTATTCTTTAGATGAAAGAAACAAAATGCGGCGTGAATCCACTTGAAATGACGAAGTAGGCAAAATAATTATGTAATGAATTCTATTGCTGTACACTGTGTTATGATAGTCGTTTATAATTCAATTTTCACTAAACTTGTGGTTTTAACAAATCAATAACGTGTTGAGCCTTTTACTGGAAATAAAACGTCTACATTAGCTCAGGATTCCGTCCCATACCATTAAAATACCTTTTATATATACGAGTCTAAATAAGGACTGGTTTGATCTGTGTTTCACAAAATAAATTCATAATATTTACAGTAAAACCTCAATAATGACACCACCTTTGGGACCCTTGAATAATGGTCTTCATATTGAGGTTTAATGAAGAGCAAAACAGTGAAATGTGGTCTTATTATTGAGGTGGTCTTATTATTGAGGTGGTCTTATTATTGAGGTGGTCTTATTATTGAGGTGGTCTTATTATTGAGGTGGTCTTATTATTGAGGTGGTCTTTATGTGAGGTTTTGCTGTATGTATATCTATGAACAGTAGGAGTGAAAAATGGAATTAACTAATTTTGACCAAATGTAGTATTTCAGTTAACATTCTTTTGAAATTGTTTAACTCTTTTAAAGTCTCTTTATACGAATTACATTAAGTTTGTGAATATTTACGATGGTAAGTTATTTGATTATGATATATCAATCTATTGGGTTGCCATGGAATGGAAATTGTGCGTGATAATCACCAATAAATAGCATTTGGTAAATAATAGACTTGTTTTCATCATACCGGTGACATCGTCCTAGCGATTTGATAACGGATCACACTTAATCATGACTTCCGGTGAGACCCAATCCGATTGTGGGGCTAAAAAGTATTCCTATTTTACACTATAATTCGAAAATCGTGTTTGCAGTGTTTGGCCTATGGCGATTCATCGACTTGGATACACCAGGAGCATGGCTTCAATGAATCAAATCTATCCAAGAATAAATAATACGATAAAAGCTCAATTTCCGCCGAACGCCGTGTCAGGCTGATTTAGAAATTGATTTATAATCGTCAGTTACAGAAATTCTGCGACAAAACTCGGTCATTTACAGAGAGTATACTATCTGTCGAGATTTAATATATTTGCGATCATGTAAGCGATTTGCAATGAATATTAATAATCGTACACAGGGAGCTGGAGTGCTTTCGCATATTATAGATATAAGGACTGGAATTCCTTCAATACAACAACATTGTAGCAAAAAGTTGATCAAATAACAGAAATGACGATTTACAAAAAAGTTGATCAAATTACAGAAATGACGATTTACAAAAAGTAAATCAAATTACAGCAATGACAATTTACAAAAAGTAGATCAAATTACAGCAATGACTATTTACAAAAAGTAGATCAAATTACAGCAATGACTATTTACAAAAAGTAGATCAAATTACAGCAATGACAATTTACAAAAAGTAGATCAAATTACAGCAATGACTATTTACAAAAAGTAGATCAAATTACAGCAATGACTATTTACAAAAAGTAAATCAAATTACGTCATGACTATGAACAAAAAGTAGACTACATTATACCAATGTCTATCACAAAAAGTAATTTAAATTACAGCAATAACAATTTATAAAATGTAAATCAAATTACAGTTATGACTATGAGCAAAGTTGGATTGAATTACAGCAATGACTATTCACAAAAAGTCAATCAAATTTCAGAAATGACTATTTACAAAAAGTAGATCAAATGACAGAAATAACTATTCACAAAATGACATTCAAATTACAGAAATGACTATTCACACAAAGTAATTCAAATTTCAGAAATGACTATTCACAAAAAGTAGATCAAATGACAGAAATAACTATTCACAAAATGACATTCAAATTACAGAAATGACTATTCACACAAAGTAAATCAAATTTCAGAAATGACTATTCACAAAAACTAATTCATATTACAGTAATGACTATGAACGAAAAATAGATCAAATTGCAGTGATGACTATTCACAAAGTATCCCATCCCAAATACCAGATGGTGTTCTTTAAGTTGACATTGAGGGAAGAATTTACGTTGATCTTGCCCGTTCAGTATAATATCTCTTTTCCAAATTGAATTCTGCTCGTTTCCAAACTCATCAAAAATGAAGTCGCGAAATTTAATAATTAGTTTCCAAGTTTATGACATATGTACTTCTCCTCCAGTCAAAATATTTCGTCACCTTTAATGTTGTAATGAAGAAGTGATATTCATAACGAAGGAGAAATCGTGATGTCCTTCGTTACGGTTGTTTATAATGTACAATAAAACCTCAATAATAAGACCACCCTTGTGACCTTTGAAACCTGGTTTTAATATTGAGATGGTTGAATAAAGAGCATGGACGTTAAGTTGGGCTTGAAAAGTGTTTTTTAACTTTGAGGTGGTCTTGTTATTGAGGTGGTCTATGAAAGAGGTTTTACTTTAGATGGTTATACGCTTTATTTACACAGCAGAGGTGGAATTTGGAACTTGGGTTACTAAGCAGTCTTTCGAACCCAAAAACAATATATGTGTTAGTTATATAATAACCGGTTCATGATCAATATTATTATCTGGGCAATATCAGTGAAGCTAATTTAGCAGCACCTATTGTGACGGTCGTATATGATAATAACATCTGAAAGGTTACATATTGACTCTGTCAAGTCAGATATAATATGTGTGTAGTACTGATACACATTACAGTAGAGGCTGAAATAATAACTAGCTCATCGTCGAAAACAATGTACGACAGACTTTGCGAAACAATTCAAAGTACTTGTATAACTGGACAAGGTTAAAACCACGATTAGATGAAAATCAAAGAATTTACTTCGAGTAGAGTAGGCAATTCCAAACAACATTCATCTACAATCTTCTAACATATTTTCTTGGAACACTCTTGAAATAATATTTACATTTTTTGGTTATTTATTGTTGGTCGGGTCATGTTCGGAAACTCTCACATACATATAGCCCGATCGGTTAGCTCGGCTGGTTCAGCATCCGACTGCCAATTGGGACCTCGTACGTTCGAATCCCGGATATGGAGTATGCTCTCCTAACCTCCGCGCAGAAAGTTAACTGGTTCAAAACACAGCACGAATCAAATCCCATGTACCACGAAGACACCACGTGACTAGAGAAAAGGCATATGAAGAGAGAGGACAATTAGCTTCATTGAAGTCGCAGTGTTGAAATCGTGTTAATATATCAAGACAGCATAAGACTCAAGCATTGCATTTGAATCGATTCAAAAATAATACTTGATTATAACTTAAAGTTAAGCATTTAGCAACAGCGTACTAGATCTTATATCACTAGGTCACAACTAACAGAACAGAAACTGGATTCTACGCCGTCATTTCGATCATTTAGACCTTCATGTATGTATATTTTCACAAATAAACTGTCGATCATTATATGTTCACCGATGACTATCGGCATGTAAATTTCTGATTAACTTAAACAAAATCCAGATCAGGAAATATTTATTGATGGTTTCTTAACCGGCCAGGGGAAGTAACTGCTGCAAGAAGTTTGATGTTGTCCGTGGCATTTGGACTGATACATCCAAAATGTATGTGTCCCAACTTCTGTATCATGTAGAGAAGTGTTCAGGTGCTTGCGGGGGACAAGTTAGTCCCGGTTGTTAACCTAGGGAACTCTGGTTAGGTCAACATACTACCGTACATAACTCTAATACTACAGTAGGCGACAACTCCATCACCATCAAAACAAATATAAAGCAAAACGAGATGCTAGTAAATGTCCATGAAATGAACCAGTCAATTATCAACACCGACGTATTGACACAATTAGAAGATTAATTGTAATTACGGCAAGCTTCGTGAATTCCCAGTATCATGGGCTGCATTATCATCGACAGACATCCTGGCATGTCAATATTTACGTGACAACATAGCACGGGCTTATCATTGATAAATGAATTAATATCTCGCTATCTTTCTTACAGTCAATTAAGCAAACAGCAGAACAACATATTCAAAGATTCGGAAGACAATAAATGAACTTGGAAGAAAATTAATATCTCCTCTACAGAACATAATTGCCGTTCTAATAGTTTTTCCAACATTCTTTATCTTGCGTAATTAAAATATCAAGACATTTATTGTGGCGTGTTCCGTGTCATGTTGTATTTTATCAATTATCTACAGAGCTCAGTATTTTGTAGCGGAGATTTAACGCGAGACAGGGAGAGAATAACAATGTTGGCACAATATTCAACTATTGACATGACCTTCTAAAACAAATACCGTCCGTCACGAATGACAACTTCCCATGTATACTTAAAATGACCTTTTAACTCAAATAACAAAGGTCACAGGAGATGTAACAGTGTTCATAAGTGCGTCATTAGACAATGACATGCATATTTAAAATAATACTAGTGAACAGTTTGGCAATCTCGTGCGCAAATGTTGAATAAAAATAACTCATAAGTGTGTTTCGTCATATTTCTTGGGGGGGGGGGGGAATTGGAAATGTTAACGTATTCCGGAAAATAGCTGAGTCGATGTGAATGAAATTAGTCCCATAGTCAATGAATAAACCTCTGTACGGTGCTTTTATGTTATCTTAACTTGTGTTGACTGTTCCGACATTGTGTCCGAATACAAGTACATGTCATTATCACAGATGAATATTTAGAAAGAATTTCAAAGTGAACATGTGACGGTGACACTTCATTCTTACGTCACCTTGAGGGATAAGTATTTATTGTTAATATTACGTTTGTGTTAAATTTGTGTCTCTTCGAATTCATGCATATGACAAAAAAAGTTGACATGGAAGACATGATACAAGAAATTGTAAAATATTGAACAAAAATGGTGCAAATGTTGCAGTGTTTAATTAATAACTTGAACATCGATCTAAGTATGTTCAATGTGTTGAGAATCATATATTTTTCATTGTCTTTTGTTCCGACTACATTTATATTAATAGTCATTCCTTCCTTGGTCCCGATATGGAAGAAACTCATTATGATCGTTGATTTATTCGTTTCGTAAACATGGTACTCAATATGTCGAGGGTTCAGTGCTAGACTTTCGCAACTTCTATATAAATACATGGGAGCTACGATAGTCTTGCGTTGAACCCTCGATATATTCTTTGCTACAATTATACACTTAACAAACGTTCGCATGCTACACTTCTTAGTAGTCATTTCGTTGTTAGTCAAGATATGGGAGAAAATAATTATCGCTGTTTTAATCGTTTTGTAAATATTAGCGTTAACTTTGTATGTATTATGCAAATAAACATCCGGTCAACATTTGTCATTGACAACTTCAAGTGTCAATAAAACCAATGGATGACCAAGTACAGTCAATTATGTTGGGCGTGCAATGGAACCAACAACTGGATATCACATGGCATCAGATATTAATGTAAAATAAACGATAATATTATTGACTGACACGTTGAAACTGATAAGAGGGCGAAAGATGGAAAATTGAACAGAAACAAACCGTTTACTGCCAAACGGTAATCAATACATCTTCTTATACTGTAGAGAATGCATTCTCTTTCATGTTTTCATTAAATAATATCTACACTGTTCTCTAGTGTGCTTACATGGGTCACTCATTTTCTCCACATTCTATCTACGGAATAATAATCCAAAAATGTGAACACCAAATCAACTGAGAAATAACGAGGTAGATATTGGAAACAATCAACATTCCGTTAACATTTTTACTGTAAATCTGGTCAGTCCAAATTAGCTTCTGGACATCAGCAGTCCGATCTAGTATTAACGCATTTAAATCAAACGTGAAGTTAATGTATTTTAGTAAGTTTACCATAATGTATTTGTGTCTGTATTTTTAGTATGCATACCGTATGTTTGTAATAGTGTAGTTTCATAATATTTGTAATGTAGTTTCTCAATGTGTAATGTTAGTAAATACTTGTATGCGTTTTCTTATCTCTTGACATTTGTTTATATTCTGTGCTACTATATCGTATACATGTATTGGTCTGTGTTTCCAGCTTTGATGAAAAATACAATTGATGAAGTTTGGTCCATTTTGACACATGGTAACAAGTGATTAGATTACAACTCAGAAAATGTTCTAACGCAACACTTAGTAATGTCTTAAGATTCCTGGAAGTCACATGATTTCTTTGAAAGTTAGCATACTCTTTAGAAAAACATGTTGTTAATGCCTAAGAAATCAAAATATGCCATCATTATGGATGTATTCATTTTACGACTTCAACCCAATCTTAAGCATATATGAGGTCTAGCATTTAATAACAATAATTGTATTATATTCTAGTCAATTTCTACACATTTTGTTCTTATAAAATGGTATTACATGTACATGTAATTCGTTTTATAAAAGCAAACTCTGTGTGTGTGTGTGTGTGTGTGTGTGTGTGATTTTGTGACCTTGTAAACTGAATTAAAGAAGAGTATATTTTTATCAATAATGTACATTAAATATCTAAAAAAAATTTTTTATAAATCTATTGATTTTAGCCACTGTAGGCCTATATATGAAAACGAATAATAGTTACGTATTCTTTGTAAACGGATGGCGACCAAGACTGATCCGCCTAGTAATACAAAGCAATGAAACTGCTGTAAAACAATAGCATTCAATGATTGCACTAATAACCCGGGGAGAAACCGATATATAATGTTTGATATTGCCTTCCCGCGCATATGGGGGCGTTGATATTGTGACAAATAAAATCATTAAAGTCTTTGAAGTTACAGAAATATTGAAAACAATCAACCAAATTACTTCAGTTATTATTCTTCCCCGCCACCCTCGCAGGTTTGTGTAAATAAAGCTCTAACTAATTAAACAGCTATGTTTTAAATACTACAGAAACGAAATGATACGGCAGTTGTAGGTTTTACTGTGAATTGTTCCTGAAATTGAATGTCAGCATGTTTTACTTTCATTTGAATGAATTTGTTGATCAATGACACGAACGCAATCTGAACAATGACTGACTCATGGCAAAGTTGAGTACCAACGATTGCTACTCGATTCAAAAGAAACAAAACGATCGCGTTTTTTGAGAGCTTGGGGAGAGCATTTCTGAATCGTATGTCTAAAATTAAAAGTTCGATTACCAAGGTAAATATACTTTATTGCAGTTGAAACTCAAGATAAATAAAAAATGTAAGGTACATGTATATCAAACCATCTGATTGTCTATTATATTCGGTACTGTTGTTAATGTAAAATGTTACATGTGTTGTACGAACCTTATTTTGTTGCCAAAAAGTTTGTATGTCTATCATTGAGTATAATGCACGTTGTTGTTTTTTTGTATCAACCGTGATACACGTTGTTTGTCTTGAAATGCGTTATATATATGTGTGTAACTATATCGTCCGGAGCTTAAGAAAAGTATTATCCAGAATACACTTAAAACAAAACTTATAAGTGTGCAGGTATAACTATGACCGTATCGTGGTCAATATTAGTCTGATCTGATCGAAAGAGTCTAACAGCATGTGTACCCAACCCGAACTCGACGCATCGTCTTATTTAAATCGATAAATTCGACCCGAGAATCATGATCGACATGTAGCCAATAGCAAATATGCGAAATTTCGTGTAGAAATGTTAATGAGTAAAAAGTTATTCGACATAAAATGCACACTTCTAGGTTTGGTTACTGAGTATAAGTGACAGCTACAAGAAGAGGAAAGATATTCCAATATAGAACGTATATAATCATACATGTAATTGTTTATTTTTGAAGTCAGAACAAAAACAACTGTTCCACCTAGAAATAAGTATTGTTTACTAAACTGCAAATAAAAGATTTGGATACAAATATGATGGTCAAAATCAGCACTAATTACATGTAAAATATACTTTCAAACATTTATCTGAGTGTTATACTTATAAGAATTAGACCCATAACTTGTCTGATTGATTTTCTTACAGGTCTTATAATTATTCATGATGTGTCCTAATTCGAAAACTTTCTTTTAACACGACTTGTCAATTTTAATTTACTTAAAACTCATTTAATATACATCGGCTGTGAAACAAGTTGTTAAATCAGATACTAATTACTCACAATGACTGTTGCCTCGGTTACTAACCAGTACTACAAGCCAAATACAGGGCTCGAAATGACGACCTTCGTATACAGAGTCAGGTGCTCTCCTCTCAACCCGCAGCGTTTCCCTAATATAATTTATTAAATATTGGTACAATAGAAGGAAATATATTTAAAAATCTTGAATATTGATATTTCACGTAAAACAGCCGTCACACCGGACTGGCGTCCTTACTGCGTCCCTACGGCGACCCAGGACGTGGAAGGGACGCCATGGACGCCGTAGGGTCGTGGTGAGAACGCATCAAGACGCCGTGGGGACCCCAAGGACGCCGAAGGTCGCAGAGCGACGGCGTTTACTTTGGACATGTTCAAAGTAAACGCCGAGGTTCGGCGTCCTGAGCGCGTCCTGGCTCAGGACGCCGTGGGATCGCCCTGAGGTCGCCATGGTCGCCGTAGCATCGCAGTAGGAACCCGAACAACGCCAAAGGAACGTAGTACAGACGTGGTAGAGTCGCCATGTAAACGCGGAGAAAAGGATCGGGGGAACCAATGGCGACCTTACTGCGTCCTTACCACGTCTATGGGGTTCTTACCACGACCCCATCACGTCTATGGCGTCCTTACCGCGATGTCAGGGCGGATATTTCGGGATTTGAGCTATTGTCCGCGACCTTACAACGTTCTCAATGCGTCCCTGCGGCGTTAATGGCGTTTCTACGGGGTGCCTACTACGACTATTGCGTTTCTACGGAGTTTGCACTGCGTTCCTAGCGCGTTCCTACTGTTCGCCCTCGAAGAGCTATAAAACCCAATATTTCATCCTATCTTTATCAGTGTATTTCTCGTACTCACCATCATCAGGGCCGAATAAATTATGAACTTGCTCGCACTGCAACATATACTTATTGTCCAGCAGCAGCAGCAGGCAGATGATCATGTCATAGCTGTAAAACTGATCAGACGGCGAAGGAGAAGAAGGGCAATGCTAAGAAGATGCTGGGTTAGACCATGGCTCGGTGATGTCCGAAGAGAACAGTTTGGCCACTTCAACCGCCTCATGCCTGAGCTGAGGCGAGAAGATCCGGCATCGTTCCAGAATTTCCTTAGGGTTCAACCAGAAATGTTTGATGAGCTGCTCACCAGGCTTGGCCCACGAATCACCAAGCAGGATACAAACTACAGGAAAGTCATCAACCCAGGGACGAAGCTGGCAGTCACTCTACGCCACCTAGCGTCTGGTGACATGTACTCCAGCATGAAATTCGACTTCCGACTCCCAGCGAATACATTGTCTCTTGTCGTGAAGGAAGTATGTCAGGCCATAGTAGGCGAGTACAAGGATGAGGTGATGAAGTGCCCTATCACTCCTGGGGAATGGACAACAGTAGCCGAGAAGTTCGAGCGCCGCTGGAACGTCCCTCACGCGTGTGGTGCGCTTGACGGAAAACACGTTGCCATAAGAAAGCCAGCAAACAGTGGGAGCCTGTACCACAACTACAAGGGATTCTTCTCCATCGTGTTAATGGCACTAGTAGATGCTGATTACAACTTTTTGTGGATAGACGTGGGGGGAGATGGCTACATGTCAGATGCCATGATCTACAACGACTCCGAACTGAAAGAGTGCCTCTGTGACGGTTCCATAGGTTTTCCAGTTCCTGCACCTCTGCCATACGACAACCGGGATACGCCATACTTCCTCCTTGGCGACGATGCCTTTGGTCTCCGGACTTACATGATGAAGCCCTACGCAGCGCGCAACCTGACGAAGGAACAGCGAATCTACAACTACCGCATCTCCCGAGGCCGAAGAATAGTCGAAAATGGTTCTACTAGGGACTATGCAACAGCAGCCTGAGACAGCAAGGCTCATTGTGGAGGCTTGTGTTTGCCTCCACAACTTGATGAGAATGCGCTACCCGACCCTACAGAACGGAGCTCTCGACCACGAGGACGTCAACCACGAAGTTGTCCTAGGTTCGTGGAGGAACAACGCGAATATGCACGACGTGGACCGGGCTAAAGGCGCTAACAAAGACAGCACTGCTGCGAAAAAGCAACGTGAATATTTAAAGTTATACTTTAACTCAGCTGTGGGATCATTTTATACTCGCAGCGAGGACGCCGTTGGGTCGCCCTGCAGTCGCCGTGGGAACGCCATGCACGCGGTAAGGTCGTGGTAGAAACGCTAAGAACGCAGTGGGGTCGCAGTGGGGTCGCCGCTGATCGCCGTATGGACGCCGCAGTGACGCCGTGTAAACTCAATAGAAACTCCAAGGACGCAGTAAGAACGCGGTAAGGTCGTGTTGGGAACGCCGTGTACATACACAGATCGCAGAGCACAGAACTCCGGTGTGACGGCTGACCGAAATCTGGATTTATTTTAGAAAAATCATTGGCGTTCTCAATGCGACCATCGGCGTTCTCCAAAATATGACAGTTTAGGACGCGGTAAGGACGCCAGTCCGGTGTGACGGCAGTATAACATAACACACTTATGAATGTTTAAAGCGACAAGTTACATTTTTTCTATTTGGTAGCGACATAACACCTAAACTGCATTTCATTTTTCAAAAAGACTTTCCGAGTTCGATATTGAAATGCTGCTAAACCGAAAGTAACCGATTTTAGACACCAAAACGGAGAGGTTGTTCTAATTAAACGTTTTGACTACGAAGAGGGAAAGTCACTATGTTTCATTACATCCAAAACTATTTTCATAGTTTTTCATTTTATTTTTGAAACCGTCGGATTCAATTATATATGCCTCAGTTCTTCAGTGACTACGAAGCTTCTTTGAAGAAACTAAGGAAGTTAAATTATTTATTGCAAAAATGCAAATTCAGCGAAATAAAAATATGTTTTCTTACCACATATGTTAATAAAGTGTTTTACATAGATTAAAACATAAGCTATGTGTGGCCGCTAGATACATTCAAACCTCACTAAAAGACCACTTCAATTCTAAGATCAACTCAAAATTAAGAACACGATAATTATGCAAGTCCGTTATCGTTGTTTTACTCTTTATTCAACCTCAATATTAAGAGCACCTCAATAAGAAGATCGATTTTCAAGGGTCCCGAGGGTGTTCTTATTATTGCGGTTTTACTGTATATCTTAACTCTTTATATCAATACTATGAGAACATGATTTCAGTGTAGAACATTTCACATCTGTCGCAGGAAAAGTGCTACTTAATGACCATGCAAGTGTTTGTTAATCAATACAAGTACACTGTAAGTACCGGTGAATTAAAAACGACCAGGAAGCTAGGTCAGGATGCTAACATCAATGCTATTGTACATGAAACTTTGATTATCTCGTGTAAAAATGACATCATCGCTCTATTGTGAACGTTTATAGTTAAACATGTATCTGGCTCATTTGAACAATAAATGTTTGAATTGGCTTCATCCAGTATTGTTGTTACATTGGCTAAAACATCTCTAATAAGAACCATTGCAATTGTGTAATCGATTGAAAATACCTTATTACCACATTACTTACAGACACAATTTGTAAAATAGTCTGATTTTCTGATGTACAAACATCTTTCTTCAACAAATATGGACCAATACATTATGAGTTCATTCTTGTTGTTTATTGAAGTTTTAACTATAGGAAATACATTTTTCATGTTTGTTTACGTAAACGAATCAACAAAAAAATGATCATAATATTGCTTTAAACTTGTACTGTTAATTAGTAAAAATCAGTACCCATTAATTCTATTTAGGAAGGAATTTCGAAACTAGTGGTTAATCAAGATACAGCATACATCGACAAAAGACTGAAGCAAAATATGTATCATTGTTAGAAATGCGAGAAATCGGTTGGCAATCCTTATACACGGTATTGATTATTAGAATTAAAATATATTTATAAACATTCCTCGAAACATGTGTGTCCATAGAGAATAGCTAATGAGATGATATAAATTACTTAGTTTTATCAACACGTTTTCTAAAATAAAATAAACAATCAAACGGGTTTTTTGGCGGCCATCTTGTCGGCCATCTTGGATTTCTAAAATCGCACCATGATGCAACAGCTGCACACAAGAGCTTCTTATAGCTGGGATATTCCCCTACACATTGATGTAAATTTATAAATGAGCTCTGGACCTTTTTGCACATAGAATACCCCTAGGGACTGGAGTATCTATGGCTTCTTCCTTATTAGCCGTCACGCTTTTTGTTATTCACTTGTAGATCATCGATAACCGTGAATACATGGAAGTTGTTGCAGGCATGAGCCTCATGACACCATTTAAGTTGTATATGAATCTAATTATCATTTGAATTATATGCATCAAAGTAAGTTACGTAACATTATTTTCCAACATCGTGCGTTCGGTTAACAATACAAAATGTCTTTTTGACAGCGTATCAAATTCAAGTCGTACATTTTCTTCGTGTTCTTTAATGTGTAATATTGAATATATCATTATACAAAGTGCATTAAATTTAATGTCTTGATTTAATTGATGAAGTATAAACTCTGTTAGTATCTATTGAGTTGAAAATTACATCTCTAATTCTGATTCAGACTTCAGCATACATTTCGTATTGCAACAACCGAGAAATGGATTCCACCATTTATTAATCGGTATGTGGAGAATTGTATCGAATTTTGTCGTTGACATTTCATATCTCAGGACCAAAACGTTGTTGATTATAGTAAAATCATATTCTAAAAAACGTTAAATCAGAGTGGATTAGATTGAATTACTTGAAATAATCGATAATGGTTTAAAAGCAGAAGCATTTCAACAAACCAAAGGACGGAATGATTTGTTGATAAGGCAAGCGTGATTACCGTTAGATTCATATGTCATGCATTCTGACTGTGTTTACGAAATATCCATTTCATCAAGCGTCCTTGCTCTAATTACAATGACTTCAGTTTATTGCTATGTATTGAATCGAAAATAATTATATTGTTGCTGTTGTTATTATTGTTGTTGTTGATGATGATGCTTTCAGATTTGTCGGGGGCGGTTTTCACAAACCTTCTTACATAGAAAAATATCGAATTAAATCAATAATTTCATCAAATGTTCACCAAGAATACAAGATATTGATTGCATCAGAACGTCATCGTGGTGTAACCCGTGTGTTGCTGTAATATAAGACTAGATAATTAAAGGACAAGTCATTTCTTCATGTACTTGGCTAGTCAATGAAGTATGAGGAAACGGTAAACTTCTTGACATTTAACTGTTTAAACTAGGAATGTCAACGAATACTAAATATTCGAATATTCGTTTTGTACGTCCGAATATTCGAATACTGATTCGGCATTCGAATATTCGATAAAATATATTTTTTTCAAAATAAAAGCTGAAT
This sequence comes from Mactromeris polynyma, assembly GCA_032209605.1. Taxonomy (NCBI): domain Eukaryota; kingdom Metazoa; phylum Mollusca; class Bivalvia; order Venerida; family Mactridae; genus Mactromeris; species Mactromeris polynyma. The sequence goes on from JASFXZ010000001.1 coordinate 12,202,779, forward strand.
GAAAGTGTATTTAATATCAATGATGGGCATTATCGCATTGAATGACATTTTAACGCGTGAAGAAAATAGCTACATGTATTAATTGACCTGTCATGTTGTATAGTTGGGACAAGAGAGCTATAACACTCTGGTGATGACACCTAGGCCCTGAAATTATAAGTAATCGCGGGGAATTTTACAACTTGAGTGATCGGTTTAAAACACATTGATAAGCATAAAGTTAAACTACGAATTTCAAATGTATTATTATAAAATAAGAAGGTCAAATGTTCGAATATTCGTTTGGAAGGTTGATCGAATATTCCGTAAATACCATAATTGCCATTCGTTGACATCCCTAGTTTAAACTTAACGGCCTTCTCCAATTCTGCCACGTAACTTTTGTAAATATCTCTATGAATTCATCTATCCAAACAAGTTTTAAATCTAATGTACAGAAACATTAGTCATTGACTCGTATGAAAGAGTACCTTTATGTACATTCGGTCGGGTGGTGAAACTTTAAAATGATACGCTGAATTTTATTTGCGGTAATATTATAATGCCTATTATGTCACTCCACTTTACATGGCGTGGCTCAAATCGCCGTACAAGTTGGCTCAAATATCATATATACATATAATCACATTGAATACTATATTTTATGGGGAAAGGACATAACGGCAAAACATATTCAACGTGTACGAGTATACATGTACTACCTAAATATTCAAAACGAAATAAAAAATACCAAGTTTTGGCAAATTGCTTTGAATAAAGAGACTCAGTAACCTATATTGTGTCTCATATATAACTATAGAAAGTGAGACAACTGCATATGTGCGAGACAGATTAAATTGTGATAGGGAACGTCACATACATAAGACAATGCCTCCCCACATAGACCTCAGGGAAACAACAAGGGTACGAAACTTTAGGGACTGAGGAGGTGCCGTGGTAAATGGGGGGAGGGGGGCGCAAGGCACTTGCATCACTGTTCAGTACATGTCTTTATATACATGAATAAGAGTAAACTGAAATTGTCCTGGGAAAATACCAAATAAAAGTAAATATTTAAAGGAGAAGGCAACTCGTACTTAAAAAAGACAGACTAGTAACTAAATAGTCCAGATACCATTTCTGTGTACATTCATGTTGTAGTGGAAGCAATAGTCCAGATACCATTTCTGTGTACATTCATGTTGTAGTGGAAGCAATAGTCCAGATACCATTTCTGTGTACATTCCTGTTGTAGTGGAAGCAATAGTCCAGATACCATTTCTGTGTACATTCATGTTGTAGTGGAAGCAATAGTCCAGATACCATTTCTGTGTACATTCATGTTGTAGTGGAAGCAATAGTCCAGATACCATTTCTGTGTACATTCATGTTGTAGTGGAAGCAATAGTCCAGATACCATTTCTGTGTACATTCATGTTGTAGTGGAAGCAATAGTCCAGATACCATTTCTGTGTACATTCATGTTGTAGTGGAAGCAATGTATATTTATTACATGTTGTTATCAACATTTATTTGACTTTTCATTAATTGTAATACTCAACATCGTTATCAATTGTAGTTGATGCTGAACTGATTTATATTGGAATTTCGAACAGGGTTCAGGGCTTTAGTGCAAAACCCCAATTTCATTGATTGTTCTATATAATACAATACAATAGACGAATTAAAACCCAACACATGTATCTGTTTTTGCAATGTTCCAGATTTTGATGACAATAATTATTGTTTTGTTACATAAACATGCGTACATGTTAAATCATCATTTATTTAAGACAAACTTTCATAATATCAACCACTACACAGTATCAAGTGGTTTCAAGCTACACTAAGAGTATTATCAGTTAATAGTCCCTCCCACGGCTTTAGATGGACGAGGCATCAATTTTGTAGGATAACTGTGAAGATAATTCGCTTAATTTCTGAATTAATTCATAATTTTGATGGCGATTACCATAACTCGGTCATACAGAGGATTGGATTGCGATAGTTTATGAAATGCAGATAAACAGTAAACATACACGAAATTTCAACAAATTGACGTAAGTCGGAATTGGAAGTTCCCTTTAAGTTTAATGTTGTCAATTTAAATGTTTTCATAATGCATCTTAAACAACATTTTTGAATGTTTTTCTCATTCCAAAACAGACACAGCAAGGAAGACTTACTCTCCTGTGGTAATGAACAAATAAATGGGTTGTGAGCATTGATAAGCTAATCGAAAAATGTTAAATAAAGCAATTGATAGAATTGAAATGTCCAATTTTTAAAAATGGATATGAACAAAAATCACCAAAAAAGTGAAAACAAATCCGCAATTGGAGGATAAATTAAAAAAAATGTTTATGATTGGAAGTTCTTTAATCAGCCACATTATGGTTGTACATGTACTTGGTAAGTGTCCGAAACTCACATAACACGAGCGGAAACATACACGATACCATGGTTCCGTATCCCAACCATATGGTGTGGTATCAGGTAAATTTAAATTTCAAAATATTCAGACTGCTTTCGAAATTGATTGGATATAGGGAGTTATACATAGTTTATGAGAACATTCCCAACCAAAGTAAGATGAAATGATGTAATGTTATATGTATCCCTTTATCTCCTGTGTACGAGTATGACCGCAATTTGAAACACTTTTCTAATTGTTCACACTACATTTCTGCCGTTCATCAAATTTGATAGAAATCTTTAGAAGCAGACTTTTCTCATGCAACCATATGAAAATTTAGACGGTTTTAAAATAGATATATGTAAGAAGGATATGTTGCCTTAGCAACCAACCCAATGATATATTTAAAATATTACAGTTCGTTTTGACCATTATACAGACGGGGCCATTTTTGACCATTCGTAAACCAAGCCTTTGAGTTTATTAGCATTTCACGGTACATTTTTGTATTTATAGTATACTTTACAAATATGAAAAAATGTTGCCAGTTAGACAATCATTTTGAGTGTATAACCTTAAACATTCTTAAATTATTGCAGATTTCAAATCTTTTAACAATTTTGAAAGAAACCAATTTGAAATATACATACGTCAGATTTTAATAAAGCTGGATGGCCTCTTTTCATGTGCCTCAAATGTTGTTCAAGTAAAATCCATTCCCCACGAACACTAAAATACAACACACGTTCATTACTTTCGTTCCGGGCAACTGGGTTCGAACCCGAACCGACCGAAACGGTATCACAGTTAGAGTCGGTCTTCTCCGATACGCCGGATTCTACCCCAGACGTTGACACAGTCTCATCACTGTTTGCGGTCCCTGATTTTTCAGGTTTGTCACCTTGTTTGGCATGGTGTTTGGCCCTTTTTGGAATTCCTGGAATCACCGGATGTACGTTTGTGGACGGATTAGTCAATCCATTATTAGCGTTTACAGGATTTTTGTAAAATCCCGGCTTGTTTCCGGCCAAGCCCGCCCCAGCAGAGTCGTTTGTTTTGTCTGCATGTTTAATATCAGTGTTCTCGATGTTTGCCGAAGTGATTTCGGCGATCACATCCCCGTCAAAATCCCCAGATTTGTTGTCATCCATTGCAAATAAGAATGATACAACACTCTATCATTTTGTTTATTTTTAAGTTTATTCAAGACAGCTTACATTCAAAGAAATATATTATAAAAGTAGATCCACCTATTTAGTATATCGCAACCGTTACCAAATTATATATTACATACAAATTCACTAAAATAAATGACAAAATATATTCTTTTGAACATAAAAAGATCTGAGGTATTTCACTCTCAAAGTCAGATACTTGTTTCAGTTGTAATAACACAAGTCAACAACATATTCCAGTCGAACATCAAACGCTGTCCACACTTTGAGTAAATTAATCAAATCAGATATCAAATCAATGCAGTTGTTATTTCCATTTGTTTAACTCTCACTGTACGCCGACACCGCGTGGCTTCATGAAATGAATAATAATTTACGGAACTGTAGGAATGTTCGTCCAACCGAATCATATAAAATAATCCAAATATATAATTTCTAAAAGTCAAGTCACAATTGTGTTGCTATTTCCAGGAATAGTTCTTGTGAAATCTGTGACGCATCAACGTGTCCAGTCAGTGTACAGCTTGCAGTGAAAGTGGCGATGCAGTCTAATGGTGCTCTTCTCGTTGGAAAGTGGAAATTTCTGCTTCGATGTCTTGAATAACATGAACAGAAATTAAATGGTTTTTTCTGCTATGAATTTTGAGAACAACATTGGATCTGTAAGTATGAATAGTATTTAAAGATTAACAAAAACAAGTAAATATGACTTCAGTGCGCAGAAGTCAATACAACATTGATTGATCAAGAATGAAATTGCTTTGCTTTATTTGCTGGTATACGAATGTGCAGGGGTCGCGTACACAGTTAACAGCGCAATAGGAGTAACTCTAGACACCTTTGTAGCGTATGGTAACAATAATAAAGTATCCTCCTAGGTAAATTTCCGTTCTATATGATTTCACGTACAGAAGAACCAATCTTGAATTAAAAACATTACTAGGAACTGAGATTGTCCAAAACTGAACTTGTTTTCAGACACATGTTGTCAAAATAGAGAGAAAACCTCGCTATCATTTTTTATAACTTAATAACATCCAGCACTGGCATGTAACTATAGTAATTCGTCATAGACAAAATGCGTATTACCATGGTGATCATACAATAAACATTCACATTACTATGATGATAGCGGCCTTGGTGGCCGAGTGGTTATGGTAGCTTCAAATCACTTGCCCATCACCTGCTACGGGGGTTCGAATCCCATGCGTATGTGGGGAAGCTATCTACCTGGCTTGCAGAATGTGTATGTGGGGAAGCTATCTACATAGCTTGCAGAATGTATATGTGGGGAAGCTATCTACCATATTCTATGTAGAATGTGTATGTGGGGAAGTTGTCTACCTGGCTTGCAGAAAGTCGGTGGTTCTATCCTGGTGCCCGTTTTCCCCCAAAAATAATACAAGAAAGGGTACCGTGGGTCTTCCCCACACTAATGCCTGGAAAAGTCACTACATGACCCTGCTTGTTTATATTACCTAACGCAATATCACGAAAAAATGCTATGGTGGTACTTCAAAAACAAACCTGTAACTATTAGGTCATTTAACATTAATACGTAACATATACTGATGCATCGCAGAAAAAAATGTATTACCATGGCGATCTTTTTTCTATGGTGAAGGACCATGGAACACACATGTCTATAGTGAAGGAACATGATACACACATGTCTCAGTGGTTGCAGTTTTATTACAGAACAAAACAAGGAGCATGTTTTTTGTATTCTATTATTGGAAGTGCTTATATATTTGTTTAATATTTGTTAAATTCAAAAGCGATATTAGTTCAAACGGATTTCAAAATTGAGAAGGCAATGTTGCGTTGTATTCTCTATACAGTGCCGGTATCTCTAACCAAACATTTCAGTAGAAGTGCAACGGACATATAGCGCTACATTTACATGATCGCGTTAAGCGTGTACGATTAACAACAACATCACTTACTCAAACCAAATAAAGTAATTTTGTAACGGCCCCTGGACTTCATAACCAACGAGGCTGAAGTGAGAACTGATGAGGGTCTCCATTGATAAAAACAAATCAAAGCTCAGATAACGATATTGACCAAAGATGCGGCTACAGTCGGTTAGCGCTTTAATTACCTCAATCATTTGTGTTCGAAATCGTTGTTCTGACTCGATATCCATGCGAAATTTGACAATTAATCAGCAGTTTACAAACATGACGTAACAAGTACTAGAAATGTGTGGTAACCACTACAGCTGTTCAGATTGTGAGTTTGTTACCTTGTCGCTAATCTGTTCTGTCCATAAATATGTCTCCTTGTGTATTTAAAATTCACATAAATTGCGGTTTTGTCGTTGTTTACCTGGTTTATAGTCAGGCATGAACTCGTATTTTCGCATGCATATGAATCAAATACGGTAGACACATGTCTCGAGGTGTCTTGGCCGTCTTAAAATCATTATCCACAGAAAAAGTGCATCTTTCCAGTAAATTAAGCTCACCATACTTTAATTATGAAATTATTTATAATCACAACAGTGGAACATTGGTTGTATTGCACGTTAATTTATTGTTAGTTTTTCAGCATTTAAATAATTACGGCATTCAGATTAGACATAAACAAATATATTCACAGTTACGGAATTAATGGGTTAACCTAGATAATCAGGAACAACCAAAATAATTTAGTTAGCTTACTATCGTGCCCAACAGTGCTGTCGCACCAATTGATATGCGTTTATAAAATGAAAGTCGGAACCTCATAATAAAGACTACAATTGTACATATCGAGTATTTATCTTTTATTTTAAGTATTTACAGCGAATTACGCAAACAAACCCACGAAGCAATGTACAGCAACATTTTTGTCGGCGTTCTCCAGACACTAACCATTGCCTGTTGGGATGTAAATGAATCACACTGAAGCTTAGCAACATTTATTTATGATTCAAGTTTACCTTTTTTATTGCTGATCAATAACATTATCAATAAAATGATTGGAAATTTTCAGACCGGGCCGCTCAACGTGTTGTCTGTACGTCGAATGAACAGCGCACTGGTCTTTTATCTGGCTGGAAATGAAAAGCGAATTTCTCCAAACAAAAAGCTAACATCGACCTGCTCTCCTCACAAAGTTTTACGATTTCCTAGGATTGACTTTATCCCAGTGTCTGCTTGGATGTGAGTGACATATTCGTTTGATATTGAGATAAATATCTATGTTGATAGTAACACATCGTTGAACGCCAGTACAAATGTAACACATATACAATGTACAAACATCGTTTATAGGAACAAATAAGCTTTTAAAGCCTATAGCGTCATTGCATCTGAGAACATGCACGCCGCTTATGCATTATTTTGCCAGGCCAAAATTTGACAAAATTCCGAGAACTCCCCATCATAAAGTCGCTTCGAGGAACATCATTGGGCTTCATTGTTACATTGTCGAAAAGAAATACCGGAAATTAATCTATGATAATGAGTGTTTAAATATTACATTGTCACTTAGTCCGTCCATCTCCCCATGAAAAACGGTCAGATATTTGACGTGTTGAGCAATTACATTTGATTATGATGCCCGTGTTGGGGTAGGCCTACTGTTGTTGAGTTGTTTCCATTACGACAACAGCTCTACATGGATTGACCACACAATATGTACGTCGATTGCCTACCCCAATGTTTAGCAGTGACATAGCAACACATGAGAAAAACATTCCCCTGGCCTTTTCTACCTTACAACAGAGTAGACGACAAACTGAGACACCAAAGGTCGACATGATCAACGCATTTGCAGATAATGATTCTCAGCGGCAAAGCTTGGCTAACGATATTGGATAACTATCTTGATAATACTCAACGTAGAGAACAATGACCCTCCACTTATGAAATAGTGACACCGGCCGATTTGATCAACGAATTCCGTCTCAACGCAAACTAACGGAGACATCGCTGGGACACACAAATTAATTGAACCCATCAGTACAATATTTCCGACAAACCGGAACTCTGCCGAGTATTCTCGAACGACTGATTGAGGGAGTTGCACTTAGAATATCACGGGAAATTAGAAATCAATGTTTCATACGTAAAAACATATCGTTTTAATTTACGAGCTAAAATGACAAACGTGCGTCAATCGTGAGTTTATATTTCTTTACCGACATTCTCTGTGTTTTCATTGATTTAAAATAAACCGTTGTTGCCTGATAAAAAGATAATTAATTAAAGCTTCACTTTGAATATAAAACGGCAATGCAGATTGTGTTCACGTACGTAGATCAAAGCTAGTGTCGTTCTTATAACAAAGTCACTCGTAAATCCTCATAAAGAGAATTGTTGCTAAATTGGTTCCTCTATTTCTCGAGATTCCGTCATAATCATGTCGTTTAGTAGCATGTAGGTTCACCTTTGGCACTCAACTTTACCGTTCTGTTTGCGATGCATAGTGTGTTGGCATGATCCGACAACCAGGCTGGGAGACGTGAACTGGCAATGGTCCTCGAACCAGGCGGTTTCACGATGTGACTGCTGATGAACGCCGAGGGTTGGACATCATCAGAAACCAATCATGGATCTATGCTGATATGACGGCATGAAGATAGCTGTAGTGGAAAATAAGAGGAAAGTGGAAGCGGTGGCCATGAGTGCCCCTGGTGCATGGACAATATTAATAATTAACAGACAGGAGAATGAAATGGACAGATTTCTAGCGATACCATCCTACACGCCTCACATTGCTCCTCATATCTGTTATTGAGACGATACCATCACCGGAAAGTCTACACAGATGGGACGTCAATACCATCCCAAATATGTTACAGGACTGAACGTGCATCGAACTGGATGTGGATACTGAACGTGCATCAAGCTGGATGTGGATACTGAACGTGCATCAAGCTGGATGTGGATACTGAACGTGCATCAAGCTGGATGTGGATACTGAACGTGCATCAAGCTGAATGGGGATACTGAACGTGCATCAAGCTGGATGTAGATACTGAACGTGCATCGAGCTGGATGGGGATACTGAACGTGCATCAAGCTAGATGTGGATACTGAACGTGCATCAAGCTAGATGTGGATACTGAACGTGCATCAAGCTGGATGTGGATACTGAACGTGCATCAAGCTGGATGTGGATACTGAACGTGCATCAAGCTGGATGTGGATACTGAACGTGCATCAAGCTGGATGGGGATACTGAACGGGCATCAAGCTGGATGTGGATACTGAACGTGCATCGAGCTGGATGTGGATACTGAACGTGCATCGAGCTGGATGTGGATACTGAACGTGCATCGAACTGGATGTGGATACTGAACGTGCATCAAGCTGGATGTGGATACTGAACGTGCATCGAGCTGGATGTGGATACTGAATGGGCATCAAGCTGAATGTGGATACTGAACGTGCATCAAGCTGGATGTGGATACTGAACGGGCATCAAGCTGGATGTGGATACTGAACGTGCATCAAGCTGGATGTGGATACTGAACGGGCATCAAGCTGGATGTGGATACTGAACGGGCATCAAGCTGAATGTGGATACTGAACGGGCATCAAGCTGGATGTGGATACTGAACGGGCATCAAGCTGAATGTGGATACTGAACGGGCATCAAGCTGGATGTGGATACTGAACGTGCATCAAGCTGGATGTGGATACTGAACGTGCATCAAGCTGGATGGGGATACTGAACGGGCATCAAGCTGGATGGGGATACTGAACGGGCATCAAGCTGGGTGTGGATACTGAACGGGCATCAAGCTGGATGTGGATACTGAACGGGCATCAAGCTGGATGTAGATATTGAACGGGCATCAAGCTGGATGGGGATACTGAACGGGCATCAAGCTGGGTGTGGATACTGAACGGGCATCAAGCTGGATGTGGATACTGAACGTGCATCAAGCTGGGTGTGGATACTGAACGTGCATCAAGCTGGATGTGGATACTGAACGTGCATCAAGCTGGATGTAGATACTGAACGGGCATCAAGCTGGATGTGGATACTGAACGGGCATCAAACTGGATGTGGATACTGAACGGGCATCAAGCTGGATGGGGATACTGAACGAGCATCAAGCTGGATGTGGATACTGAACGGGCATCAAGCTGGATGTGGATACTGAACGTGCATCAAGCTGGATGTGGATACTGAACGTGCATCAAGCTGGATGTGGATACTGAACGTGCATCAAGCTGGATGTGGATACTGAACGGGCATCAAGCTGGATGTGGATACTGAACGTGCATCAAGCTGGATGTGGATACTGAACGGGCATCAAACTGGATGTGGATACTGAACGTGCATCAAGCTGGATGGGGATACTGAACGTGCATCAAGCTGGATGGGGATACTGAACGTGCATCAAGCTGGATGTGGATACTGAACGTGCATCAAGCTGGATGTGGATACTGAACGTGCATCAAGCTGGATGGGGATACTGAACGTGCATCAAGCTGGATGTAGATACTGAACGTGCATCGAGCTGGATGGGGATACTGAACGTGCATCAAGCTAGATGTGGATACTGAACGTGCATCAAGCTAGATGTGGATACTGAACGTGCATCAAGCTGGATGTGGATACTGAACGTGCATCAAGCTGGATGTGGATACTGAACGTGCATCAAGCTGGATATGGATACTGAACGTGCATCAAGCTGGATGGGGATACTGAACGGGCATCAAGCTGGATGTGGATACTGAACGTGCATCGAGCTGGATGTGGATACTGAACGGGCATCAAGCTGAATGTGGATACTGAACGTGCATCAAGCTGGATGTGGATACTGAACGTGCATCAAGCTGGATGTGGATACTGAACGGGCATCGAGCTGGATGTGGATACTGAACGGGCATCGAGCTGGATGGGGATACTGAACGGGCATCAAGCTGGGTGTGGATACTGAACGGGCATCAAGCTGGATGTGGATACTGAACGGGCATCAAGCTGGATGTGGATACTGAACGGGCATCAAGCTGGATGTGGATACTGAACGTGCATCAAGCTGGATGTGGATACTGAACGTGCATCAAGCTGGGTGTGGATACTGAACGGGCATCAAACTGGATGTGGATACTGAACGTGCATCAAACTGGATGTGGATACTGAACGGGCATCAAATTGGATGTAGATACTGAACGTGCATCGAGCTGGATGTGGATACTGAACGGGCATCAAATTGGATGTGGATACTGAACGGGCATCAAACTGGATGTGGATACTGAACGTGCATCAAGTTGGGTGTGGATACTGAACGGGCATCAAGCTGGATGTGGATACTGAACGTGCATCAAGCTGGATGTGGATACTGAACGGGCATCAAACTGGATGTGGATACTGAACGGGCATCAAACTGGATGTGGATACTGAACGTGCATCAAGCTGGATGTGGATACTGAACGTGCATCAAGCTGGATGTGGATACTGAACGTGCATCAAGCTGGATGTGGATACTGAACGTGCATCAAGCTGGATGTGGATACTGAACGGGCATCAAGCTGGATGTGGATACTGAACGGGCATCAAGCTGGATGTGGATACTGAACGGGCATCAAGCTGGATGTGGATACTGAACGGGCATCAAGCTGGATGTAGATATTGAACGGGCATCAAGCTGGATGTAGATATTGAACGGGCATCAAGCTGGATGTAGATATTGAACGGGCATCAAGCTGGATGTAGATATTGAACGGGCATCAAGCTGGATGTAGATATTGAACGGGCATCAAGCTGGATGTGGATACTGAACGTGCATCAAGCTGGATGTGGATACTGAACGTGCATCAAGCTGGATATGGATACTGAACATGCATCAAGCTGGATGGGGATACTGAACGGGCATCGAGCTGGATGGGGATACTGATTGGGCATCGAGCTGGATGTGGATACTGAACGTGCATCAAGCTGGATGTGGATACTGAACGTGCATCAAGCTGGATGTGGATACTGAACGGGCATCAAGCTGGATGTGGATACTGAACGGGCATCAAGCTGGATGTGGATACTGAACGGGCATCAAGCTAGATGTGGATACTGAACGTGCATCAAGCTGGATGTGGATACTGAACGTGCATCAAGCTGGATGTGGATACTGAACGTGCATCAAGCTAGATGTGGATACTGAACGTGCATCAAGCTGGATGTGGATACTGAACGGGCATCAAGCTGAATGTGGATACTGAACGGGCATCAAGCTGGATGTGGATACTGAACGGGCATCAAGCTGGATGTGGATACTGAACGTGCATCAAGCTGGGTGTGGATACTGAACGTGCATCAAGCTGGATGTAGATACTGAACGGGCATCAAGCTGAATGTGGATACTGAACAGGCATCAAGCTGAATGTGGATACTGAACGTGCATCAAGCTGGATGTGGATACTGAACGTGCATCAAGCTGGATGTGGATACTGAACGTGCATCAAGCTGGGTGTGGATACTGAACGTGCATCAAGCTAGATGTGGATACTGAACGGGCATCAAGCTGGATGTGGATACTGAACGGGCATCAAGCTGGATGTGGATACTGAACGTGCATCAAGCTGGATGTAGATACTGAACGGGCATCGAGCTGGATGGGGATACTGAACGGGCATCGAGCTGGATGTAGATACTGAACGGGCATCAAGCTGGATGGGGATACTGAACGGGCATCGAGCTGGATGTAGATACTGAACGGGCATCGAGCTGGATGTAGATACTGAACGGGCATCGAGCTGGATGGGGATACTGAACGGGCATCGAGCTGGATGGGGATACTGAATGGGCATCAAGCTGGGTGTGGGTATTGAACGTGCATTAAGCTGGGTGTGGGTACTGAACGTGCATTAAGCTGGATATGGGTAAAGAGAGAGAGAAGAACTGGAAGCTCACCAGAGAGGTAATCTTTGATCAACACTACGGACTTGACACCTGGACAGTGTTCTAGGTTGAAACGGTCGAAACACTTATTTTGTGCGGTTCCCAGGCGAGGATGTCAGTGTTTTTTCAACACATCGCTGTTCACGGTTCGTGTAAATGCTGTTCGTATTAAGTATACGAAAGGTGTTTTACATAATCCATACATGTTTAATAATGTAACATGTACTTAAACAGTTTCAGAACAAGTCGTAACCAAAATGCAGGTCGATTCATGGTGAATGAATATTCTATCAAACACACTAAAAAAGCAATCATCAAATGGATTACCATTTTGCGAGGATTGATATTTCCGTTATAAATGTGCCTATCAGATATGAACAATGTATCAACTGGTTTTGTAGTAAACGTAATGCATTGCAATGTGTGGACAATTAATTAAACATGTGCCTATTATCATATATGTAATGTATTTTTATCTCTAACTATTGAATTATGATATCAACACACCATAGTATATAAAGGATAATATTCTGAGATGTATCAATTATAAATGTGATGACAGTATGGCAGTGTATATGACAGTAGCATTGTCCATCTCTATTACCGCTGCTAATAATGTCCTAATAATACGAGGGATGGTCACAAAATACATAGATTTTGGTATTAGAAGATTGCATTCCACAGATCTAAGGAAAGAATGTTTCATATTAATTCATGTTAATCCATATCATTATTTAATCTCCATGTCAACAACGAAGAATTAAACACTATCTTAGGAGACAGTCCAATAATGGACATCGTGATAGTACAGAAAATGACAGTTTTATGGTTCAACATTCACCAACCTAAATATGGAGAAAGGCATAACATTGAATTTGGACACTATTTATTTTCAGTGGTACCTTTATAGCGACAATACCTTCCTAGAAACCACACCAATCATAACCAAATTGTGGCACCATTTAGCATCTTATTTTGATAAGCAGCGGTCACCAAAATTTTAACAGCCAAGCCAACGTCATTCAATCGTTTTTTCTAGTCAAGTTGGGTAACTAGACAATACTCAAGGATAATACAGGAAAATGTGTGCATTTAAATCACTGATAAATCACTTTTCAGCTAGAAAGGAAAAAGTGATCATTCTTATTTCATTTTTTTACCAATATGAGGTTTTCAAGCCTTGAAAATTTCAAATGAAAAACATGTTTTTTTAATGGTCTGCTTAATGGGATGTACAGATATAACAATATATTGGGACACCCATATTCGCACCAGATATAACAATATATTGGGACACCCATATTCGCACCAGATATAACAATATATTGGGACACCCATATTCGCACCAGATATAACAATATATTGGGACACCCATATTCACACCAGATATAACAATATATTGGGACACCCATATTCACACCAGATATAACAATATATTGGGACACCCATATTCACACCAGATATAACAATATATTGGGACACCCATATTCGCACCAGATATAACAATATATTGGGACACCCATATTCACACCAGATATAACAATATATTGGGACACCCATATTCACACCAGATATAACAATATATTGGGACACCCATATTCGCACCAGATATAACAATATATTGGGACACCCATATTCACACCAGATATAACAATATATTGGGACACCCATATTCGCACCAGATATAACAATATATTGGGACACCCATATTCACACCAGATATAACAATATATTGGGACACCCATATTCACACCAGATATAACAATATATTGGGACACCCATATTCACACCAGATATAACAATATATTGGGACACCCATATTCGCACCAGATATAACAATATATTGGGACACCCATATTCGCACCAGATATAACAATATATTGGGACACCCATATTCGCACCAGATATAACAATATATTGGGACACCCATATTCGCACCTAATCAGGATCAGGATTCAACCATTATGTCTCTACTGTAACAGTTATCTGAATCAAAACATATGTTTCTATTTTTTATAAGTAAGAGTATTTTAGTGACCATAACTATGTGCATTAGAGTGCATTAGAGTGCACAGTCCCCATTCTCCCGGAGCATCTCTATCTGAAATAAAACTCAGCTCAAATATTGTCTCAAATTTCTATTTGAGATGCTTTGGGAGATCGGAGTCCCATGTCATTCACTTCCTTTAACTCGAAAAGTTGTGATCCCTAATCACATTCAAAATTAACACCCTAATCTTAAAACATATTACAGTAAAATCTCACTTAAAACCACCTCAATACGTAATAAGACCAACTCAAAATTAAGAGCACAATTTTCAAGTCCATATTCGCTGTTTTGCACTTTATTCAACCTTAATATTACGACCATCTCAATAACAAGACCAGTTTCCAAGGGTCCCAAGGGTGTTCTTATTATTGAGGTTTTACTGTATTGGAATAGTCTTGACATCATAAGTACTAAACTTTTCCTTCTCCAAGCTACTTTGACAGCAGAATACAGAATGGTAGTGGTCATCTGAGTATGATATAGCTACAATGACAGCAGAATACAGAATGGTAGTGGTCATCTGAGTATGATATAGCTACATTGACAGCAGAATACAGAATGGTAGTGGTCATCTGAGTATGATATAGCTACATTGACAGCATATTACAGAATGGTAGTGGTCATCTGAGTATGATATAGCTACATTGACAGCAGAATACAGAATGGTAGTGGTCATCTGAGTATGATATAGCTACATTGACAGCAGAATACAGAATGGTAGTGGTCATCTGAGTATGATATAGCTACATTGACAGCATATTACAGAATGGAAGTGGTCATCTGAGTATGATATAGCTACATTGACAGCAGAATACAGAATGGTAGTGGTCATCTGAGTATGATATAGCTACATTGACAGCATATTACAGAATGGTAGTGGTCATCTGAGTATGATATAGCTACATTGACAGCAGAATACAGAATGGTAGTGGTCATCTGAGTATGATATAGCTACATTGACAGCAGAATACAGAATGGTAGTGGTCATCTGAGTATGATATAGCTACATTGACAGCATATTACAGAATGGAAGTGGTCATCTGAGTATGATATAGCTACATTGACAGCAGAATACAGAATGGTAGTGGTCATCTGAGTATGATATAGCTACATTGACAGCAGAATACAGAATGGTAGTGGTCATCAGAGTATGATATAGCTACATTGACAGCAGAATACAGAATGGTAGTGGTCATCAGAGTATGATATAGCTACTTTGACAGCAGAATACAGAATGGTAGTGGTCATCAGAGTATGATATAGCTACATTGACAGCAGAATACAGAATGGTAGTGGTCATCTGAGTATGATATACAACGGTAATAATCTCAAAAGATGACAAAATGTGTATTTCCATCTGACGAAATAGAATTATCAAGGTTTAACATTAAAACTAGAATGCGTCCATAGGACACAGATGCCCCCACTTGCAGCCTTTGTCACAAAAGCAAATGCTATTATTCTGCTCATAGTTTGTGAATGGATATCAAAATTACCAAGTGAACAACTGTACTGATTATGGTGATAAGTCAAGAGCCATAACTTTGCACTTACTGGACACAGGCAAACACGAGACCCCAGGTGCACAACTATACAGGTTGGTGAACATTCCTGTGCAGTTTGGCGAGCGTAGCTGATATACTGTTGGAGATATGCGCGACACAAAATTGCATACTCTGTAGGCTATATTTTAACTAAGTCAAGGGCCATAACTTTGCACTTACTGGGCATAGCCAAACATGAAACCCCAGGTGCACAACTTCACATGCTGGTTAACATTCCTGTAAAGTTTAATGACTCTGGCTCATATACATTTGGAGATATGAGTGACACAAGATTGCATACTCTGTAGGCTATATTTTAACTAAGTCAAGGGCCATAACTTTGCAATAACTGGGCACAGTCAAACATGAAACACCAGGTGCACAACTTCACATGCTGGTGAACATTCCTGTAAAGTTTAATGACTCCGGCTCATATTGTTTAAGAGATATGAGTGACACAAGATTTTGTGACAGACGGAAGGACGGACAGACAAGGGCAAATCTATATGCCCCCCTTTTTCAGAGTGGGGGCATAATATAAAGAATACAACATGGCAAAATAAACACTGACGAATGATCTACAGTACCAACAACCATTCATAGGGACATAAAATTGAAGAATTTTAAGTCAAGTTCATGATTTGAAATGAACATTGGAATAAAAGGGAGTTAACTCAAACAGGCCGTATAACAGTTGTAAAATCTCTACTATTGCCACTATTAACACACGTGTGCACGTCTTTACCAAACCCGCAGACAGATATTATGCAATCTATAAACACATTGTTTTATGAATTTATTTGGACACCAAAAATCCAAAAAAAAAAATTTGATAAAGAAATATACATGTAAATGATAGATATCTATGCATACATGAAAAGTCTGAAATTATCATGGTTAAGAAGATTAATGTCAGAAAATAATAGTAATCTTTATCAATTTGTAAGACGTTTTTCAATTTAGAGATGACTATCAATTGTGGCAAAATGTAAATAATTAAGATTCATGGAACAATAAAAAACTCCTTCTGGAATGATGTATTGTATGTGTATATAAATATCATAGATGCATCAACAGTTGAGTCTGTTGATGAACTTTTAAACTTACCTTCATTTTATAATCATAATGTTTTGATAGACAAAAATCCTGTTTTTTACAAGTCATGGTATGATAAATGTATCTGATACATTAAAGACCTATTGATGAAAAATGGTAACCTTTCTAAATGTTTACTTATGTACACTAACTGCTATTTTGTAAAGTACTGGAGTGGGATGTCCTCGACCCACACAAACTTATTCATGAAGAAAAAAAAAATCTCCCCTAAAAAAAATGATTTGAAATGATACTTAAAAAAAGTCTTAGCATGTCTGAACTTCCAAACTGTTTTGGCAAGTTGAGGAAAAGCTGTGAATCAGTTTGGATACTTTTCTGAAACATATTGGCTTTATAGACAGGGACCGATCTGCTTGATTTACCACCATTAATGTGGCTGCTATTATTTAATAAGTGTACTACATGTATACATTAAATTTGCCAAGGGAGATAATTTATACTAGGGGAGACAACAAAGCACAACTTAAAATTACAAAAACAAAGATTTTAACTAAAGATAAGTAACATATTCCATGGGATTAATGCAAAAAAGTGTTAAGATATATACTGATTAAGCTAAGCAATAAGCAAAGCATATTTGGTGCTGGCATAGAACTACATTTTTTTATACCAGGACAATTTTCTTGCAGTCTGAATCTACTACCAAGAAATGAAATCTACATTAAACTAAACAAATTGTACATCAAAAAACCAGATCACTCACAGTAATTTGCTAAACACAGGTTAGGGTTAAACATACATTCACATCTCACAAAGTCATAGATGGTAAGGACTGAACCAAGTACATATACTGTATTAGTGGTAAAGTTAACAACATGGAATGTTCGCAAATTTCAAGAATTCAACAATACTCATTTCAGCAATTGACAAACATTTCAGCTTGCAAAATGTCAGAAATCACCACTATGCAAACTTCTTGACTCACAAAATTACCCACTTATAAAGTACATTAAGAATTTCAATATGTTTCTGTTAATTCTTAAACATCCAAGTTACAATTCTGATTTACACATACTAATCATTTTCAATGTATCATCGTGAAAACAAGGGAGATGATGGACCCACAGCTGTTGTCGAACATCATTTGAAACGACACAGTATATAATATCATCGCCATCACTTTTCTTCAAATAGCTTTCTTTTCTTTGGTGAGACAGCTTCACTGTCATCAGACTGTTCTTTCCTCTTTTTTGAAGATGATATTTTTGCATTTGGAGTTGAAATATCCTTCTTTGGTGTAGTTTTAGTCTCAATAGTAGGTGTTTCAACTTGTTCTCCTTTCAAACTGTTCTTTGGACATTCTTTTGGTGTTTTCTTTGTTGGCGTTTTCTTTGTGGGTGTTTTAGCCTTTGTAGTCCTTTTTGTTGGAGCTGATTTTTTTGGTGGTGGTATATGAATGTTTAATTCTGGCAAATTTGCAGCTGTTTCAGGATCAATATTAAACTTCTTCATCAAAATACCTCGCACTTCAGTCAATGTTTTCCCAAGCAGATTTTTTCCTCTCCATTTTGATCTATTTGTTGCATTTTCATTATTCCTTCCCATACCAATACCCCATAGTCTATCCCTTGGACTTGCTTCCACCAGTGTCTTAGGGTACGTACTGATCATAATCTCTCTCAACTTCTCATTCTGGCCAAACTGAAATCATAAGCAACTTGTAGAACTCCAACTTTTGCATAGTGATTACAGTCCTTAACAAGCAATGTAGAGACAGTATTGTGTATGGTGTTTTACATCAATTATTGACAGTTTATCAGTTATATATGGCAGAGACAGTATTGTGTATGGTGTTTTACATCAATTATTGACAGTTTATCAGTTATATATGGCAGAGACAGTATTGTGTATGGTGTTTTACATCAATTATTGACAGTTTATCAGTTATATATGGCAGAGACAGTATTGTGTATGGTGTTTTTCATCAATTATTGACAGTTTTTCAGTTATATATGGCAGAGACAGTATTGTGTATGGTGTTTTACATCAATTATTGACAGTTTATCAGTTATATATGGCAGAGACAGTATTGTGTGGTGTTTTTCATCAATTATTGACAGTTTATCAGTTATATATGGCAGAGACAGTATTGTGTGGTGTTTTTCATCAATTAATGACAGTTTATCAGTTATATATGGCAGTCAGTGGATCTAACTAGAGTTCCTGGGTTACCAAGCAGTACTAACTGATAAGCCATCCACATGAATCCATATTCACAAACATTTTAAGACTGAAACTCGGACTTTAAAATGTTATATGTTCTTTTTGTCCTAGGTTGCTAGTCCAGTATAGATTTTAATAAGAGCTGGCTAAAGTGTAAAATGGGTAATACAAATTTTCAGACAAAATTTTGTTCAACTAGATTCAATGGAAACGAAAGAATGGTAAATATAAATTTTGCAAATTTAAAGTCTAAGTTCTGAGTTTCAGTCTTAAAATGTTTGTGAATAAGGCCACCGTCTTCCTGGGCTACCAAGCAGTACTAACGGATAAAAGCCACCCACATGAATCAGAGGTAGGAGACAACTGAATCTGAAAGTAAAACCTCCAGTCAAATTGTCAGCAAGAACCTATGCCTGACCTGAGCCTAGTCAAGTGCTCTATAATTGAGACAAAAGGACATGATTTTAGAACCTGTGAGGCTCACAACTAGATATAGTCCAAACATATTAACCTGATCCTCGGATTAGAGACGGAGACAAATGTAGATAATCAGTCTACTGTGAAATTATGCTTATAGAGGTCACAAGGATCAGGTTAATTTTTACAATCTACAAGTTCTACACGCATTACTCTGGTGCCATGCCATACAGAACACTATCACTGTACCTATAATACAGGTACAATAGTTTCATGTTAAATGTTTTAAACAACAACTTAAGACTTTAATTGTATCACACATATCACCACTTACCTTCTCAATATTACCCTCCCTCACCACTTGAACTGATTTTCCGGCCCATACGCCCGTATCAAAATTGGTCACCTGTCTGCCAAGTTTTTTATGGAATTTTGGTTCAGTAGTTTCCATGATTGCTTTGGCTCTCAACCGATCTTTGAAAGTCACTGAAATAATTCAGATATATTATCAACAATTTGTAAAACAATGTACTTTTAGTTTCCAGGCTTTCCAGCCAATCAAGGGTTTCTCTAGGCCAGGATTTGTATGTGCATTGACCAGAGCAAAAAATTAGAACACTAAGTATTGCATGGGATGAGAAGCGAGTATAATCAAGAAACGACACGTTTATATCGTGATTGTATCCTATATAATTGTGCAAATGTGAGAATACAGCATTACTTTGCTATAACCCGATTATCTGCAGATTGAATCAAAGTGTTCTTATCCCAGAAAGGACAAATGTGTATTAGTATACATATTCTAACGAACAATATAGCACATTAAGCCAGTGACATACCTGCTTTCTGATGATGCATATATTGTTCCATACAACAGTACTGTTCCCCATTGACTTCGAAATCTACTTTATGAAATTGACTGAAAACGTCGTTTTGTCCATAAAAGAAAACAAACTCCTCTGAAATGATAAAAATTAGAAAGTAAAGATCTACAACTAATACATGTACACATACTAGATCTACAACTAATACATGTACACATACTAGATCTACAACTAATACATGTACACATACTAGATCTACAACTAATACATGTACACATACTAGATCTACAACTAATACATGTACACATACTAGATCTACAACTAATACATGTACACATACTAGATCTACAACTAATACATGTACACATACTAGATCTACAACTAATACATGTACACATACTAGATCTACAACTAATACATGTACACATACTAGATCTACAACTAATACATGTACACATACTAGATCTACAACTAATACATGTACACATACTAGATCTACAACTAATACATGTACACATACTAGATCTACAACTAATACATGTACACATACTAGATCTACAACTAATACATGTACACATACTAGATCTACAACTAATACATGTACACATACTAGATCTACAACTAATACATGTACACATACTAGATCTACAACTAATACATGTACACATACTAGATCTACAACTAATACATGTACACATACTAGATCTACAACTAATACATGTACACATACTACTTTCGTATAATTATCATGGGTGTCACTTATTGTTATATTAGCACAGAAATCATCAAAATTAGACTGGGTTCTGGGGGAACTCCCCTTAATTATGATCATTTATACAAGAAAAGTAGCCAGGTGTTGATGCTTAAGTTACCAGGAATTTTTACTGCCTCCCAGCTCTTATTGACACCCCTAAATTATATAAACAAGACTGAGTTAAATAATTTGTTACAGGGCTTACATAAATGCTGGGGTCATGTAGTGACTATTCAAGCAATCAGGGTCAATATCACAATATATGTTGAACACTTGAAATCTTGCTGTTTATCAATATATACTACTGATCTTTGTGATATTTAAATCATTCAACACTACATACCAGTACATTAAATCATTCAACACTACATACTAGTACATTAAATCATTCAACACTACATACCAGTACATTAAATCATTCAACACTACATACTAGTACATTAAATCATTCAACACTACATACCAGTACATTAAATCATTCAACACTACATACCAGTACATTAAATCATTCAACACTACATACTAGTACATTAAATCATTCAACACTACATACCAGTACATTAAATCATTCAACACTACATACTAGTACATTAAATCATTCAACACTACATACTAGTACATTAAATCATTCAACACTACATACCAGTACATTAAATCATTCAACACTATATACCAGTACATTAAATCATGCATCCCTTTGAAGTCTTGGAAAAAATCATTTAAAGCATTAGCTTATTTATATTAGCAACTTTCATGATCTTATCACGTAGATACCTTTTTTGGATGTTTCTTTCCACGGACCTTCCTTTTTACTGACACCATGACTTGGGTCTTTCCACGGACCTTCCTTTTTACTGACACCATGACTTGTATCTTTCCACGGACCTTCCTTTTTACTGACACCATGACTTGTATCTTTCCACGGACCTTCCTTTTTACTGACACAATGACTTGGATCTTTTCGAGGGCTTTCCGTTTCTTTACTGATACCACGACTCGTATCTTTCACTGGACTTTCTGTTTTACTGACACCACGACTTGGATCTTTTACTGGACCTTCCATTTTACTGACACCACGACTTGGTTCTTTCCGTGGACTTTCTGTTTTGCTGACACCACGACTCGTATCTTTCCGTGGACTTTCTGTTTTGCTGACACCACGACTCGTATCTTTCCGTGGACTTTCTGTTTTGCTGACACCACAACTCGTATCTTTCCGTGGATTTTCTGTTTTACTGACACCACGACTCGTATCTTTCCAGGGACTTTCTGTTTTGCTGACACCACGACTCGTATCTTTCCGTGGACTTTCTGTTTTACTGACACCACGACTCGTATCTTTCCGTGGACTTTCTGTTTTACTGACACCACGACTCATATCTTTCCGTGGACTTTCTGTTTTACTGACACCACGACTCATATCTTTCCGTGGACTTTCTGTTTTACTGACACCACGACTTGGATCTTTCACTGGATCTTCCATTTTACTGATACTATGACTCGTATCTTTCCGTGGGCTTTCTGGTTTTTTACTGATTCCATGACTCGTATCTTTCCGTGGACTTTCTGTTTTACTGACATCATGACTTGAATCTTTTGCTGGACTTTCCATTTTACTGATACCATGACTCGTATCTTTCCGTGGACTTTCTGTTTTACTGACATCATGACTTGGATCTTTCACTGGATCATCCATTTTACTGACACCATGACTCGTATCTTTCCGTGGACTTTCTGTTTTACTGACATCATGACTTGGATATTTCACTGGATCTTCCATTTTACTGACATCATGACTTGGATCTTTCACTGGATCATCCATTTTACTGACATCATAACTTGGATCTTTCACTGGATCATCCATTTTACTGACATCATGACTTGGATCTTTCACTGGATCATCCATTTTACTGACATCATAACTTGGATCTTTCACTGGATCTTCCATTTTACTGTCACCATCTGAATTTGCAGACTTGAAAAAACTAGAAATTCTCTTTTGCTTTGACATATTCAAATGCCTGAAAAAAAGTTTTAATTTAGCTCATGTTGAAGAGAAATTGATACAAATTTACAATGGAAAAGCACTCAACCACAACAACTTCTTTGAAATAGGGACAGGTCCCGGAAATTGAAATAACAAAAGCCAAAATATTTGTTTATGACAATTTTTGTAGAATCATTTATCATCAGATTTTTCGTTGAATATTCCGTGGTCACTTGAAATATTAAGCACAAAGTGATAATGGATTGTGAAAGCATAACTGCATAAGAGTGGATTGAGTCATACACCAAATCACTGTCACCTTAATTTGACAAAGATTTAAATGGCTGATAATTTTAAAATATTATTATTAAGATTTGTATATTTATATGTTAATATGATATACTTTTTTCTGCTATTTTCATGTTATGCACCAGTCAATTGTAACCACGGCCCCCCCAGGTCAGGGGGTATACCGGGGATAGCGGGGGAAATGGGCCGTGTTTTTACCTTCCAGGTGGCCCGCAGTGCCGAGTGAAGGTAGTGGTTTTGTTTTTTGCGCCGAACATGGCGGGGAATGGGCTGTGGCTTTGGGATGCGGGGGCATTTGGCGGGGATTTTACCAGCAGTTTGTCCCCGCAGGGTGGGGATTTTACCTGGGATTGGCTGGACCGAAAGTCAAAGTCCCCGCTATTCCCCCGACCTGGGGGGCCGTGGTTACAATTGACTGGTGCATTACTTTCCGTAAAAACATTGTAAGTTTTTTCCTGTAATGTTATTTCGTTAGTCTAATGCAAAAATACTTACAAGTAAGCATTTAGTAAAATATTCAGTGCTAATGATCATAATGTAATCAACCAATAGCCTTTGGTTATAATAATGTCCATGTATACTCACATGAAGAGACGCAATCAAAAGTGAATCATAAGTGACAACTGATTAAAATTGTGTTGTGCAATCCGATTATTGATCACGGGAGATAAAGCTAAAATTAGTAATGATGTAATTTTCAGAAAAAGTACATCATAATCACAGACATTAAACAAAATAATACACAATTCCGTCAACTGACAGTAAAAGCCATATTTTCGAGACGTTTCATTAAGAATGTAAGGTCTAAACGAAACTGTAAATTGAAAACGAAAGTAGCATATAGTACGTCGATAATCATGTAAAACAGAAACTTACCTGTTATATCGACAATTGTCAGCAACTATTTTCGATTTACCAATGATGAATGTACAATAATATTTTAGTATTCGAGTCCCAAAGGAGGAAACAATCATGACAATCGGGGAAAAAGCATGAACTTGCTCAGTCTAACTGGCGAGTAGCGCGCTGGTATTGGGGGTAAGGACTTATTTCTATCTCCATTACTAGGCTATACGCACACTCAATGACCCGGTGCGTGTGAAGTTTTTCTGTTCGATCGTATCACCCGGATGAATTATCCGGCTTGTTTTATAGCAGATTATTAAGCATTTTTAAATTGTAATTATTGTGCATCGAAGTAAAGTTCAACAGTTAAGTTCATATTATGCGAACGCAATATTATACCAGGTTACGATAATATAGATCGATATTATGAATGAACATATTTTATGACAAAATTGCATGAACCAAATTGAACGTTATATATATACGCATGTAAAAAGGAAATGACATACTCATGATATACAAAAAGATCGGACAGGAATTCGCAAATGTACAGATGTATGTTTTAAGGAGACACTCCTAATACAATACAAATTAACCTTGTACAATAAGTATGGTAGCTTATGAGTACATGTACACCGCAGTAAATTATAACAAGAACTTCTCTGTATATAAGGTACTGAGTAAATATGTAGCTTAGGAATAGCCTCAGTAAATTATAACAAACAAGTGTTTTTGCTATGTAAGGCATAATAATTACCTTCTCGTAGGTTGGGGATAGCTACAGTAAATCAAAACAAAAACTTCTCAGATATATAAGGTATAGAGTGCATATGTAGATTGGGGATAGCCGTAGTAAATTATAACAAAAACTGCTCTAATATATAAGGTATTGAGTATAAAGGCAGCTTGGAGATAGCCACAGTAAATTATAATGCAAGCTTCTCCGATGTATAAGGTATTAAGTATGTATGTAGCTTGGGGATAGCCACAGCCAAAAATAAACAAGAACTTCTCTGATATAGGCCCCCTATAAGGTATTGAGTATATATGCCGCTTGGGGATAGCCACAGCCAAATATAAACAAGAACTAGTAAATTACAACAAAACCTTCTCTGATATATAAGGTATTGAGTATATATCCAGCTTGAGGTAAGGCAATTTTTCCTTTTCGTCATAGTCACAATATCACATTGAAATTAAGAAAGGCTAAAACAATAATTTATATTTTAATTTAAACACTTTCCAATAGAGGTAGATACATTGTGAACATATATATTACGAGTTTTGCTCAAATTATGTCCTTTCGATGGCACTTTTTGCTGTAATGTGGATTATCTTTCATGTTAGCATTTTAGTTTTTAACGATGTTTGTTGAGAATAGTCAGATTTAGTTATGTTCTGTTTTAACTTCTAGAATACACTAGGTATAGGTGTGTACGTAAGGGGTATCGAGACTTTTCAACCCCAAGACTTTTCAACCCCAAGACTTTTCAACCCCTATGGTAAAATATCCAAGACTTTTCAACCCCACTGTCATTTTCAACCCCTAATTAGCCTAAGACTTTTCAACCCCTGTTAAAATCAAGACTTTTCAACCCCTAATAAACCAAGACTTTTCAACCCCTCTAATATGTTTTTATTTGGACAATTATCACATTTGTTACCTGGAAAAATGTTGACAATCACTTTGTTTAAGTTTAATTTTTAAGTTTATTTACATTCTAAAATGAATACTAATAAAGATATATACACACAAAATACACACAGTCATTCTATCACATTTTATTTGGCCTAAAACTGCAGGTGGAATTTAATTGGTATTTAATTGATGATGTGATTTGTTTTTCTAATTAAGTCAAAAATTATTTATTTATATATACATAACTGTATTGCCTCCATTTTCTGGAGATATATGGTTTAACAATTATTTATGAATATATACATGCATAAAGGAAGAATAGTGAATACTATATACAGCGTATAGAAAGGAAAAAAGGACGAATACATAGCCAAGAGAATAGAATAAAACATCAAGTCTCTTGCACGTAACTAGTCTCACATAATGTTAACATTTGACCTCACGGAATATGTTTAGTTCAAACGAATCGAAAGTTTGACACTATACATGTAAGGAAATGGTAATACGTATTATTGGTAAATCAGTCTCAGGAATTTGCCGAGACTGCTTCACCAATTCAAACTATTCAACCACTTTTTATTCAAACTGGCACATAAATTGACTCGGAAACACTTTTTATTTCACTCTGGCACACTATTTATTTACACTGTCACAATTACTTGCTCATACACTTAACCGTATAACTCGCCGATTTCACGCAGGAAATCCTCGCATACAATGTCCCGTTCATCATACTTGTCCCAGAGTAGTTACGTAACACAGACAACAAACATAACAATTACATTGTCTTTATTGGTATAGTCGATCATTAATCATTGACCATTTGTTATATTAAAAAGCTGCTTATATTAATGATATTTGGTCGATTTTAATAATTGTATTTAACTAACTACTCCTTATTTCTGAAAAATAAATATCGTAGCACTCCTAAATCTTATCATCTTATCTAAACACCGCTACAGTGGCTTCTCACCTTGTTAATCACCTCGCTAAGCGAGGTCGCGTCATTATGTAACACAGTCAACAAACATAACAATACATTGTCTTTATTTAAGCACTGACTCAAAGATTGAATTGATAAACCTTTCAAAATTAATTTATTATGCAAATGATATTAGAACTCAATAATTGCCCTTTCCTCATGTCATCTGTATATGTTGACTTTGTTTTTTCTTTATTGGTACAGATAGACTGAGATATACCTGGTACATGTATATATATTTTCATTGACCACTTTGCTAATGTAACACAATTGTTTCACATTCATGAACGCTCTTTGTAAACTAATATTTCTTGTACGACTTTCTCTACATTATATATATTGTATTGTATGCTATACACATGTAGGCCTACGAATGTTTTATTCAATAAATATGATTGAGTTGAGTTATTGGTTAAACCTAAACAAAGTTCGGAAATCATTATGTTTTAAGACACATTATATATATTTATTTGTTTCAACCTGTATTACTCTATCAAAATCGGTGATTAAAGAGAATATATATCTTAATAATTATTATGGCATCTGCAATCTTAGGTACTATATGAAAAACATATATTAATTGATAAAGGCATTTTATAAGAAGGACCTACTGATATACATTCATATACGTCTTAACGACTTATCCAATTTTAGACAATTGTGAGAATAAACAGATTCATTCACCTATATATATAATAACCGTACCATTTCAAGGCATTTAGCGGGCATATATCACCTTAAACACCGTACAATTGACAGTTTACACATAATTAAAAGTGTGATGGTTACATCAATAGAACACAATTGCCTTTGATCCAATAAACAAGTGCAACAAATAAAAACAAACAAACATTTAATTGTATTAAACAAATAATTTGCTAATTATTATGATGATCAAACAAAATATAATGACAAATTAAAGGAATGCAATTTGCAAATTGCGAATTCTGATTTACAATAACATACATTTACTACTGTCAATACCTTTCGTTGTAGTTTAATGCGCAAAATATATATACATGCATGTTTATGTTTCAAGTGGTGTTACATTTCAAAAGGAAAACTGTTAATCTCCAGTACATGACTAATTTAACGCGCATACAGCTAAATAATGTCGTTTTTATTAAAGTTATGGCATTCGTATTAATTCCCTGAATAACAAATAAGTAGTTATGTTTCAAATTCAAATATCTCTTTCAGGAACATGATATGCCTTATACCCATTAGTGACAATAACCGGCATCATATGATGTGCACGCAACAATCAAATATTTGCAATATCATTGTTTTATTTTCAAATAAAACCGACCATCTGTTCAGATATATATATATCACATATCCGTGTATTTTTCTTCGATATTGCACAGTGTGCATATACTACGCAAATGAGCGGAAAAACCTAAATGAAATCCATACGCTGCTTGTTTACAATTTACAAAACGAGTATTAATGATGAAAAATATTAACACTTTTGATGTATTAAATAAGAACCCTCATGCACACTGCAGCTAACACAAAAATAAATATGGTAACATTTACCGTAAACATGCAAGTTACTTATATGACATATTAACTAAGCATGTTCAGCAAAATTCATGTTTCAGACCTTATCAACACATTTTCAGTTTACACAGGAACTTTTAACAATTATATTTATCATTGCACGAAATAGGGGTTGAAAAGTCTTTAAAGTAGGGGTTGAAAAGTCTTTAAAGTAGGGGTTGAAAAGTCTTCAAAGTAGGGGTTGAAAAAGATAAATGTAGGGGTTGAAAATATTCAAACTAGGGGTTGAAAAGTCTCAACAGGTAGGGGTTGAAAAGTCTTGAAATCAGGGGTTGAAAAGTCCTGGGGTTGAAAAGTCTTCATTTGAAAAGAGGGGTTGAAAAGTCTTGGGGTTGAAAAGTCTGTAAGCCGTCCAAACACGGCTTTTGATGATAATTACATATCCGGATGTAGCAATTATACAAACTGTTAATTAACACCGAAAGCGCTTTTAGGGGGGAATTTGGGGAAATGTAGGCCTTTAAAAGGCTTTTCAGAACAACCCACTGTTGGAGATGCAAATTTTGATAGTAACTGTTGCTGATAGTGATGGCGTGATTCTCGAAAATAATCGAAAAGTCGTCGCTAGACATCCGACATCGGCGACAATCGATTATGAACTACAGTAATCGATTATAATCGGAAACTCGATTACATTTAAAATAATTATTGTGATGTAATTGTTCTACTTCACGATCTACTTTATTTTAGTGAAAATTATTATATTACATGTAATGCAATTAATATTGTAATACAGATGTTGCAATTGTTTAGACAAATAACAGTAAAACTTGATAACAATAAATATATTTTTTCTATGACATTGTTATTGTTGTGACCTTGTATGCCGAATATAGGATATTTGGTACACTTCCGGTGTGACGTCATTGTTTAGCGTGGGAAACGACGACTTTCGGAAATGAAACATTAAACAGACGGCCGACGTTCAAATAGCTGAACCACCTGTTGGGGTTAGACGGCAATGTTTGTATTTAAAATTCGTCAAAATATGTGTGATAGACTTTCAAGAATTTCAAGTAACAATTTATGACCTATAGATCTAGACAAGTTGATTCTAAATCATTTCTAAAATGTTCAATTATTGCCAATAGGCCTACATTATTAACATGTATAATATTGTCTTGTTTTCCGATAACATTACGCAACTCTTCACTGGAGTCGAACGTATGCAATAAAAAGGTTATAAAACTGGTGTGTCTTACGACGAAATCGGCATACTAGGCCGATATTGGCACTTGGGCTAAAGCCCTCGGGCCAATATCTCTCCTACAGTGCATATTCCAATATCGCCGTAAGACACACCAGTCCACTGTTGTATGATAACCTCTAAATATTTTATTGCTATTCGTTGAAAAATAAAGTATATTTTCCATCTCCAATGTGCCTTTTCAACAGTAGGCAAACTGAAGAGTTTTATTACTTTACAAAACAATATAAGGCAACAATTTCAACGTATTTATCGCATACATGTATAATAAAACTTTCGAATCGATGAAGGTTTATCATGTCTAAATAGTATTTATTTTTCTTATTTTGATGCATTTAGTACATTCAATAACCTGCAATAATTCGTCAAGTTACTGTCTGTATGGATAATGTAGCACAGTCGTACATCTATGTATGCGATAGTTTATGTCTTGGGGAGATGATGTTTTTCAGCGATGCGATCAAATCTAAAGTTATGAATGTCGAAGCAATTTTTGAACAGCAGAAATGTGTTTGTATTGTTCAAACTCTGCAAGTTATAAGATGGACTGAAAAGTTGCAAATGCAAGATTAATACGGATGCACCGAACTATATAAAATGTAAAATGTATTCACTTTCACGTCATTGCATTCATTGATGCAAAGAATATTTAAATCAATAGTGTGATTAACGGACAAACTGCTTTCAACTTGATAATCTTATAATAGTTATATATATATATATATTGAAATAGATACACACACATATTGCCACATCTATAGGGGCTGCTTTTATCACATGATTTCTCGATGTTCGAAATATGTATCATTTGTTTCCAATATTTTAAATGCACTGTATTCAATTCGAAATACGTCAATCGTATTTTTAAAGTGCATGCTACATAAATTCTATTGGTGGAAGAAAGCTTTTGCGGAGTGGTCGTTATGAAGTAAATTAGATATTTACAACCGATCCTTATCTAGGTGATACATTTATATGAATGCTGATGCAGGCTTATATTAGCCTAATGGCGAGTCAGTCTATGTAAATTGAAGCATTAAATGTATCAAGACGTGCTGCGACAATTTGTGCTCACGTGCATGCTTGAATCTAAACCGTGATACTTGTTTGACACATAAACGAGAAAAGAAGTCTGGTGTATTTTGACATGTGACAGGTCATGTCTAAATGTCCAGCATTAAGGTGAATTTATTATCTAAGTGTTGACATAATTTCAAAGATAGCGATGCCTCACGCATACATTTTACTCGATAGTTTAATATTTATTGAGAAATTTTAGTACGATACGTGTTGAATCTTCTAAAGCTGTGTAACTGTATTGCTTCAAAGGCATATTTGCTGCTTAGCCCGCATTATCATTGTCTTTCATAACATGCATACTGTATGAGGATTGCAGCAGCACATATTTAACACAATGTGTTTAGTGTTCAATTTGTGTTGGACTCAATTATCCAGAGCTCATATAAATTGAGCATGTTATGTAATGATTATTGGTACATGATAATATTTTATTTTAAAAAAAACACAACAAACTTGTAGGTAAATTTAAAACTTACTTATTATTATTTTACTACATTTTGGGTTACAACAAAATGTACTTTTCAAAACATTTTACACACACTATACATAAGCGATATATCCATGGGACCACCTTCATCATTTAATATAAACTAAGCTTGTATTTGATTATTCTTGTAGTACAATCAATATATATTGCTTTCCTAGTTCTTAAGTATGCAGAAAGACAGGTTAATCATGTGCTGCGAGCAGGCTGCCCCAACCCTTATCTTTCTATTGTATAGAAAGGATGTTTGTTCTGCGAGGGGGGAGGTAGGGAGGATCCATGCTCTGACCAGCGAAAAGGCTCTCTCCGCCCCTGAGTATTAATGCAAGAAACTTTAAATAAATAGATCAAATACACTATGACATGTATATGTACTTATATGTCTGACCATCTATTCTGAATTTTGTTCAAATAAATCCACAAAATAGGATTACAATTATTGTATTATTAATTGTAATTTGATGAATTTATAAATAATGTCTTGTATCTTTGTGTTAATTAAACCTCGAATGATCAGACCCCGCCATTATTCATGTAAATTTTGTTCATTACTTAAATACCACTATCACCCAACCCATCAAAATTATAATATGGTACCTAAAAGAAAACAATAATATCTACAGACCAATGCAAACATACATTAAACAATATGAATAAGGAAGCCACAGTTTTTAGTTCAGTTTAAACTTACATATTTCACATCGGCTGTGAATCAATTTGTTACAACTTTTATCACACTCGATGACTGCTTCCTGGGTAACTAACTAGTAATCGTTCATAAAATAGATATTGCAAAGTTTGTGAGAAACTCCGCCTATGAGGGCTCCAACTCATGACCTTTGGATCAGGAGCTAGATCTTTGTTCCATACAAGAAAATTAAAATTTACATGACTGCAAAGTTTTGAAATCATTATCGAATTTCAAGTCTTTAATTCATGAAGATTATATAATACAATCAGACATTAGACTATTGAAAATTCAACATCAAAGATGACCTAGTTTAAAACTTGATATAGATTTAATAAAGACAAACATTGTGATGAGAGTTAATCATGTTCAGTTAGAAAATGTCACCAGTAAGAATGTTGACACTTAGGTTTGTTTGTATGACCCCGGGACCTATTATCTCTGAAAACCTCAATTCCAAGAACACTTATATTTTATGAAGACCTAATTTCAAGTAAATCAGTCGAAATTGATGCTCTATAGTGCCAAAGACCTAAATACCATGGTATTTAGGTCTTTGATAGTGCTAACAATATTTATCTATTACTTTGACTAACAGACATATTTTTACCAAAGACAAACCAGTATCTTATTCATCAGAGTTTCATTGAGGCATACATTATGACCAGGTCATTTCATGTCAAACATTAGGTAACAATATACATATAGATTTAACTATTGCTTGAATATTGATGCACCTGAAGAAGAGATATAAGTATCAAAAAGCAAATTCAAAGACATGTGCTCACTTTCAAGTTACATACATTCAAGCCCTGTTAAATATAGACATAAACCCATGAACAATGAAAATATGGTAGCTAGTTTGACATGCAATATGAACAACTAAGACATAATTCAACATCATGAAAACCAAATAGCTCATTAAGGAGAAAGTCCTTATTTCGAGGTGGTCTTTATGAGATATTATTCTGTAATTTAGATGTCAGCGGTATATTCGACGCCAAGATTTTTAGATCTATACCCAACTTGTTCATCATGTTATTCACCTTCGATTTAGGTAAATTTGGAAGTAATTCAACATGTCTTTTTGAACATGGCACTGCGAGTGTCAGTCCTGTAACCAAATCTACCAACATGTTTTACTACCGATGTCTTTGTATAGATGTGCATTATGGAACAACATGACACCCGCAAGCATCCTCACGCTCGATTTTGAGTACAACTTATACATAATCTATCCCCATAATAACAGTGGGTCTTCCAGTCAAAGGGAATACCTTGAACCAGGACTGTCTCTTTCATTAATGTATGACATGTATAGAGAAACATGCAGTGAGAGTAGGAGAAGGCCAGTCACATTGTCAATGTATCGAAGTATTTTCAAAACCGAATACAATTTAGTATTCCTAGAAAAGATAAGTGTGACAATTGAGAATGAACAAGGCTAACAGTCTTGACCTGTCATGTGATCTTTTCCATCCATTACCCCTCCCCCTTCACCGGTTGTCCTCTTTGATTCTCCTAGTTATTCCTTATGGTGTGTCAGGTCATTCCTTGCGCCTCTGTATGTACCCTTTAACCTCATTAAGTGCCTTATGTGTTATAGATTGTTGTTTTGCTTTGCTGTAACATAGATATAACTGTCCAGGAAGATGTGTCAACAGTAGTCCAGCTATGTTAACAGTAACACTTGAAGTTTTGTGCATGCCAAGACTAATCGAAAAATAAAAATGTAGTACTTGTATCTAAAAATATCAGAATATCCCTATAAAAAGTGCTATGTTTTCTTTCGAAGAAAGCTACTTAGCTAACGGTCATGTCTGTCTTCTATTATTGATGGACATGCATGCATGTGATATTGAACCATACATCAATGAACATGTATTATGCTACTACTTGCAATGTATGGGTACGTTCGGTGCTGTTCAGTTTTTGTAATAGAATCTTCTCAGTACTGATACCAAGGGCTAATAGTTCAAATTGGTTAGGTCAAGTCAAGTCAAGTCAAAAACCTTTTATTCTCTCATATCACATACATGATAAAATGAGGTGACAAACATGAATATGAGTAAAAATTAGGCTCATAAAAATAAACATAGGTACACAATACATCATTATACATATTCAATTTTTAATAATACCTTTGAATTGTAAAACAAGTATGTGGAGAGTCTAATATTTTTATATAAGAATACTGGTATTCTTGAACAATAATATTAATTAGACATACCAGTACATCCTGGTAATATCATTATTCAAGAGATACAGAATCATAAACTTTTAGTAAGCAAAATATATTTATGCATTTAATATGAATTGTAATATAACAGAGACTAGTGTTTTGTTAATTAAAATTATGTACCTCTCTTATGTTCAATGTCCTAATTATTTCTTAGCAGGTGCATTGGTACACTAGGATACACTGTTTTATTACTTGACTTGTCCAGTTTAGCGATTGACCTTAAAGAAAGGCCAGGGATAACTGGACCAGTAATTGAAAATAATCATGACATGTGTATGTACGTCGAGCTCTTATCGAAACGAAATTAAAGAGCTCAACAACACATTGTTATTCAACTATACAATTGTTCAAATATGTATTTATGTAATAAAGTCACATTCTATTTACTATACATTTGACAAATTTGGATAACTTAAGAAACTCTTGCTTATTCTTAGTGTTCATAAGTTCATTTATCTTCAAAACATTTGGTCTTCTGAAATAATATGGTTTTAAAAATCTTCTTCTTTCATTATCAAAAAATGTGCATTCAAAAAGATAGTGATATTCGTCGCCAAGCTTATTACATGTATTACAATTTCTATCATTTATGGGAATTCTTGCCCAGTTGCCAATTTCTACAGGTAAACGATGGTTACGAGTACGAAAACGAATCATGGAGTAACTTAGTGATGACATATTTGAGGATAAAATTGGTTCCATTCCAAAGTTGGTTTTAATTATTCTATAGAAATATGCTTTACTGGAGTTTTCCAAAGATGTATACCATTCATTAAGGAAGAGATCTTTTGGCTTTTGTCGAATTGTTAATTTTAGCCATTTACTATTGGGGAATATGTGATCGGTCCATATATTTATCATTCCGCATTTAATAAAAATTTCTTTTATATTATAAAACCATGGAAACTTTGTTTTCATTGTTTCATTGTCGTTAGTATTGACAATTGATAACATACTTTTATAGACAGTTGCAGAACGTTTTTTGGGTAATGTATCAGGGTTAATATGGCATATTCTAGACCAAAATGCGATGGATTTTTCATCTATATCTAATGAAAGTGGTGCACAACCTGTTTCACCATAGACCATGTAATGTGGGGTGGATTTTTTAAACTTTAATATATATTTCAAAAAATTTAACTGTACACGTTCGATCATTTCTATTTTTCCAAATCCCCATATTTCGGAACCATAAAGTAGAATAGGCTTAATTGTTTTATTGAACATGTCAATCTGAATGTCTATTGGAAGGCTTAAACGATTTGAATTTCTAATTAAGCTATACATAGCTCTAGTTGCTTGAGAGGCTAGATGTTGTTTGCATTTATAGAAGGTGCCGCTTCTGCTGAAATAGATGCCAAGATATTTGTAGTCTTTTACAATCTCCAATGTATCATTTTTAAATTTTAGGTTATATTGGGGTATCCTCCCTTTCGAAAAAACTAATATCTTTGATTTACTTATATTTACTGTGAGTTTCCATGTGTCACAATAATGTTCATATGTGTTTAAAGCATGTTGTAGCTGTATTTCACTATCAGCTAAGATAACAGTATCATCGGCATACAATATAATGAAAAGTTTTAAGAATGTTTGGATTTCATCTGTATTTTGACTGTTAGGTATAAGTATTCCATTTACATGTGCGTTTTGATAAAAATATTCATGTAAGTCATTTAGGTATAGAGAAAAGAGTAAAGGAGAGAGATTCTCCCCCTGACGAACTCCAATGTTACAGGGAAAAAAATTTGAAACCTGGGAATTTGCCTTTACACATGATTTTATATTACTATACATGTTCTTAATTAAATTGAATTAAATTAGGAGATGTTTGTGTTGACACTGTTTCATTTTTGTTCAAATAATGTTAATTGACAAATAATTACCGTTTAAGAAGTTATTAGGATATGCTGAAGTAATTCATAACCATATAATACCTGCAATATACTAGTTTGAGAATAGTTATAGCTGTTAACTGTTTGATTAGCGCTGTTAACAGTTTGATTAGCGCTGTTAAATGTTTGTTTAGTGCTGTTAACTGTTTGTTTGGCGCTGATAACTGTTTGTTTAGCGCTGTTAACTGTTTGTTTAGCGCTGTTAAACGTTTGTTTAGCGCTGTTAACCGTTGGTTTAGCGCTGTAAACCGTTTGTTTAGCGTTGTTTACTGTTTGTTTAGCGCTGTTAACCGTTTGTTTAGCGCTGTTAACCGTTTGTTAAGCGTTGTTTACTGTTTGTTTAGCGCTGTTAACCGTTTGTTTAGCGTTGTTTACTGTTTGTTTAGCGCTGTTAACTGTTTGTTTGGCGCCGTTAACCGTTTGTTTAGCGCTGTTAACTGTTTGTTAAGCGCTGTTTACTGTTTGTTTAGCGCTGTTAACCGTTTGTTTAGCGCTGTTAACCGTTTGTTTTACACTGTTAACTGTTTATTTTGCGCTGTTAACTGATTGTTAAGCGCTGTTAACTGTTTGTTTGGCGCTGTTAACCGTTTGTTTGGCGCTGTTAACCGTTTGTTATGCACTGTTAACTGTTTGTTTGGCGCTGTTAACCGTTTGTTTAGCGCTGTTAACTGTTTTTTTAGCGCTGTTAACTGTTTGTTTAGCGCTGTTAACTGTTTGTTTAGCGCTGTTAACTGTTTGTTTAGCGCTGTTAACTGTTTGTTTAGCGCTGTTAACTGTTTGTTTGGCGCTGTTAACCGTTTGTTTAGCGCTGTTAACTGTTTGTTTGGCGCTGTTAACTGTTTGTTTAGCGCTGTTAACTGTTTGTTTAGCGCTGTTAACTGTTTGTTTAGCGCTGTTAACTGTTTGTTTGGCGCTGTTAACCGTTTGTTTTGCAATGTTAACTGTTTGTTTTGCGCTGTTAACCGTTTGTTTTGCACTGTTAACTGTTTGTTTGTTTAGCGCTGTTAACTGTTGTTTGTTTAGCGCTGTTAACTGTTTGTTTGGCACTGTTAATAGTAATCCAGGGATCGCAGGTTCGATTTCCCGCTCTATCACTGACAGTAGTAACAGTCTTTCGGACGAGACTTTATAAACCGAGGTCCCGTGTATGATGCTTTACATCGAGCACGTAAAAGAACCAGGGGTGCATCTCCGGAGGCGTCGCCCGTGTGGGAGACCTGTGGCGACGATAAATAAACGCAAATACAAAAAAACAAAGCGTTTCTTTAAACTATCAATAGTTCGTGTAACTGTAAGGTACTAACAACTTGTTTGACATTGTATTTGAATTAAACAATAAGAACTGTGTCTGTTAGGTACTGGCTGATTGCAGTATTATTCAAATTGTTTGATAGCAACGTTTTTGGAAGGCAGAAAAATAGAATAGGATCATAACTTTTGGCAATCATTTTTAAAGCAACATTTATATGCCATAGGCTGTCCGTCGTCCACAGTTGGTAACACTCTATCAACCACATTTTTGAAGCATTCTTGACCAAACTTGTTTCTTAAATATCGTAATTATTACAGACATGTATCGTAAATTCTAAATGTTTTATCGTTCCAAAATTACTTAATGTTCACAAGAAGATTTTAAGTTTACTTGTAAGCTTTTTATTGAAAATATGAATACGAGGGGTGATCCAGAATTAATCGGACTTTCTGCATAACTTCTTAATAAACGTCTATGAAATTTCTCTTATATGCATAATGTTTGATACTCACCAGATTGACAGCAATACATTTTGGCTGTCATGCATAGTATCCGAAAAATAGGACGATTCTACATAAACAGCATGTGTGTTAGGTGTCGAAGATAAAATAATAAAAAAATATTTAAAAAAATCTTCATTTTCACTTTACTTAAATCAATATTTTCAGTTTCGACTGAAATTTTAGTTGTTGCCGTGATTGAAGATGTATTTGAAATATCACGTTCAAGTCAATAGTTGTTATAAATCCCCAATAATATAAAAAAGTCAAACTATTGCCCAAGGCAATTTCAACATGCTGTCGTAACACAGTGGGGTGGCTAAGTTAGTCGCCAATGATAATGATCAAGAGACGTTAAATCCGAGTATATTCGGTTATAGCATGGAGCCAATATCGATTATTGATTATTGACTAGTTTGACAGTTGTCATTTTCGTGGGGAAGGGAGACGATCCAAGTTAGAGGAAATGGCTTAAACAAAGCCGATAATCAAGGGAGATCATTCTTGATATTTATCCCAGAAAGCTGCACATGGTATATATGTAGCTTGGGGATAGACACAGTAAATTATAACAAGAACTTCTCTGATGTATCAGATATTGAGTATATTTGCAGCTTGGAAATACCCACAGTAAATTATAATGAAAGCTTTTCCGATGTATAAGGTATTGTGTATATAAACTATATATGTAGCTTGGGGGTAGTCCCGGTCAATTATAACAATTATTTATCAGAACAGTTCTTGTTATAATTTACTTAGGCTATCCCCAAGCTACATATGTATACATGTACTCTATACCTTATATATTAGCGAAGCTTCTGCGGTTATCTCCAAGCTACATACATAAAATTAACAGTTGAGTGAAGTTGGCGCGGCAATCGTAACATACTACTAAGACACACCTACAAGAATCTCGGAGATTTTCTATTAACATGCTACTAAGACACACCTACAAGAAACTCATAGATTCTCTTTTAATATTTGACTAAGACATACCGTCAATAAACTCATAAATTCTCTTTTAATATTTGACTATTACCGTCAAGAAACTCATAGATTCTCTTTTAATATTTGACCAAGACATTATACATTATGACGGAAGGTAATCCTATTTCGACGCCTCTGTGAGTATCACCAGGTGGTGGTCAACCAACTTGTGATTTAATGGACATATGTCCCATGGTTTGTTTATTAACTTACGGGATTTGATTACTCGCCATAACACACCTAAATACGTTTTAAATCTTTATACATCACGCTTCAGAAATACTATGTCCAAATGATACAGATCAAACGTACGAAGAATTCTAATTTCTTGCGTTAACACGGTTTTGTGTATATTGCAGGGATATTGGTGCAGAAACATTGAGTCCCTGACTCCCTGTCCTTAATCAGTGGCGTAGCTGCCGTTATGCACAATACGCCCGTGCGTATAATTCGTCATCGGAAAAAAGTTTAGGGGCTAAACACTAAATAAAGACTGAGGGGTATTGGAGGTGAAGTGTTTTCAGACCGTATATTTTGAATTCGTGAGACGATAACAGTTCAATAAGTGCAAACTTTCTGGCAATGCATATAGAACCTCGTTTACCTTATCTTTGATCGAACGCTTTTTATTCCCTGCAGTATACAAACCCCATTTTTGCAATACAAAATAGGTTCCTCTCCTATAATAAAAACGTCAACAGCCCCTTTAAACCCCAATTGTACTTACACCTCAGAAAGGCCTAGCTACGCTCCTGTTAATATGAATTCCCATTTTCAACTTACTATGCATCCCCCTAAAATAAACATGCATTATATCAAAATTCATATTAGTAGAAAGCGTATATAATTATCTTTAATTTAAGACTAATTCAGTAAAATATATTCTCTAATAAGAAGTTATTGACGGTTCCGTGAGTTCCGTAATTTCCGCCTGAGTTATTTAGCGTTCCGCATTTTACACCTGGCCCTGGTTCTATTGCCACTTATTTCCGCTTCCGGTACAGCGTTAGTTTCTCTTTATCCTGAAGATGTCTTCGAACAGTGCTCATGATCCTAGAAGGCCAAATAAAGTCGTTCGGTAATGTTCTAATTTACTGATTAACTTTAAAGTGTTTGTGTATTTCTTCCACTCAGCGCTTTTATTTACGAACTCGTTAAACTTTTCAAACTGTCATTTTGTTCGGACAATTTTTTCGGATGTCACTGACTGACGCATTTTTCAAAATTTAGAAGATTTAAGGTTCATGTTAAGTGTTTTTGGACCAAAACTGTTATCTAGTTTTTTTATGTAAAAAAACAACAAATTCCAATAAGTTTTACACCAATTTGTTCGTCTGAATTAGGAGAGTATTTCACATATTAAAAAACATCAAAAAAATTATAACTTTGATAATAAAA
Source organism: Mactromeris polynyma (assembly GCA_032209605.1). NCBI lineage: Eukaryota > Metazoa > Mollusca > Bivalvia > Venerida > Mactridae > Mactromeris > Mactromeris polynyma. Next base: position 12,243,117 of record JASFXZ010000001.1, read on the forward strand.
TACAAAAATGATGTTGTTTACAAAATGACACATAAAATTTATAAGATATTAACAAATCTCATTTTCTTTCTGTATTACATTTATCATGTCCTGTTTTAGGTAGTAGGACCTAAAAATCCTGAAAATAGTATACAATAAGCTTAACATACTGACATAAAGAAGTGACATTTAAAAAAAAAATCAACCTTGCCATGTGGTCACTACTTTTTTTCTGTTTGGCAATAACATGTTAGATTTTAATGCTCGTACTACCTTAATATTAGTCATACCTATGTGTTTACTGTTCAATATTATCTTAAATTGTATTTGGTAAAAAGTTCTTTGTCGTGAGCATTTGATGGATTTTTTATTGTTCAAAGTCAAATATACAAGTATTTGGTCACTTATTCCATTATTTTGCACTTGATATATGTGTTGGAGGGGGGTCTTTTTTAATTAGGACCTTGACTTTTTTGTTATCTCTTCTAGTAACAACAGAATTAGACTGCACTTTTACCCTTTTGAAACACTTAACATGAACCTTAAGCTACTAAAAATTTGTTGCTTAATTTTGCACAATTGTCTTGTTTTAGTTAAAAGAGACGCAGTCGGGGTTTTTTCAAGGAAGAAAATCTTGCCAATTTTATTGTCTTAGGGGGCCCAAGTTGGCCTCTGAGTATGATCTATCTCATTTGACTGGTTGAAAAACCTGTAGGACTTTCACACTGTACCAACTTCAACCTGATAATAATGACACAGCTTAGATCCTGCATTTTGGCATCATATTCACAGTCATGGCGAATACCCATCGGACAGTCGGACCTGACCGATAAAAAAAAATGGCCAGGTCCGATGTAGAAGGTCGGTCCGTATCGGACGGGTGTTTACAACATTTGTTGCTGTTAACACAATGCGGTTTCTTATGTGCATCGATTGTCTGCACATTCACTTGACTTTCGGATATTTAAACTTTGATTGTGTCATCAAAAAAGGCATTTTAAGAGTGAATGTTAAAGTTCAGTCATGGCGAATACCCATTGGACAGTCGGACCTGACCGATAAAAAATGGCCAGGTCCGATGTAGAACTAGAAGGTCAGTCCGTATTTCCGGTATGGTACGGATCGGACGGGTTTTTCAACATCCGATGCTCTTTACACGATGCGATATTCTTACGCGCACCGATTGTCTGCACAAAAAGGCATTTAGAAGTAAATGTTAAAGTTAATCATAATTTTTAAATGTTATTTATCGAAATACGCCAAATATTTGCCCATTTCTGTTTGATTTGTTAACTTTCACTTTGAAACAAGCAGTCCTATAGCTGCACGAAATTGTGTCAGAAAATGGAAAAAAACGTTCTTTTCTTGGAAAACTCGCAATATTTTGCATTGTAAATGATTGATAGAGTTGTCAAAATTAAAAATTTCTTTTTCGAATTTAATGTCGTACGATTCAACTCACTATGTTAATATTTCGAGAGTTTTCAATGGAATTATTTTGACAATCTGCAATTTTGCGTGTTACTCCCCATGAATAAATTTACAATATGTAGAATATGAATGATACTGAACTCAAAATAAAAAAGATTTATTTTGATACTTTTACTGAACCCTTTGTTTCCCACGTCAAATTGTATGTATGAATGCATGTATGCTAAATGTGATAGGTTACTGTATTTTTACTTGATCCAACAAATGTATCTGCAAAGAATGTACTTTTTAACAACATGTTTTCGGTCTGACAAGTTTTCCAAGGTTGTCAGACCAAATGTCTGACAATTTTTGGAAGTCATTCACCATGACTGTATTCAGTAAATAAGGATTGCTTCAGCAATTTATGCTCTTCAGCAAGGAGCCTTTACTTTCAAAGCATGGCTCTATCCCAATCCAGCATTAGGCTAGTCCAGGACGTTGGGCTAGTGGATTTCTAGAGCTCTGCATAGCAGGGTGTGACTGAATTAAGAGGCTATAATTACTAGATAAACAGCCATAACCTTTATAAAATAGTTATTAGCTAAGGTTTCATGTCTCATGGGGGTCCAGAGAAAAAAAGCGGACCCATTTCCAATAAAAAAATAGTATGTATTTTTCCCAATCCAAACCTGAAAAATCCCAAAATCGGCATGGGCTTAAAATGGAAATTCAGCATTGATTATTGATTTGTTTATAATGTCATAGTATTTACAAAAACACATGCAATTAACTAATCATAGAGACTATATATGGTGTCGCCCTTAAAATTTTGTAACAAGTGAAAAAAGGGTTGTCATGGTGAATACTTTTGTTCGATATATGTTACTGAACATTTTTCCAAAATTAGACAATTGCAACGCTAATTTTGCCAATCACACTGGACCCAATCCCAAAATGGTGAGAAAAGCCCTGTAAAGGGCATATTATGTAATTATTACTAAATCGTTATTTGGAACTATAATAGTGCTGTGTTACAAGGCAATAAATACATAACATTTTTTTTTCCAGGTATAAACCACCAGGCTCAAATGGACCTGGCGATGACCCAACTCCCGACTATATGAATCTCTTAGGAATGATATTTAGTATGTGTGGACTTATGATGAAGGTAATTCCAACACAAAACATCTTCAAGTTTAACAGTTATAATGATACTTTTAACCTGCAAAATTGTAAACACCAATTGTATATAGTAGCTGTGCACCTTTCATTATTATGCTTCATTCAAAAAGTCTCTTCTTCTTTTTTTAAAGAAGTCTTTCCTAACATTCAAAAAATCAAATTTTTAATGATGTCAAATTAAAGGTGTTTTAGAGAAATGGGTATGCATTTATGATGTATTTAAGTTGGATATAAGAATCAATAATTATATAAACAGTAACATTTAAGACATTCTTTGAATAGATTCTTTGAGGAACGAACTTCTTCACTAATTAAAACATGAAAGTTGCCCTCATTGTTTTCATGGTTACCGACTAAATACAAACATGTTAATGATACTGTCACTAAAATATTAAGAATACAAAAGTTTAGTACATTTATGAACCATGTTATTACCATTTATTTTTACAGTTGAAGTGGTGTGCCTGGTGTGCGGTGTATTGTTCCTTTATCAGCTTCTCTAACTCTAGGGCTTCAGAAGATACAAAACAAACACTTAGTAGCTTTATGTAAGTTTCCACAGATCTTATTTTCTAGTAGCTTTATGTAAGTTTCTGCAGATCTTATTTTCTAGAAGCTTTATGTAATCTTCCCTGGATCTTATTTTCGGCCAGGGATTTCCCAGAAGCAGGATTTTTGCATCACTGACCCAATTTTTGGACTTATGACTTACGTTGACAACTGACTGTCATTCCAAGGACCCGCAAAACTAATTTCGGGATTCACATTTTTGATATACTAGCGAAATAAAAAACGCAATTTCGGTTTTGGTGTAAAATATTCGAAAGTGTTTGAATGATTTGGATCTAATGATTTAACGTATGTGTGCTTTGAACGTTTTCGACGGCACACATTGCCACTGAGCGAGCTGAAACTAATTTGGGCGTGCACATTCAGCCATTGCATACGACGTTCACGTAGTCTGGACGTAAGTGGCAGGCCAACGTACGGACGTCGTGGCGTTTAACCTACCTCCCGCAACCAATTTCTGACCTTCAGGACTCACCCGACGTCCATGACTGCCGATCACGTATCTCGCTGTCTCCATCGGGGTCTTAAATCTGTTTCAGAGGTGTGATAGACGTATTTCTCTCTCTTGACATTGCATTGTTGATGTCCGGGCCTAGGATGGTCACCCAATCTTCCTGAGGCGCTGAAGCAAGCGAGATATCGTCGTTTCATGCACCCCAAACTGCTGGGCGACATGACGTTGCGAAAAGCCATGCAAAAGCAGCTCAATAGCTCTACCCCTATCAACTTCTGATATGCGCACCATTTTGCCTTCTAGTTGTTTTGATCTGATATTTTGTGCAGTCGAAGTGAATGATTTTAAAGTTTGATTTGGTATGGTTTTCAACTCAGCACCACGTCGTACTACCCGGGTTGCACAAATTTAGCGATTTTCAGATGAATAAATATTGTGTCGCACGAGATCATGCTTGACCAAAATTAACTACTATACACTGTACACGAGACAGTATACCAAGGTCACCACGTGTGAAATTAAAGTAAATTTGGTTCATCCATAAAAAAGTTATGAAACCAAAGTCGAATGTTTTTTATTTCCGCTAGTATTCTTTGCACTTATGCCTGTACTTTTCGGTAACTAAATTTACCAGTATCATTCTAGCGCTTACATTATTGACATCAGGTAACATTTAATGTGTCCAGCGACTGATCTTCATTTTTTCGTTTATATGTGGTACCCAAAAAATTATCAGCAGAGACTCTCAAGATGGCTGAGTTGGGAGTCCTGGGACCCCTATTTGGAAAGTTTGAGGGAAAATCCTGTTTTCAGCCATGATAAATTAATTTCTTGGTTGCCTCACAAGCCATAAAATAGGAACAAATATGTAAATTTTCAGGATAGAAAACAATAAAATAATTCCTCGTCCAGCCCTCAATTGAACTTTAGATTTTTTATGATTAGAGATTTTTAGGATTCTTGGATGTCCGTTGTGCGTTAACATTTCCTTTAACTAACATCTTCTCCTATACCACTGAATGGATTTTGTTCAAATTTCATAGGAACGATCCTTGGGTGGGCCTCTTTCAAAGTTGCATAAATCGTTCCGGTCCACTGCATAATTAGGTCACAGGTTCTTGTTCAAAACCCTAAGGTCTAGAGGTCTTCTTTAAAGATTGCATAAATTATTAAGTTCTGTCAAAAAACATGGCCGCCAGGGGCATGGCCGTTTTCCCTATACATGTATGTATATAGTGGAAACTATAAGTAACATCTCCTCCTACACCACTCTATGGATTTTGACCAAACTTTAATGAAAGATCCTTAGGTGGTCCTCATTGGAAGTTATATAAATGGTTCCGGTGTGTTGCATAGGAGCTAAAAAATAGATTTTAAAAGTGGAAACTTCTTGCCCAAACCTTAAGGTCTAAAGCTTTGGTATTTGGTGTCAAAGACCTAAATACCATAGATGCGCAACTAGTATGTTCCATAGAACAAAGTCTCGTTTGTTCACTCGACGATCCGAGAAACGAAACCGGTGCGCAAGATTTGGAAAACTGCTAGACGTCGCCATTTTGTATTGCATTTCTGTTTGGACAGTGTTTAAACCATTATTCGCTTAAAGAAGCTTTCAGTGATATATAATAAATAACAGTAATTAAAGATCCTTTACTCCAAACAAAGACCTAAAAGACCATTTAGGTCTTTGCTCGAATGAGACGCTGAATCACACCTCTGACTTTCAGTCGCATATTTATTCATGTTTTCGTAAAAATCAGACAATTTATTTATTCTTATCAAACGAACAATCTTTGTATTATAACTTAATATAAAAAATATTTGGTAACTATATATTAAAGTTTTTGCAAAAATCCGAGAATTTATAGGAAACTTAACGCGAGTCTGTGAAGAAATTACGCTTCAGCGTATGGAGCGTAAATTCGCTACCTATGATTTCTTGAATGCTGCATAAAAGTGGAAACTTTGAAAATCTTCTTGCCCAAACCATAAGGTCTAGAGCTTTGATATTTTGTGTGTAGCATTGTGTAGTGGTCCTCTCACAAGAGAGCATAAATTATTAAGTTCTGTCAAAAAACACGGCCGCCAGGGGCGTGGCCGTGTTCCCTATATGTACATAGCGGAAACTATAAATGACATTTCCTCCTAAACCACTCAATGGATTTTGACAAAACTTTACACAAAAGATCCTAAAAATGAATTATTATTTTGTTAATACGAATGGCAGTGTACTCAGGTGAGCAATATAGGGCCATCATGGCCCTCTTGTTAAATACAAGTGGGATTACCTAAATTTTGATACTTGATGTAAATTTTATAGATTGTCAGCCTTTTATTGAATCACTTGATTCGGTCACCTAGGTTTACATTTCATCTTTTTATGTATTCTATACATATACATGTCCCATTAATATGCGTGACAATAATCTCCAATGTGAATATACCCGCTAATATTTAACTCTTGAGTATTTATTTCTGTTTTCAGGTTATCAATTTCAGCAGTTGTGATGTCATATCTACAAAATCCACAACCTATGACTCCACCATTCCAATAACAATGTGTTCATCTCTAACATCATGATAGTCATGAGTAAAAAAATAAAAATGGACTTTAATTTCAACACCATAATGAAGCAGCTGACACCTGAAGACTAGTTGTATGACAGTTTTTACCTAATTGAACAACATCACATGGCCAATTATGTTTACAGACAAGTATTGAGCTTATACTGTTTGCTTGTATTTACATGGTACTAGCGAAATAACGTAACGGAAGAAAAACTTATTTTGATTTTCTTTAGTGGTCAGTTTGTTCTTTCAAATCTTTTACAGTTAATCAATGTTGACAATATCAATTCTTTTCCATAATTTCCTTATGATGCCATATTGTTTCAATGTAGGTGTTGTTGGAAAAAAAACCAACACAAAACAGGGAGTTACGCCAAAATAGCAGCTAACGGTATACTATTTTATTTGTCATAAATTTCTGCATACATTGCCATACATATAAAACTTTGGGGATGCATCATTTTTTAGATCTCTCTTTACCAAGTATTCATTTTTGCGCCAAGTTTGTTTTTCTTTTTTTCTCTTTTTTTAATATTATCCTAGATAATTTACATAGTTTGAAAAAAACATAATTGCTCTAAGTTTCTACATGCTAGTTAATCATCAGTTAGTTCTTTAAGAATTTGTATTCAGTGTATTTAGACATGCACTGATTACTTCCCTTTGATAATAAACTCCTATTTGGAAGTAACCTTGTCACACGCTATCGTTTTAATTTCAGAAATATTTACTCAATTTTGAAGTTGCATAAATATTTGTAACATTTCATGTTTGTCAAAGAATAAGTTAACTTTCATGTTTTCAATTAACTCATTCAAAAGAACTCTCTAAAACGTTTGGTTTATCATTTTATGAGAAAATGCAGCATTTTGTATATGTTTATGTCAAACTGACAGAATTTGTGTATACAGTGCAGGCGCCTGGAACATGAAATTCAGCACATGCTCTCCAACTTGTTAGCATTTCAATCTTTCTCATTCTTTGAATTTAAAATAAGCTCATTTATAAGCAATTTGGATGACCTGCAAAGGAAAAATATAATAAATGATCAATATTTTATGTGCATTGAGAATTAACATTGCAATGGGTGAATGAGAACTTATTCTATCTGCATGTAATTGATGGAACTGGCAGATTGTTTCAATGTCCCTTCATGATGTACTCATCTAATTAAACATTCTGTAACTGGGCTTTTTTCAACATTTTGGGAATGGGTTTGGATCGGATGTGATTGGGAAATTTGTGTTGCTACTGTCTAAATTGGGGAAAAATTTGTCTAACATTTATTGAATAACATATCAACTTTTTCTCAAAACAACTTTATTAAAGTATTCTCCATGATGTCTTGATATTCTCCATGATGTCTTGATATTCTCCATGATGTCTTGATATACTCCATGATGTCTTGATATTCTCCATGATGTCTTGATATTATCCATGATGTCTTGATATACTCCATGATGTCTTGATATTCTCCATGATGTCTTGATATACTCCATGATGTCTTGATATACTCCATGATGTCTTGATATTCTCCATGATGTCTTGATATTCTCCATGATGTCTTGATATACTCCATGATGTCTTGATATACTCCATGATATCTTGATATACTCCATGATGTCTTGATATTCTCCATGATGTCTTGATATACTCCATGATGTCTTGATATTCTCCATGATGTCTTGATATTCTCCATGATGTCTTGATATTCTCCATGATGTCTTGATATTCTCCATGATGTCTTGATATACTCCATGATGTCTTGATATACTTCATTATGTTTTGATATTCTCCATGATGTCTTGATATTCTCCATGATGTCTTGATATTCTCCATGATGTCTTGATCATACTTGTTTAACTCATTACAAATGGCAACAACATCTAAAGCACTTGCAGATTATCATTTTTTTAAGGTTTTCGATTGGGAAAAGAAAAAACTATTTTCAATTTGGAATGGGTCTCTTTACCGGACCCAACTTCATAATGAAAACAAGCCCTGTGTAAATATTGTGCAATATCTTTGTATTTCATGAATTGACCGAGAGTTGTTGCCGTATATTGAGTGTTGAAACTTTGGGTAATGATTTTATCATGTTATCTAAACCACTGATTTCCAGTATGATTTTTCAGCACTAGTTATGATGACTTTTCCAAATGAGATTGGTCTTTTAACTTTTGTAAAGAAATTAAATATTGATATAAGATAGTATAGCATTTCTATTTGCTGTCACATTAGTGACGAAGATATTGTTTTAATTGTATGTATCTATGTGTTTGTATTTTATGCAGATGTAATAAACTTTTATAATTCTATTTATCATTTATTTTGTATACATGTGTGGCACATGTACATATACAGTAAAACTTCGAAACCTCGAACTGCCATCGGACCGAGCAATTAGTTCGAGCCATCTACCATATACGTGTATATGTACAAACTGACTGTCACCTGTGCAAGTGTACTAAGCATGCTGAACGCATGGCATTTGTGTGTTGTTAGTGTTTTCATACTGAATGCACGTCGATCAATAGTCACAGCATTATTCATAATTAAAAAAGAATTGAAAGAAAACTAAAACATATTTAAGTAAATGATTCGTTTATTTTTACACACATGAATATTATACAGACAAGATAGTAAACAATTACGAAGTTCTATTTTAAGACAAACAGTACTAACACAGTTGTCGTTCGTGGCAGACATACAAAATAAGCTTAATGTTTCGTAAGATATTTAATAGATCCATTAAGTGATTTGTTTGTCACATTTATAGTACATGACTTGTACACTGTATTGTTTATAGTGCAACCATCAAGTAATTATCACTACGTGCGAATAACACGTGTCACCAATCTTACCTGTCATCAAATAATAGCATATCGCTCGGTCCATGAAAGGTGAGAATTATTGTATTGTTCGACCTATCTGGGGTGAACAATGAATGAAATGATATCTAGGGACCGCACAACCTTTTCGAGTGTTCGACCTATCTCCGTTCGAGTGATCTACTGTTCGTTAATATGAAATAAGAAGGGGTTTTGCCGGGACCTAAGAACCTGTTCGAGGTATCTACTGTGTTCGACCCAAAACTGTTCGACGTTTCGAAGTTTTACTGTACTGTAAGTTTGATACATGTTTGTTGTATACATGTGTGGCACATGTACATATACTGTAAGTTTGATACAAGTTTGTTGTATACATGTGTGGCACATGTACATATACTGTAAGTTTGATACAAGTTTGCTGTATACATGTGTGGCACATGTACATATACTGTAAGTTTGATACAAGTTTGTTGTATACATGTGTGGCACATGTACATATACTGTAAGTTTGATACAAGTTTGTTGTATACATGTGTGGCACATGTACATATACTGTAAGTTTGATACAAGTTTGTTGTATACATGTGTGGCACATGTACATATACTGTAAGTTTGATACAAGCTTGTTGTATACATGTGTGGCACATGTACATATACTGTAAGTTTGATACAAGCTTCTTGTATACATGTGTGGCACATGTACATATACTGTAAGTTTGATACAAGCTTCTTGTATACATGTGTGGCACATGTACATATACTGTAAGTTTGATACAAGTTTGTTGTATACATGTGTGGCACATGTACATATACTGTAAGTTTGATACAAGCTTGTTGCATGTTAATTAAAGACAACAGAATGAGTTTTCTAAATTTATTATCTAATATTGTTATGCCTCAAAATTAATGTAAACAAAACGTCCGAACACTTGGAGTTTGTGTATTTAAATGCATTTCTAGGATTGTACAAAGACCATACTTGATAGGCTGGCGAGTACATGTACTGTTAACTTGCAATACCAGAGCAAGGCTGGCGAGTACATGTACTGTTAACTTGCAATACCAGAGCAAGGCTGGCGAGTACATGTACTGTTAACTTGCAATACCAGAGCAAGGCTGGCGAGTACATGTACTGTTAACTTGCAATACCAGAGCAAGGCTGGCGAGTACATGTACTGTTAACTTGCAATACCAGAGCAAGGCTGGCGAGTACATGTACTGTTAACTTGCAATACCGGAGCAAAATGCTACCAGAAGCATTGCGTCATGGATAAGGTTTCACTTGCCATAGTGTTAATTCTGAAACAAAATTACCTGCATTTATTTACAAATATAATTATTACGATAATGAGCTGTAGTAGGTTCATTGGGTATTGCCTGCACTTTGTGATATATTTGACTTTCTAACCCTATTCTGTCACTACTTGATTTCTAAATAGTTTGATCAAGCAGATGTCTGTCTGAGCCTAACAGGTGTAATACATATCATGGCTGTAAGGAAATATGCTCTGTATATTTACTTGAGGCTGTTATTTCTGGAGATTATTGTTTTAATTTAGCATAATAGCTAACTCAGTACTAAATGTAATTATTTGTTTGAAGTCGATCAATTTCAGCTCGATAATTTCTTAAAAGTGGCATTGACTTTAGTACCAATGTGGTATGCTTCAAGCTTAGTTACAGGTAATATCAATTACAAGTATTTCAGCTACAACTCTGGTCTGCGACTGACTTCGTTCACCTGTCTCTGATTGGTCTTAATCATTATTGAAGTAATTCTGTATGAGAAGCGGAACGTATGCTCATGGTTGTGAAATGCCGCTAGGTGAAATGCGTTCAGTCACAACTCCACGATCCGCAATGTTCCTAGATAAGACTTTCATGCAACACAGGATGTAAAAGAACAAAGTGAAAACGTTTGTCCTGTGTGAAACCACACTGTCTGTTAGGAGTATGTGACTTATTTACTGTTGATTCGACTCCTTATAAAAGAGTTAAGGCCAGGCTTACATCTACACATATCGTAGATATATAAAAGAATTGATCATTCATAATTCCATAATTTACGAAAAAATCCCAAAATCTTGAATAACGAAGGAAGATAAAATTACATGATAATATTAGTGAGTCATGAACTACTTACAGGACTTAATTAGTCAATTATATACAGTATGAAAATATTTCGAATTTGAAACTCGAACAAAACAATGTCTGTTGGCAATTAATTCTATCCAATTTGCTAATGTAGAGCTTCCTATCGCACAGTTGACATTGCTATCTTGTTTGACGAGAGACAAGCAACACGGTCTGCCAATTTACGTGCACAAAAGCTCGTGTTTACATTAGTATGTTCGATATTTACGTGCCGGGGAGCAGCAATTTGGTGCAAAACCTTGAATTCACAGATAACGCATCGTTACCTAAATTTTTGAATTCTAAAGACGATATGTGTGAAATTCCATTCAACAAAATTAATGATTACTGAAAATAACTGACTTGGAATGCAAGTATCAATACATATTCTTCCAAAACGCACCTTTACAGGTACATAACATAATTACTCCATACAACATAACGCACTTGAGAATTTTGATGACCATTAAGACAGCATAATAACATTAGTAAATGATGGCTTTCAATTGTTGACAGTAAGTCACTTAATTACGAGTCGTGAATCTTGGATTGTAAACAAATAGATCAATAGTGCGAGAAATGAATTACGTATAAATTTCGTATAAGACGAACTGAAAAAAAATAATTCTAATGAATTTTCGATACCAAAACTATTGCGAATATTGTTTTCGGAAAATGATGTTCTGGTTTTCTCAAAGCAGTACTGTGGTCTGGGTAAATGATATTAATTAATCACGTGTCCGAGGGAGCGCGTGCGCGGGAAATACAACGTGTTAAAAGACATATCGCAGATAGGCTTCTAATGATATCAATACAGCGAAATATACTCAGATTCATTAAGATAAGAATAATGTTGAATGGGCTATATGTTCGTATATCGACAGATATGTCCGGTCACGTCTATATAACCAAGTATATGACCAGTTCATAGATCAGAGGTGAACATTTATTATGATTTGCATTGTATACAATTTACCTACAATCTGCAAACAATAAACACATATACACACACGATGTAAACTGATAAAATGTGGCCAATAAATACTTAATACCATGTATGAATCGAATATTTGGCCAGTCCGAAATAAAGCACAATCGTATGCGTAATTGAAATACAATAAATAATTATGCACGAATGCAGAGAAAATTCTGCACAACCGACAAGCCAAATAAAATGTTCTTATCCTATGTCTTACAAACTTGAGCAGCGTGAGGTGTAAATATGTTTAAAAAATGTAACAAAAGCATGAGGTTTCAATCTGTAATACTGTTACTGCACAATGTTACATTCAGTACACGAGTGTGGGTTCGAATCAAGACTGGTTCAACACGTCCGCATCATAAGGCCGTAACACTATGTACAGAAAGAGTATACCAATGACCTCAGAATTGTTGTTAGCCTTGCACGATAACTTGACGACCTCATACAAATATTGGAATTCCACGATTATCGAATTTTAGCTAATATTTCCAATTAGAATTGTATTTTTGCTTAAAAGGAAACAACATACAATTGCTGTAACTCGTTGCTGCTATTGTCGATGATGATGATGACGTCATAATACAAGGAGCGGATACTGGCGATAACGATCCTTGAAATAAAGATGCAACAGTTAAAACAATTAACTAATTTAGAGAATTGGTCTCAAACCAGCGGGATTTTCCGGTTCGAAATCTCCCGCAGACAGTCGTTGACGGCTCTTCATCAATCCTACTCGTTTGAGCGTTCATGATGCATTTTGCACGATTCGTTTCCTACCTGATTTGTCTACCATCCAAGTTATTTCATGGTTTGTCAGTTAGTCGACAGTGCTGACATAAATATAAGACTGACGTCTGGCGAATAATTGAATTTTGGACGACATTCCACTGGGAGGGTTTTCAGACTCGCGATCATGTAAATGTCGCTAAAACATTGTACAATGTACCAGTAAAACACGCTTTCATTTTTCTCTTAGTACAAAATTCAAGTGCAGGTGATTGAAAAGGCAATAAATAAACAGGATTACTCACGATATAATGATTATGACACAATCGCCTCTTCCTGTGAAGTAATCGATGCTAATAATCTAGATAAAAGAGTCAGAAATTATGATAACGTATTATCTAATGATAGTATCTTGTAACGTAAGTGCATCTTATCGATAAAGGGGTGATGTGTAATAATCTATGAAACATTGTGTGATTGACTGGAAAATGGTCTTAGCAACTAGCACACTGCGTCTGAGGTCATATATCTGAGTGCAGAGACCAGTCTACAACCTCATGTCATTGAGTGATTGTCGTCTCTGAGCAGAAAATGAAAATTGACCAATAGCTAGGCTGTATTTTGAGACTGGTGTTTTAGAGGCAGTTACATGTATATAAAGCTTGCCCCGCACAACTGCTCTTTGTAATGAAACGTTTCCTGGGCTCAATAAATTCGATATTCGCGGATATTTCAGTTGCAAGCGGTTTTGTTTTTTTATCACTATACTATGTTAATTCCATTCCATTGCTATGGCAATTACAGTTTTTGTAGTCGAAGTTCACTTGACGTCAGAATAGAAAAAAATCTTCAAACTTGTACATAATTCACAGATTGAGATAATGACGCGGGAACTTAGAGAGCATTTTATTAACGCAACCGAATAAATAAGACCAACAATTTCCAGAAATTAATCAAGCTTCGAGAACAAGTGACATACCAGTTCACTCTTGTTGTTTTACAGACCTCAAATTATCAGTTGATACATAAAGAGTTATAGCAAACAGAGTTATATTTAAGTGATAGCTCGACAGATGCCATGTTGGAATGAGTTTATCGACCGTGTTCCAAACAAAGATTTTTAATCGAAAATGCTGAGATTCCGACAAGAAATTGAAAGCTTGAGAAATTTTGTTGATATGTTTTATCGCAATGTTACCTGATTTGATCCGACCCCATCAACAGCCCGTCTCTAGCAAGATACAAAATGTATCTCAACATTATGGTATTTTCTGTAATAATACAGATCACAGCAGATACATACTTATAGACACATAGACACATGTATATTTCTACCTATTCATGATTTTCGAAATTATTTTCATTTTATTGCGAACATCGTGCAAACATTTATTTTTTTATTGTCCTGAAAAACTGATTTCATATTATAAATATTTTAGCACGTGCAGGTAATTTCTTGCGACGTCAATCTGAAAACAACATGCATTGGCTCGAAGTGTGGACAGAAAAACGTCAGAGATTCGTTCCATGCTTATCTGATAAGCTCATTTATGATCCTAGTTAATCGTGTAATTAATCAATTACTGTCAGTTTCTCTGACCAGCGTCTCTTGACGGAATTGTCCGAGATGTCCCGATAACAGTTCGTCTGCCGCTTCGACTCGAAGGTGTGCTGCACGAGAATTTCGTAAAGCAAGGAAAACGGGAGCGCGTGTAGCGAGCGAAGTGTGTGAATATAATCACTTGTTTTTACTTGTCAGTGTCAGCGTTAATTCGAGAAATTTGAGACATTGTTGCCTCATTTACCGTTTGTTTACATTTTGCCTATGAAACACGTGTTGTAGTGCCCCAGGTAAATTAGAAATTTCTGATTGGACAGTTATCAAACGGATTTGTCGTGACATGTGCTTTTATTATGCGCAACTGTGACCGAAATGATGACAAAATCGCGCAGGACGTTTTCTATCAAGCGGAACGAATGGCATAACGTTATCGGGTGGGAAAAAAGTTGATTAAAGTTTTAATTAGAAAAAGAAAGTGTTAATATACGGAATTAAACGTCGTATGGATAGGGAAATACTTATGTTGTGGTATTTAATTTATTTCTAGTGGAGTATAACGAGTGGTTTAAAATCTATCTGAAGTTACCTGTCATCGTGTGAAAAAAAAATGTGTCAAGTTGGTTGTAAACTGATCGTGCTCGTGTG
The DNA here is from genome assembly GCA_032209605.1 of Mactromeris polynyma. Lineage (NCBI taxonomy): Eukaryota > Metazoa > Mollusca > Bivalvia > Venerida > Mactridae > Mactromeris > Mactromeris polynyma. The sequence continues at coordinate 12,258,161 of JASFXZ010000001.1, forward strand.
TAAATTGTGAAGTTTTGTGTATTGTGATATAGAAAAAAACAGGGATAAAAATGACAATTTCGCGGTACAAATGGTTCTAACGAAATATATAAGCCTGTAGAATGAGAGACATAATCGGTCTAGTCGCGGCATTAGGATTTTTTCTGTCAATTTGCAGTGCAGGTAACTACCTATGTATTTATTACTGTCACAACCTACCTTGTCGGCAAGCTTTGATCTCCTTTTGATCTTGAGAATTACCAATTAAAAGGCGCACTCAATCAAAGGTATAACTAATGCTTTTGATTGAAGACCGCATATTAAAGGGTTTCTATTTTGGTCGAAATAAAGATATTAATTATATTGTATTTATTATTTTTATTCGCCATGACTGAATTTATGTCATTTATTAAGGTTTGTCTGTCAAGATATCAACATTCTGACAACTATTAGTAAGAAATTTGTTTGCATTAATCACATCGAGAAATGAGTTTACATTCCCAGAATGATAGCCTAATTGAAGGTTCTACCAATTAGCTTGATTGTATAATGGTCCAGGGTATGACATAAGATGTTGTTATCTAAAAATGGCATTGTCATTGTGTTTTTTTAATAAAGGTGATGGGTCATGTCAGGTATTACCTAGGCTATGAGTATTCTTCATGCTATATTTATCTCACTTTCTTTACAAAGGTGGCCATTATATACAGACTTACAATTTCATTAATAGCAGATACATACTGCTTTAGTATGTTTGATTATTGTGACCATTATTCGTTAATTTCAATTTTATACGAGCTTATTTAATGCCCCCCAGTCTCCTGACCTAGTTTGGATGGGATATACCTGGGCTGGCACCAAACTGGTCAAATGTATGCCAGGATACCTAGCTAGGAGTCCATCTTACGACTGTTAGTGATTTCAGTCTGCAGTTACAAGATTCAAGAGTCACAGATGCAGTAAAACCTCACTTTAAGACCACCTCAATAATAAGACCACCTTGAAATAAAGAACACCATTTTCAAGTCCATTTTCACTGGTTTGCTATTTTTTCAACCTTAACATTAAGATCACCTCAAAAGAAGACCAGTAATCAAGGGGGTCTTATTATTTAGGTTTTACTGTAGTTGCATTCAGTATACTACAGCTAATATGAAATATTTATTAACTGTGTCTTCTATAATGTAGATATTTTAATTCATTACATTTTGTGAGATTCCATGTATGTGTACAATACTGTCTGACATGTGTGCAAGGTACCTTTGGAGAGTCAGTCCTTAATATCATATCTGTGAGGACAGTTATATGTTATCAAATATTTTGCACATATTTTGTTTTTATTATGTACATGTACATCGCTATGTGTGACTCTTGTACTGGCAATATCCAGGCGTTCCATTTGACCCTTGAGTTGACCCTTTGACCCATGGAATTTCCAAAAAGTCACACTTTGACCCTAAGAATTCAGGCTAAAGGGTAAATTTTTCTCTAAATTATAGGCATTTTTGCTATAAAATGGTAAAATAATTTTCAAACAGATTTGATCAGAGATTACAATTATATACAAGGGCACAGTATAAAAGCTGGCCCACATACTTAATCTGTTATACTTACGATCCTACTGGAAGATTTAATGAGCCATAATGTCAAAACATCTTAAGTTCACTATTTACGTATAAAATGTAGTAAAGTTCATAATTTTCAACATCTAAAACTGTTGGTTCTCTTATATTTATAATTCCACTGTTTGTTAGCATATTAAGTCAGTTTGTGTGTGAGTATTATATCGTATCTACTGTGATGGAAAGGTCAGGTATAAGACAATAAACAAGCTTTTCCTTAAAATAAAAGAATTGCTTTCTGCTCATATGAATAGCTTTATAACTTGGTATGCATTGTCCATTGTGGTATTGGTAATCAGATTTACTGTTAAAACAACACTTACAAATTTACATTTATTTTATGTTCTTAATTTATAATAATTACCTCCCTTTATGAGTGCCTTTACTTATCTGTTTTATGAGGATGGTCATTAAGGGTTTGTTAATATATAATCTTGTAGTTCATCCCAAGTTTGGCATATCATAGCAGTTAAAATATGGCTGCTTATTTTGATTGTAGTAGCTTACTGCTTAGTAAACTCTATATTTGATTTGTTTATATTCACATACCTAATGATGTAAGGGCTGTGTATTTCTTATCTCTTCTAATACAATAAATACCACCTATGCTGTATAGCATTATTTGTTAAGGCTTTATATAGAATAAAATTTCAATGATTTCATTATCAATTTGCATGTATGCATACTGAATACATAGTGTTTCTAGGCAACAAATGGATATAAACACCTGTTTTATTAATAATTTGTACATGTTTAAATTTGGATTATGGCATAATTTGAAAGATTTTAAAAGTCAGTGACCACAGTCTTATTAAAGAGATCAAGAATTAAACCCATATCCGTTTTTCTTTCATGTGATCTATAAACAAATTCAAAATCTAATATAAATCCAAATGCGCTACATCAGTATTCCATTTTTATTCAAGAAAAACTAAAACTAATTTATGTGCTTGTAACAAACTCTCTGTGCTGTTGATATTAATTGTAAATACAACACTTTTTAATGCTGTTTGTTCAATGTAGAAACAGTCTACCCTGGCTTGAATCTAAGGTTATATATATACATAATGTAAAACTTGAGATTGATTTTTAAGCCAAAAGTGCATATTTTGTCTTTATATCAAATTGTTCTCCAGTCATTTATGACAAGATTATGAAAATAAACTACATGCTACATCATTCTGTCCTATAATTGATATAGCATTAATATCATTAATCAGAAAATTTGCTAAAACAATTACAGCAAAAATATGGATTTAGAAGGAAATTATCTCAAGTTTATAATCTTGGGTCCATGATCCGAGATAATATAAATTGAGATCTGTCTCATTGCTAAAAACTTATTCTTAGTCTCAAGTTATTTTGGTCGAATTCAAACTTATTTGATAAATTTACGTATTACTAAGACAATATTGCAGAATATTGTATGGTTAATTAATCATCTTCTACCTGCAAGAACTTGAGAAAATTTAAATGCCAGTCAAATGAGATTTGAGCTGGAAGATCACTCAAAATAGTATCTAGTTCTAAAATCTTGAACCCTGCGCTACGGCAACATCCGTCAAATATTGAAATTAAACCTTAGTATAAAGCCATTCTTTCATCATTTAATTTGAAAACAATGAAACACCTATGTATGTATGTATGTACAGTGCTAGATGACCTTCGAAGCAAAGAACTATAGAAGCTTGTTTATGTGAAAACTGCAGTCTTTGAAGGGATGTAAGCTCACTTTGTTTGCGCATTATGTCAATCTGGAGCTGACGTCCTGTATTGAGTTTGGTACTTGGGTGAGGGTCATACTCTCTGTGACAATTTGTCCAAAGTCATTAGATGTTGTCCTCCACCTCTGATTCATGTGAGAAATGTTCAGAACATTTCAGAAGTGCGAGATAAAGCACTTGTTCTGCTGTTGGTAAACCAGAAGTACTACTGGAATACTGTTGTAAAAACAGCGAACAACTCACAACTCGTACAAAATAAATGCTACATAAAAGTCAGTACATTACAACTGTAGTTTAATATACAGCTGATGGCTAGACATTTGCTATTTATGATATATATGAATTACAGTATTTTAAAACCATGAACATCATTTTTTCAGTGCAGCCGTACTAACATGGTTTTGCTATTTGCATATTCAGTGTTTTGTAAACCAATCAAATCTTACGTTAACCACCAAGGCAATTTCGCGCCATAATATTTTCTTCAACCGAAAAATATGTGTAACCTTGACACAGATTGGTTAACATTTTGTATAGTGTATTTCAAGATTTATATAGTAATTTAAGTAGTGTTGTTATTCATCACCTCGGGGAATTGTCCGGTGTTGGAATTAAGAAGACTTTCTTGGTTTTATGTACCAGACGCGAACATTTATATTGTTTTAATCAGATAAATCGCTATGTAACAAGTTTATTAACATGGATGTGTGAGTTCACAACTTATGCAATAAGAAATGATGAACTACGTATATTGAAACAGACAATACTGTGTCTATGACTAATTACACTACAGAGTTATTTGTATCCAGTCTCTTACGCAGTATTTTCTATATTTAGACAGGTGAGTCGACATGCGTCCACAGACATTCAGCGAGCCCCTTGCAACGACTCACTAATGACCCAAATGTAGGGCAGTAAACATGCGTAAAGAAAGCTTATGCGAGTGTGCACTGAATTGACAGCTTTCACTGTCATAGAAATGCCACTGTGACTTTAATTACCCCTGTGAAATGAACACTTACTGTTCATGAACAGTTCTTGTATAATTCATGCGAATTTCAGTTACCTGTTTCATGAACAGTTCACGGGATGTACATAAGATAAAATGGCACAAATTCTTAAAAAGTTCTTAAATGTGTAGTTCATGAACAGGTCATGAAACATTCATGAAATATTGACATTGAAAAATTCATGAATTGTTCAGTTACCTGTTTCATGAACAGTTCACGGGATGTACATAAGATAAAATGGCACAAATTCTTAAAAAGTTCTTAAATGTGTAGTTCATGAACAGGTCATGAAACATTCATGAAATATTGACATTGAAAAATTCATGAATTGTTCAAGAACTGAAAATTCATAAAATATTCTTGATTTTTTTTATAAAATGAACTGTTCAAGAACTTTTTCCAGTGCAAATTTATTGTGCCATTTTATCTTCACGGAGTGTTCATGAACAGTTCAAGAACTACAGTTCATGAAATGCTCTAAAACATTAACCTAAAGTAGATAACTGTAAATAGGCTGAATTAATTGGTGGATGTGTTCATGCATGCAGTTCTAGCTGTGTGTTAATTAGAGAAATGTCTCATTTTTATCATTGTTAATACTGAATTATATAAATCAATGGTAGAAATATTATTTCTGATAGAGATATATGTTTCATTGACGGCGGCCTTCAGGCCGTCGTCTATTTGAATAATTTTTAATCTAGGTACATGGAGTTGCATAATCGAAATGGGAGAAGCCATTGGTATTATGCTTTTTTAAATTGTTCTTACAAAACGTGATTCTAATTATACAGATAAAAAAAGTGTACTAATTGATAATAAAAAAATGTCAAAATATTTAAAATGTATTTTTACCGTTAATAAAAAGCTTTAAAAAATGTTTTACGTATGCTTATAAGAATTTACAACAGCTAGTCACGAAAACGGTTAGGCATCGTGTATTACATAGCTTCGTTTCACAACTACGCTCAATTCATCATCAAAGTTCAGGAAATGGTTCCTAATGCTGTGCACGCAAATTGAAATTGTACTTATAAAAAAGCAAATTGTTAAACAAAAAATGTTAATCCATATTAATAAGTTCATGAATGCAGTTTATAATGTACAAATATAAATACAGTGACCAAACTATGCAATATACATTGCCTTAACTTGACCCATATAAGTTATGTACTGATGGTAATATGTAAACAAAATTCAGCCAATGAAAATTGTCGTTGAAAACGTCATAGCATTTGTTGTTCAAATAACGCATTGGCAGTAAAACGGATTCAGTACATTCGAGATCAAATGCTGATGGTTGAACTGAACTTTTAATTACGTTGTTTTGACATTTTTAGTGGATATTTTTCCCTTTTGATATCCCAATAGTTCTTTTAGATCTGTAAAACTAGAAGTTATAATCATGTATATTTTTAGATCCGTTTCGTTCTATCTACGTTTCGTGTAATCGTTTTTTTTCTTCGTTTCGTGTAAATCGATGCACCAGCATTTTCCCGCGAAACAACTACAAATGATTGATTGGTACCAAGACTATTTAGGCAATTGTCATGAATTGTGGATGATTCTTACCAGAATTATGGCTTGGTGATGATCATACTTTCTTATTTATTGATAAACAAAATAATAAATCTTCAATATCATGCTTCCTAAAACTTGTGCCGCCGTTTTGATGCTTTGCATCAAAATTAGTCTTGTGTATTACTTGCATTGCTATGTTGTTCTCTTACAGATAAATGTTATATTCGTACAATTAATTAGTAATGTAATGCAACTTTCATAATTACATTTGGGGACATAACAACTTCAATTAATATGGATCTCACACATGTTCAAAACTGCATGGTGTTCTACAAATAGTGTTCATTAAAATGAATTACTCTTGACCAACATTATAAATTTGTATTTTAATTACTATTCAAGAACAGAATTAGAATGTGTAGTACGTGTTCATTAAAAGTACTTGAATTACTCTTGACCAATACTATTTATATTTAACTTACTATTCAAGTACAGAATAAGAACTTATAGGGTTCATTAAAAGTACTTGAATGATATATATGTTTATGAACTTGTTAAGAATTTGCCATGTTCTTCTTCAGTTCATGAACAGTTCATGAACAAGTTTGTCTTACTGTTCATGAACTGAAGTTCTTGAACTGTGATTAAGAACTATGTAATGACAGCTCATGAACAGTTCATCAGTGGCATGAAAAGTTCATAATTTCAAGAACAACATTTCACAGGGGTATGGAAATTGCTAGAAAAACTAATTTATTCGAACGTAAGTGACTATCGTTATGTTGGCATGCCAAAATTATTCTGATGCCTGTAAATGTGTAGTGATTTAAGGTCATTTAAACAGCTGTCTATGCAGCACTGCGTATATTTTAAAATGCGTCATATCGTTACTTGGCATCTTGTTACTCAAATTCGCCACGCTAATAATTTTTATAATACGTATCTGTACAATCAACGATATAAGAACGAAATAGTGCCTTCTGTAAATGCTAAAATTTTACTGACATGAAATAAAACCGATTAGCTAGATAGTAAAAATTTCCTTCTACACGAAAGGCTGTACATTGTGTACACATTTGATTGGTTTAAATGCTGGAAAATACCCATCTACATTTGTATTATAAACTCAGTTGTCATGTGATTGTGCCGACCAATGAATTTTAGTACATGTATAAGGAACGAACGGTGATTTCGTTCACTGACTAAATCATAATTAGTTATAGCAGAAAGGATAAAAAGGTAAAATATCAAAGTATACTGGGCATTACAGCAGCGTGTGAATGTAACGGTAGTGGAATCAAAGCGCTGTGTGGGAGCGTACTACGCAGTGATCTCGGGGTTTCTGTAGTATAGCGTAATTGAATGACCGGCAGTCGTAACATTAAGCATTTTTTATGTTGTACAACAAATTTTAACCTTCAGATTGCGCCGACCATCTTTTTTAAAGATATTTCTTGTTTATTATATCATGGTTAAATAGATGTGATTTTATCAAAATCAGCTTAATGTTTGTCATGATTACATGTACTAACTAAATATTTTTGGCTGAAAATAAAAATATCTGTAAATTGTTTTGACAGATTACTGTACATTGTATGTATTCTGTTAACTGTATTTACTTGTGGATTTAACTAGCGTAAAAATAGTTGTTACTTTGCCAAATCTACCTTTTAAATTACATTGACTGATCTTTCAATACATAGGGTAAAATGTTTATATAGACTTATGTAGTAATGATATGACTTTTATAAATAACTATGTTATCAAGTCTACAATATGATTTTCTACTTTTCTTTCTGTATATATATCGATAAACCTATCAATTATTGTCCATGTAGAGTTATATCCAGAATGGTGAATATTTAGGCCAATTTGAACAAAGTCGAAATTATTGACAGCTCCATGGTGATGGGGATTTAATGTCCCCGTTTAAGATCTGATTGTATCAAGTATGTGAATTATCCTGTATTTTTCTGAAAATTGCCTAAATTGTGTCATAGAGAAAACATCACAGACAGTTTATTTAAACAAATGAGTTAGTTATCTTCTGGAAATATTTGTTGTGTCTGTATCTAACGTAGGTTGTCTGTTTGTCATTTTAAAGTAAGTAAGTTTAACGTTGTAGCCAATTCAGTCTCAACTTGAGGTAATAGAATTTGTCACTCGTCTGTATAGAAACCCTGATGTAGTGAGGAAGCTTGAAGAATTGTAAGACTGTCTGCTTTCTATTGTATGCTGGTGAACTACTAATAGATGCATAAGATAAGGTGTTGAAATGCTGTTTTTAGCAAGGGGCTCGTCAGAGCCAATTGCTATAGTAGACGAAATCCGCTGATAGGTAGGCAGATAAACGCACTGGACGATAGTGTAAGTTAGTGTACAGTAGGCAGAGATACGTATACAAGAAACTGGTGCAACATATAATATATCCAAAAACGATTAAATATGTATATTGATATAATGGGAAATGCGATTTTTCGGCATCGTTCCGTTGAGTGACCCCCGATTTTTGGGAATCTAAATTGAATTTTCACATAATTTTTGTTTTTTTTGTCGACTGTTTAATATTGATGATTGAAATATTAATAACAACAGGTAAAAAAGTACAGCTTAACAAAAAAAAAGATAAAAGAATATTTCCCATGTAGTGAACAAAATGGTGGCGTCCAGGAAAACGCACGACAACATGAACAACTGTGCGCAGATAGGATGTGTTTGAACAGTCGCATAGAAACAGAACACTGTTGTTTCGGTACTTCATTTTACAATGAAAAATAATGCATTAATGATTCTTGTAACTTGTACAGAAAGTACAACTAGATGACAGTTGTCAACCGCGTAATCCTGCATTTTTGGGACATATTGTCCAGTTTGACATGATGATGATCCATCCTTCTGTCTATACCAATTCTTTGTATACAGTCTTGTGTGTTCAACTCCTGTAATATTTAATATACTGACATAACAAAGTGTTCTTGACAGACTATTGTGATAGGTAAAGCTATGTCAAAGTGACGTCTGTGATCTGCAGTGAGCCCGGGGCTTGCTGTCAGCACTTTCAGTGCTTTGATTTTAAAAGGAGCGGGTACTGGTATTTTAATGGAATTTGCTGCTCTTACTTAAAGATAAAACATCTTAGGTCTGACTGTAAGGATGCCAGATTATTATATTGTATTAGTTTGTTTGCATGATTATAAATGCAATTGTCTGTCATGAAATTTGATTTGGTAACTATTTGGAATGGCAGGTTTTTTGTGCCACAAGTTTAAGACATAGATATTTTGCCAGTACTTCAATTTTGAACACTAGATATATTTAGCTTTTGGGGTTACCTTGTTTATGCATTGTCATAGAATTAAGCTGCCTCTAAACTTTCGGTCTGGTATTACAAATGAACTTCAACAGTTTGTTTCAAACACCTTATGCTACCTAAACACAAGTTTCCAATTCACAGAGCTGGTGTGTGGTTACACGGTAACTCCATAAGTTCACAAGTCTTCATTGGCATCATGCAAAGATGCGCATAAGACTGCATGTTTTCCCTGATATTCATCTTTCCCATTCGCTCAAATTTTTCTTGCAATTTTCTGTATCACGGTCTTGAAAATCACAGTTAATGCTTTTAGATTCGAAAAGGCAAACTATTCCACAATAAGCTGGTTTATGATAAAATGTAAATTTTATATCAAAATAGGAATGGGTAACAGATTGGCAGAGTTTAGAGGTATTTGACTACCATAAGCATGATTATGTCTTACAATAACGATAAATGGAATGTTTCGTTGCTTTGAATGTAACCATCCTTTTTGTGCTAAAGGTTTTTCAGAAGGTGTGGCTTTCATTATGTTTAAGTTTTGTTATCATGAGAAAACAAACTCCGAAGAGAAATGGTCTTATTTATTAGTATGTTAGTCATGCATTAAGGCAATTTGTCAGATTTAGTTGATTAAAACAATTACTATAAATTGAGTGCCATATTTTACTATTGCTCAAGTTACATTAATACTCTTATAACATTACCACAGTTGTTGAGATCTATTCAAATTTGTCAAATAGTTTGGTTTTCGAATTGCAAAGAAATCTTCCTTTTTTAAATAGGCCATCTCTTTTCAAATTATGATTTTAAGTGGAGAATAAACATAGATTTCAAGGTGGCCTGATAAAGTTTGATTGTATGATATATTGGCCATTAATTATTGAAAATCAATGCTATACACTTATGTTTGATGGATAAATATGGGTAAATAAATACACTATAATTAGCTTGTAAGTTGTATGGGCGCTATACTTGTGTTTTGAATTGAAATTATGACATTCATGTCTCAATCTACATGTTGTACTGTGAACTATTTGGGTCTGATTGAGAAGTCATGTATATATGAGCATGGCTTTAAATGATGAAATATACTCTAAGCTTTTGTTTTGGAGATTATGGTTTAGCCTCCTAGAAAATTGAATTATTATCTGGGGACAGACATTTAAGGTTCAATCTTAAACATGATGATTATGTAAATATGAATCTCTTGCTGTACAATCATGTTTTGATGCAGGTATCTGTGTCTATTTGAGGGCCCTAAAACTCTTCAAGCTGCGTCACTCAGATTCTGGCAGTTGATGAAACCTTCATTCAAAATGTATGTTGTGTTGTACTACTACTTTTTTCAGTGCAGCCATACTACTCATGGCTTTGCTATTTGCATGTCAGTGTTGTGTTAACCAATCAAATCTTACTTTAACTACCAAGGCAATTTCTCTTCAATCAAACAACCTTGACGCAGGTTAACCTTTCGATTAGGGGTACCGAAATCACCTGAATTTTCGGTGATTTTAGTGAATCCATTTTGGATCTGGAGTGACCAATGATTGTAACCTCTCAGAAATTTTTTAAATTGGACAACAAATCTTATCCGTCAAATTGCTCCCACCATCTTTTAGCTCGCCTAGACGAACTTTAAGGATCCATGAAGGTCCGTCGTCCGTCGTCGTGAATCATGCATCGTCCGTCAACATTTTCTTTAAACAACATCTCCTATACCACTGAATGGATTTTGTCCAAATTTCACAGGAATGATCCTTGGGTGGGCCTCTTTCAAAGTTGCATAAATCGTTCCAGTCTGTAGCATAAGTAGGTCAAAGGAGCTAAAAATAGATTTTAAAGTGTAAACTTTGAAAATCTTCTTGTCCCAAACCATAAGGTTTAGAGCTTTGATATTTGGTGTTAAGCATAATGCCTAGTGGTCCTCTTTCAAGATTGCATAAATTATTAAGTTCTGTCAAAAAACATGGCCAGGGGCGTGGCTGTGTTTGCTATATGTATATAGTGGAAACTATAAATGACATTTCCTCCTAAACCACTTGATAGATTTTGATCAAATTTTGCAGACATGATCCTTAGGTTACAGTCCTCTTTCGATGGTTCAAATTTTTTTTTTTAAATATGTATTATTATTTCGTAAATACGAATCATTTTTTCGTAGAATCACTATTTCGTAAATACGATTCATTATTTCATAAATACAAATTATTATTTCGAAAATATTATTATTATTTTGTAAAAAGAAATATGTTTTGTCAATACAAATTATTATTTCATAAATACGAAATAGTATTTCGTAAAAACGAATTATTTTTTCGTAAAAACAAACAATAATATTTCGTCAAAACAAATTATTATTTCTTATATTTTTGTAAATATGAATAATAATTTCGTAAATATGAATGGCAGTGTACTCGGGTGAGCAATGATGGCCCTCTTGTTTGAATATATTTCTTGTTTACACCATTTGTTAAAAAGTATTTCATGCTGTTACATATATATGCAGAGGTCAGGTGACCTAACCTGTGTTTCTCGGTAGTACCAACCAATGCAAATGCCAGACGGCAGACATTGTAGACTGACATTGGTAGTAAAATCTTTGGTCAGGATGATGGGGTTCAAACATATACTGTTTTGATTGGCTGCCGTGAGTCCTGTGATCTTCTGACTATATTATAAGCTAAGCTGAAGTGGGCTTAATATAGGACAAACAATGTAAAGGCATTTAATTTAAAGTTGAATGCTTTCAGATCTAAGTATGATATACAATAAGTTCGCATAAAACGAAAGTTTAATGCCCTTACAGTGAATTCTTGATTAGTGTGGCCAGTGAAAAGGTGTGAAGTTCTCAGCGATCACATTTACATTTTTAAAAGTCGTTGCTTAAAAGCGAGTGATTAGAATTACATTTTACAATATGATCCCAATATTGTCAAACACAAATTCCTGATGAAAAATGTTTAATTAAAATTTGTGGTAAAATGTTTTGACCTGTAACCTAATACAATGTACATGACAATTGTTTACGGTAGTATCTGTAATTACAATAGACCACACAATTATATGAACTTTGATAAGTTTAGTAATGTATGACTTCCTATCTGACACAAATATTTTTACAACTATTAAAATGTTTTCATTATATAAAGTAAATGTTTTGATTAACGTGTTTTACATTCTTTAATGTTTGAATGCGATCGATGATAACAGCATTCCATTACGGTACACTAGCCTGTAGTATGCTGTACATAACGCAGTAGTAACAGTCTCCGATAGTCAATACGATGCCCTAGGTGTTATGTATATAATGATGGTGAGTGTGACATTTTTCACATAGCTCTCTGTCTCTTCATTATGTATATAATATGAACTGCAATTGGACTGGTCTGAGTATTTATTTGCACTGACCTCTGATACTTGATTTAACATCTACATAATCATCATAATGTCACCATGGTCATCCAGGTCATTATAGTTACAAAGTTTATACTATGGAGATTTTTAAAGTAACCACAAATGTTTGGACTTCATTATGGATTCAACATAATGCAGACCACAGGCATTCATCGCATAGAGGTCCCCCAAACCCCCACTACAACCCCCAACATGGAAATCTCTGAAGTGTAGTATTACATGTAATTATATATGGAGCTGTATCTGCACATTGTGCTAATGCAAACGATTTGTTAGCAAAGTGACTTCTGTAATAAAATGCTGTATTTATAATGCACCTATTAATATTTTAACCCAGAGGAATTAGACAATTTGTCTTTTTTTGGTTTTAAAATTCCTCACCCTAGAGCTGAACATTTTGTCTTAAAATTCCCACAGTGGAAGATGCTAATTTCCCACTTCCAAGGGCAAAATATGAGAAGACATTGTAGGTGCCTCTTAATTTTAAAACTTTCGGGAACTGGACCCCAAACATTTGTCAACTTAAGCCCTCAAGTGATGATAGCCCCTTAAGTCGCTTTGTGTCTCTGCTTTATATAAGGTTTAAAGAAAATATTACACTGCTTAATCCCATTTGAAGGGTTGTATTATTAAATGTGTAATATTCTTAATAAAATTTCGGACCCAATGAATTCAAATGAATGAGGTTTGACTGTATATTATATGAAATAGTCTTTATTATATATATTATGTTACTTACCAGTATGGGGGCGTTTGAATCAAATTTCCTTTAACTAAAGTAACCTTGATGGTTTTGCACTAATGATGAAGTATGTTTTACAACAATTATTTTCAACAAAATTGATGTCCTAGCTAATTTATGAAATTGAAATACTATAACATCATTATAAAGGTCTGATGTTGACAAATGTTAGATACTCCCTTGTTTGAGCACTCTTTGTTGGTGGCCAAATGTTATATACTCCCTTGTTTGAGCACTCTTTGTTGGTGGCCAAATGTTATATACTCCCTTGTTTGAGCACTCTTTGTTGGTGGCCAAATGTTATATACTCCCTTGTTTGAGCACTCTTTGTTGGTGGCCAAATGTTATATACTCCCTTGTTTGAGCACTCTTTGTTGGTGGCCAAATGTTATATACTCCCTTGTTTGAGCACTCTTTGTTGGTGGCCAAATGTTATATACTCCCTTGTTTGAGCACTCTTTGTTGGTGGCCAAATGTTATATACTCCCTTGTTTGAGCACTCTTTGTTGGTGGCCAAATGTTATATACTCCCTTGTTTGAGCACTCTTTGTTGGTGGCCAAATGTTATATACTCCCTTGTTTGAGCACTCTTTGTTGGTGGCAAAATCAATATTTAGGACGTAAGCTTTTTTACAAATGAAACATTGAACGTTTCATAATGTTGCTTATAAAAGTGTTCTTGTTCTTATTGTGTTTTCTACATTAGTTTTGTCTGTAAACTATAAACTGCAGTGTCTAGAAGTTGGGTTTCGTGATATTAGTTCCACCTGCTAACATAAATTTATGAGAACATGCAATGAATTGAACATAATCAGAATTACAGTATACATATATAACAAGTAATAGTATATTGTACAGTTTGTGATGTCATCATGTTTGTATTGTGTTGTATTTATTTTAAACAAAAGTCACTCACTGTATGCAGATATAAGGTAAAAGGGGCCAATTTAATGTTACATCTGACATACATACAGCAGGCTAAATTCTTAAACTCCACAGTGATCATTCAGTATATATACCTGCTGTTTGATCTGAATCTTTGTATTGCAATATTTGGCTCAATTAGGTGATCATTATTGATATGACTACAATACATTTAGATAATTTGTTTCCGGCATTTAGTTCTGTTCTGTGTTGACAGATAAATTATATCCTATTTGTTACCTTTCAGCAAGTTTGATCACTCTAACAGTTGTGTAATTAGCATTTAATGGCTATAAAGAGATACATGTATGTATTTTGTATCTGCTTGATATATTTTGACTCACAGTCAGTGTTCCGTCGTCGTGCGTCGTGCATCGTGCGTCAACATTTTCTTTAAACAACATCTCCTCCTATACCACTGAATGGATTTTGTTCAAATTTCTCAGGAATGATCCTTGGGTGGGCCTCTTTCAAAGTTGCATAAATCGTTCCGGTCCGCTGCATAATAAGGTCACAGGAGCTAACAATAGATTTTAAAAGTGTAAACTGAGAAATTCTTCTTGTCCAGAATCCTTAAGGTCTAGAGCTTTGATATTTGGTGTGTAGCATTTTCTAGTGGTCCTCTTACAACAGACTGCATAAATTATTTGGTTTCGTCAAAAAAGATGGCCTCTGCATAATTAGGTCACAGGAGCTAAAAATAGATTTTAAAAGTGTAAACTTTGAAAATCGCCTTGTCCAAAACCATAAGGTCTAGAGCTTTGATATTTGGTGTGTAGCATTGCATAGTGGTCCTCTTTCAAGATTGCATAAATTATTAAGTTCTGTTAAAAAAGATGGCCGCCAGGGGGCGGTTGCGAATAAAAAATAGTGGTCATAAGTTTGAACGCAACTCACACGCAACTCATAGGTTTTATAGGTTTAAAGTATGCAACAAGCATGCAAGTGATCGCAGACACACGCAGAGTAAGTTCGGAAATTTTGAACATGTTCAATAATTCTTTGCGAATGCCTGTGATCAATTTATATGCAACAGGGACGTTACGCACGAAACACGATCGCAACAGGTACGCAACTCATAAGTTAAGAACGCAGGTGATCGCAGGTCCAAATTTGAGGTAACTGGCCAGGTTTTGGTACCGTACATGTTGCGAATGTGTTGCTTACCTGTTGCGTGCCTGTTGAGATCCTGTTGCATGTGTAGCGCACCCCAACCTATTGTGCTCATTCCCAGCATATCCCCAACCTATGCCCTGCGTATCCAACCTATTAGTTGCGTGTGATTTGCGTGTTAGTAACGCATACTACATGCGTGTTGAGAAATGGTATAAATAGTGGGCCTTTTCTAGATCCTTGTCAGTTGTTGGTGGACCTCGCAAAAAATACTGAATCGGCTCCGCTTTTATAGGTTTTTATCACGTGACCGATATTCGCAAATACCACGCAACTTAGCACGCAGGTCAAACGCAACTTGTAAGTTTTGAACGCAACTCAAACGTAACTCGTAAGTTCAGCACGCTACTCGCACGCAACTCGCACGCAACTCACATGCAACTCGTACGCCGATGATCGCAGATATTGGGAGATCATAAGTTCAGTTCGCAACCCACACGCAACCCACACGCAACCCACACGCAACTCACATGCAACCCATAGGTCAAATAGGTTACAAATTGAGAAAATTGTTGATTTTGGTTGCGTTTGGTGCATATACAAATATATTTTTACACGCAACTCATAGGTTTTAGCATACGCTATGGTGTGAGGGCACCATTAACCACTCAATGGATTTTGACCAAACTTCACACGAATGATCCTTAGGGTGGTTCTCTTTCGATGGTTTGAATTATTTTTTGTAAATATGAAATATTATTTCTTAAATACGAATTTTAATTTGTGAATAATTGTTTTGTAAAAACGATTTATTATTTCGTAAAAACGAATTATTATTTCGTAAAAACTAATTATTATTTGGTAAAAACGACTTATTTTTTGTAATACGAATTATTATTTTGTAAAAACAACTTATTTTTTTGTAAATATGAATTATTATTTCGTAAATACGAATGGCAGTGTACTCGGGTGAGCGATATAGGGCCATCATGGCCCTCTTGTATTGATAAATATGGTAGCGTATAAATTAAGTGCCTGACTCTGATGCCTTTTTGTTTTTCAAAATGCCAACTATTATTGATAATTGAACTCTAACTAGAACGTTAGCATTTTGAAAAAAATAAATGTATCAGTTTGGCCAATATACTTCTGTAGATAACAAGGTAAAATATAAATTCGACAATCTATGTCAAGTATTTAATAGTGACTCAAGTTCATAAGTTAATACTGGGTACAATCATAAAGCTTTTTTAAATTAACCTCTCCAAATATAAACTAATATATGTTTTATGTTTGACTGTACTCTGCTGGGTGTGGCTTGAAGATATTGTATAGATCAAATTTCAATTACCAATTGCATTATGACAGTGAATGGTCTCTCATTGTTTCCTAATATTCTTCTACTTATGCATTTTAAGCATTTTTCAAGTTCACATTTCCTTCCATGTCAAAACTGGGTGTGTTTAAAACAGTTTGGGTGGCAGTCCTGATATTAACCGCCATCGACCTGCCCTGATTAGTTTTGCCTGTATGTCAATATTGTAAAGTTTTCAACTTTACTGTGTACAGTCTACCCTACTTGTCAGTTTATCTGTAGGTCAACTTTACTGTGTACAGTCTACCCTAATTGTCAGTTTATCTGTAGGTCAACTTTACTGTGTACAGTCTACCCTACTTGTCAGTTTATCTGTAGGTCAACTTTACTGTGTACAGTCTACCCAGTACTTGTCAGTTTATCTGTAGGTCAACTTTACTGTGTACAGTCTACCCTACTTGTCAGTTTATCTGTAGGTCAACTTTACTATGTACAGTCTACCCAGTACTTGTCAGTTTATCTGTAGGTCAACTTTACTGTGTACAGTCTACCCAGTACTTGTCAGTTTATCTGTAGGTCAACTTTACTGTGTACAGTCTACCCAGTACTTGTCAGTTTATCTGTAGGTCAACTTTACTGTGTACAGTCTACCCAGTACTTGTCAGTTTATCTGTAGGTCAACTTTACCCAGTACTTGTCAGTTTATCTGTAGGTCAACTTTACTGTGTACAGTCTACCCAGTACTTGTCAGTTTATATGTAGGTCAACTTTACTGTGTACAGTCTTCCCAGTACTTGTCAGTTTATCTGTAGGTCAACTTTACTGTGTACAGTCTACCCAGTACTTGTCAGTTTATCTGTAGGTCAACTTTACTGTGTACAGTCTACCCAGTACTTGTCAGTTTATCTGTAGGTCAAATTTACTGTGTACAGTCTACCCTACTTGTCAGTTTATCTGTAGGTCAACTTTACTATGTACAGTCTACCCAGTACTTGTCAGTTTATCTGTAGGTCAACTTTACTGTGTACAGTCTACCCAGTACTTGTCAGTTTATCTGTAGGTCAACTTTACTGTGTACAGTCTACCCAGTACTTGTCAGTTTATCTGTAGGTCAACTTTACTGTGTACAGTCTACCCAGTACTTGTCAGTTTATCTGTAGGTCAACTTTACCCAGTACTTGTCAGTTTATCTGTAGGTCAACTTTACTGTGTACAGTCTACCCAGTACTTGTCAGTTTATATGTAGGTCAACTTTACTGTGTACAGTCTTCCCAGTACTTGTCAGTTTATCTGTAGGTCAACTTTACTGTGTACAGTCTACCCAGTACTTGTCAGTTTATCTGTAGGTCAACTTTACTGTGTACAGTCTACCCAGTACTTGTCAGTTTATCTGTAGGTCAACTTTACTGTGTACAGTCTACCCAGTACTTGTCAGTTTATCTGTAGGTCAACTTTACTGTGTACAGTCTACCCAGTACTTGTCAGTTTATCTGTAGGTCAACTTTACTGTGTACAGTCTACCCTACTTGTCAGTTTATCTGTAGGTCAACTTTACTGTGTACAGTCTACCCAGTACTTGTCAGTTTATCTGTAGGTCAACTTTACTGTGTACAGTCTACCCAGTACTTGTCAATTTATCTGTAGGTCAACTTTACTGTGTACAGTCTACCCAGTACTTGTCAGTTTATCTGTAGGTCAACTTTACTGTGTACAGTCTACCCAGTACTTGTCAGTTTATCTGTAGGTCAACTTTACTGTGTACAGTCTACCCAGTAATTGTCAGTTTATCTGTATGTCAACTTTACTGTGTACAGTCTACCCTACTTGTCAGTTTATCTGTAGGTCAACTTTACTGTGTACAGTCTACCCAGTAATTGTCAGTTTATCTGTAGGTCAACTTTACTGTGTACAGTCTACCCTACTTGTCAGTTTATCTGTAGGTCAACTTTACTGTGTACAGTCTACCCTACTTGTCAGTTTATCTGTAGGTAGTCCATTTATTTCTAAATATTGAATTTGTGGCGTAAGCTGAATTTCTTTACTCGAAGTGAAATATGTACAAGCGATGAAGCATTCCAATCAAACATGTAGGTCACTTGATCTATTTGATTTACAAACCTCTTTGACTTACTGAAGTCCTCGTACACACAGATTGTTCCTCTTTACACAGTATTTCATACCCATATAGTTATTACACATACATGTTTAAGGTATATGTAACTGGCATATATATATAACCATGTATATGCCAATATATTGTGTTTCTGCACTGGAATTAGGACAATTACATTAATAAGTATTGCCACCGTTGTCTCTTGTTTCTTGAATATAGTATGTTTTGCTAAGTTACACTCTCTACATTCCTTGGTACAATGTATATATTATGTATCAGGATATTATGTACATTTTTGGAATTACTATTTGTTGTTAAAAATAGCTGTTAATATTATAAATGTGCAATAATAAATCTATATTCATGTATTTATATAGTTATACGTGTGTCACAGGATCAGTGCATTATAAGTGGGCCTTTAAATTATAGTGAACGTTTAATAGATTTGAATGATTCAAATGTTTAATACTCAAACAATTATTTATCACCTGTTATTGTTCTTAATATATCTGTTCATGGATTTTGCTCTTTTCTTCCTTTATCTATACAAAGCTCAGAGGGGTGAGGAACGTGAAATATATAAAATGATAATAATTTTCATATTTTAAACTCAAGATCAGAACACTTGATGAATCACATTATTGTTCCCATATTAAATCCACATAGTACTGCACTGTTTTTCTTCTCAACATAGTAAGAATGTTGGCCCGCATTTCAGCAGTAATTGCGGGCTTCACAGTTAGAACTTCGGTATTACATTCAATTGGGTATACAAAATTGTCATCTCGCCCATGTAAATTTGTTCATGAAGATTAACACGAGAGATTGGCAGTACCTGTCTACCAAAGTGTTTTGATGACAATTACTACAATATGGGTATTATGTTAAACTTTCTCCATTACACTGTATGATTAGAAGTAGTTTTTAAGATACTTAATTGTGATTGTAGTACAATGTGGGTCTATTTATTGTAATTTATTGATACCAATATAGTGGATTTGTTTAATCATATGTTATAGGCAATCAGTACAAAAGCAAACAGTTTGATGCGACAAACTCTCGTCGTCATCTATGTATGTGGCCGACTGTTACTTAAAATACGCTGCCTCACTGTGGTAGCTTTTGTCATGGCAAAAGATACTTACATTCCTGTTCAGATAAAACATTCAGGGCACTTATAGACAGCTTTTGGGGACTGATATCTGACCCCTCGAATGGGGAAATTTTGCGTCCTAAACTGATGAAAAGGGGCTTTTTTAGTCCAGCTTATGTGATCAATTTTTGACTTCTCTATACATTTTTAATTAATACAAATGTATATGACATCTCATATATTCAGTATTTTCTGTAAAATGCCATGTCATGCCGTGGATCAACCTCAACATAATCCAATAAGACTTTTTCTTTCTTTTATGAGCAGTACTTTTAATGGAAACAGTGGATTTTAGATGAGATACTTTTTTAGGTAAAGGGCAAGTTGGTACCCATAAACTGGCTTGGACCTCAAAAATAGCCAGAAGAGTGCCCTGTATAACCATTTTGAATTTTGATGCAAAACTTTTACAATTTTAATTTCATTGTTCCTACCAGTTTAATTAGCTGCCAGCAAGCTTATGTCATGGGGAATTGTTCGTTGTGTGTTCGTCCGTGTGTCAGTCTAGTCACTTTTTATTCGAACGACATCTGCTCCTTAATTGCTTGGCCCAAATTTTGACTAAACTTCACCGTAACGTTCCTTGGGAGGTCCTCTTTCAGGGTTGTTCAAATGGTTATGGTCTTCAACTCCAGAACCATTAGGATCAGAGCTTTCATATTTAGTATGTACCGTTGTCTAGTGGTCCTGTACTAAGGATTGTTCTAATCATGTTGACCTTGGGTCAATATAGGCCCTACCCTGGGGGTCACATGTTTTATATAGACTCAGGTTTTTTAAAGAATTACATGGGAAAATCTTTCAAAATCCATTTTAAAGATCATATGTATTGTATCTATAATGATATTAACACTTAACTTACTAAAGGTTAATTAAGATACAGTTACATCAAGGTCGTTAATTCATCATTCTTGATGACAGAATATATATTTTATAGCTAAAAATAAACAGTGACTTGCAAATGAGGTCATTAATTGACTCATGACAGACAGTATATTACTAGTTAAATATGTCCGAATGTTTCATGAATATATTTTGAAGCTATCATGAGTCATTTGTCTCAAATCTTTGAGTGAGCCTCTCTACATTACAGAATATCATCAAATACATTTTGTTATTCACTTATATAAAATATGGAAAAATCTGTTTCAATTCTTTAAATCTTAGACCTTTTGATAAAAGAATTGCAAACCTGTACTTTCATAATTATCTAGTTAGTTTTTAGTGACGGGTTTTATTCGACGCATTTTAATAAAATTCTTTGAGATTATTCTAATCTCAAATAATGTATAATGTTGACATGAATCATGATGTACATGGTAAATATAGATCGGAAATTTTCAATTAAATCTACCTGTTTTTGTGGTTGTTTTTACTTACATTGCGATAAGCTGAGTAAAACTACTGGTCCCCATTTTCATTCATAGATTGCAAAAGGATTGTGGGAACAGATCAACTTTAACATTTTTGCGGTCAGAATTTTATTTATAAGCTGGGAATGAGAATTTTCTTGAATTATTTGCTGGTCTATCACACAAAGTGTACATTACTTTTAAACAAGCAATATCTTGAAAAAATATGGTCGCCGCAATTATAAGGTTAAGATTTGTTGTGCAACATGAAAAAATGCTGAGATGTTACGACTGCTGGGACTCACTCCAGATCCAAAATAGATTTCGGTATATTCACCAAAATTCTATGGATTTCGTACCCCTTATCAAAAGGTTAACCAATCCATGTCAAGGTTAAAAATGTTAACCACTAAGCCAACTTCTCTTTAACTGAACAACGATTATGTTGAAGAGAAGTGCCCCTGTGAAAAGAACTGTTACAGTTCATGAATTATCCATGATATTATTAGTTCATGAACCATAGCCAAACCAGGCAATCATGGTTTAACCATGGTTGGCAATGCTTGATCCTGGTTCGTTCATGGTTAACCATGGTCAGCAATGGTAATTTTCGCAGGGGAATTAATGACTTGTACTTTCATTTTACATTAAAATAGTCACAGATTTGGTAAATGGAATAATTCTAAAACGTCATTATGACACTTGTTGAACAACTTTTATTGAACCATTAAAGACATAATAGTTCATGAAATGGATATGATTGCTCTGGCAAATGTTCATGGTCATTTCAAGGACTTAGCAGTATTCTTTAATAAAAGTAATTGTTCATGAACTGCTCCTGAACATAATTCAAAGATGGTTCATGTCCAAAAGTTCATCAACACAAATGAAGAACTGTTGAAGACCAGTTCATGAACTATTCTTGAAGTTTTTGAAAAGTTTATGATTTCATGAACTGCATTTCACTGGGTGGTTTTGTGGTTAACATAAGATTTGATTGGATTACACAGTTCACTGATATGCAAATAGCAAAGCCATGTTAGTACGGCTGCACCGAAAAAATGTTTACGTAAACGACCTTTGCGCGCCGGACTCTGAGAGGTGAGCTGTAATAATTAATGCTTGAATAGTCAGATATATATTGCTATCTGTTAATAACATACAGTGGTACAAAATCAAATTTAAGTAAAAGATCATTGATTAAGTTTTGGCATGCTGTTTTGAAACTGTTTTGAAAGAAACACCTGAAGAATTGTTAAATGACAGTTTGTCGATCAGTTGAATTTTAAGACAAGAATTTATTGATATTGTTAGAGATGAATTGCTCAGTGTATATTTGCATTGTCATCGCTGATGTTTACAGGCGTAGAATTATTTTATAATCCTATAAATCTTACTTAAGTGTGGTTAATTTATTTTGATTTACTTTGGGACTACCACATGTACGGATGTTTAAACCTTGTAGCAGGCAGACACTGAAGTTGTCTCAAACTTAAATTTTCCTCAACTTTGATATTTTAAGCAGCGGTATTTAGTGTATGTCAAATCTATTACAAGCCCCACTATTTGCAACAATTATAAGACAGCTTATTTCATGATTTGCATTTTTATACGCCTGTTCACAGAACCGTACATATTATAGTTTCACATGTGGCCTACGGACGGTATGACGGGCGGTAGGGGTGGGCAGTAGGGTGGGCATTTGGGTCACAGGAAATGTGGTAGGTCAGACAGCTTGATCAGTAAGTTGTCCGAAACTCAAGAAGCATTTGTCCAATCATCACCAAATTTGGTCGGAATGTGTATGGGCATAATATCTTAGACAACTTTGATAACCAGCCCTATCACTCTAGTCAATCAGGGATATCGCCCTTTAATTATAGAAATTACCTAGAATTTGTCTTAAATTATCCTTTTTAATTTTACACTGATTTTTTTCACACTCAAGTGACATTACCGTAGAATGGGCATATTTTGCAATAGTTAGCGCTCTTGTTTCATGACAAAATAAATAAGATATATATGACCCCCATACACATGTATACCCTTGTACCTCTCAAGTACCTAAAGGGGGAGGCAGTGTCTTGTGTATGTGGCATTCCCTTTAACAAATCAATCTCTCTTTGAGAAATATCTCCATTTGTGGAATGCATATCTTTTGTTATAAATACTAAGTACTTGAACACTAATACTTCCAAACTTACTTATCACTTTAATCTTCTTGGTTGCATTATGCATTTAGTTTAGATATTGATGGTATATGCATCCATCGAATCAATAAGTTGTTGTTACACTCAAGTACAAATCTGGACGTAATTATTGAACTAACCTACCATAAATTATGAACCAGACACTAGGAACACTGTTGTAATTGTTCAACTTTCTACTGAGCACAATTTCCTAATTATTGTTTAATAATGAAGTGATTACTGTAAGTAGTTTTGGGTTTAGGAACACAATGTTTCTTCTTTGTTCCAGTAGATCCCAATATTCCAGTCATTTATTGTAATAATACAAATAACTGTTTACTGTATGTTCCCTGAATGAACTTTGTTATATATAAACTAGTCTAAACATAGTGGGATATGTCTGTGTATCTATGATCTATGAGCAGAAAATGTGTCTACTCTGTTGATTGACATTCATCTGGGCCTCAGTATAAGGCCAAGAATATAAAAAAAATATCAAAGCTAGCCAATTGCTTTGTTCTTTCTGCACAGTTGGGTATTGTAATACATGTGTTGTAGATACTAAGTACATGTTCTATTTAATCTACATTTATATATTATACGGCCGGAACATTTAGAAATGCACAATAAATATTTTCTCAAGTTTCATGGACTTAAATAGGAATACAAGAAATGGACATTACACAATAATATTTCATGTGCAATATGTCTGCTATATCCCATTACAATCAACCGGTAGTTTCATACAAATAGAGTTTCGAATGCAATAAAATGACGCATTGCAAACATTTCGCAGGACAAATCTATGAGTTTTTAAAAGTACTCGGTATAGATGTCAAATTATTTATGCATGATTGTGATGCAAGCATTGTCGCTTATTAGAATCATGATTATGTTGGCTACAAGGAAAAACAAGTACTGGTGTGAACCTGAACAACCTGCGGTTGAGTGGGCGACACCTTATCCATGTCAGTAACACTCTCTATGCATTGCTGAATGCTATATATTAGTATGTGTCGTTATATTTTCATGATGTATCAAATCTGATTCCTGTACTGTACAAAGCTGAGCATGTCAACCACAATTAAATTTATGACTGACATGCCAAGTGTGTGCGTTGTTGGGGGCCGTTTTAAGAAGGCAATATTGAGGATCATGTTTGAGTCATTAAATTGATATTAAGTTGCATTTTTTTGTATGTATAATCCATGTTATCTGTACAAGATAAAATGTTAATAATGTTGACATGTTGAAACTGAATATCATGATGTTTAAAACATATACCAATCCAAATTTTGTCATCAGTACAAATATTTCATGATGCAGTCACAAAAATGGCAAGGTCGAATGTAATATAAATTATTTGTATTTTCCCATTGTACATTAATACAAAAGTTCCTTGGGGGGCATGAATTTTATGATAATATGATGGATAACCACCTGATTCAGATAAGGTGTCAATATCATAGGTTGCTTTCATTTTGATTTTCAATAATTTGTACCATAAATGTAATGTTATTGTGAGTTATCATTATGTCAGCGCTGCTATGGGATTTACAAACTCTTTTCTAGAAAACGCAACATGTGATGTCACTATTTGCAAGCAGGAAACAAATTATTTACTCCATATGGTCACTTTGTTTAAATATTGCCATATGGGGCAAATATTGCTTACTATCAGTACATGGTGATGTCACATGTGACATTTTCTGGAAATGATGTCACTAAAAGAAGAGGTTAGAAATGGTACAGCGGCAGTAAAACCTCATTTTAAGGCCACCTCATGAGTTAGAACACATCATGAGTTAGAACACATCATTCTAATACGAAGATATTATACCTCATTTTAAGGCCACCTCATGAGTTAGAACACATCATTCTAATACGAAGATATTATACCTCATTTTAAGGCCACCTCATGAGTTAGAACACATCATTCTAATACGAAGATATTATACCTCATTTTAAGGCCACCTCATGAGTTAGAACACATCATTCTAATACGAAGATATTATACCTCATTTTAAGGCCACCTCATGAGTTAGAACACATCATTCTAATACGAAGATATTATACCTCATTTTAAGGCCACCTCATGAGTTAGAACACATCATTCTAATATGAAGATATTATACCTCAATTTAAGGCCACCTCATGAGTTAGAACACATCATTCTAATACGAAGATATTATACCTCAATTTAAGGCCACCTCATGAGTTAGAACACATCATTCTAATACGAAGATATTATACCTCAATTTAAGGCCACCTCATGAGTTAGAACACATCATTCTAATACGAAGATATTATACCTCAATTTAAGGCCACCTCATGAGTTAGAACACATCATTCTAATACGAAGATATTATACCTCATTTTAAGGCCACCTCATGAGTTAGAACACATCATTCTAATACGAAGATATTATACCTCATTTTAAGGCCACCTCATGAGTTAGAACACATCATTCTAATACGAAGATATTATACCTCATTTTAAGGCCACCTCATGAGTTAGAACACATCATTCTAATACGAAGATATTATACCTCATTTTAAGGCCACCTCATGAGTTAGAACACATCATTCTAATACGAAGATATTATACCTCATTTTAAGGCCACCTCATGAGTTAGAACGCATCATTCTAATACGAAGATATTATACCTCATTTTAAGGCCACCTCATGAGTTAGAACACATCATTCTAATACGAAGATATTATACCTCATTTTAAGGCCACCTCATGAGTTAGAACACATCATTCTAATACGAAGATATTATACCTCATTTTAAGGCCACCTCATGAGTTAGAACACATCATTCTAATACGAAGATATTATACCTCAATTTAAGGCCACCTCATGAGTTAGAACACATCATTCTAATACGAAGATATTATACCTCATTTTAAGGCCACCTCATGAGTTAGAACACATCATTCTAATACGAAGATATTATACCTCATTTTAAGGCCACCTCATGAGTTAGAACACATCATTCTAATACGAAGATATTATACCTCATTTTAAGGCCACCTCATGAGTTAGACCACCTCATGAGTTAGAACACATCATTCTAATACGAAGATATTATACCTCATTTTAAGGCCACCTCATGAGTTAGAACACATCATTCTAATACGAAGATATTATACCTCATTTTAAGGCCACCTCATGAGTAAGAACACATCATTCTAATACGAAGATATTATACCTCATTTTAAGGCCACCTCATGAGTTAGAACACATCATTCTAATACGAAGATATTATACCTCAATTTAAGGCCACCTCATGAGTTAGAACACATCATTCTAATACGAAGATATTATACCTCATTTTAAGGCCACCTCATGAGTTAGAACACATCATTCTAATACGAAGATATTATACCTCATTTTAAGGCCACCTCATGAGTTAGAACACATCATTCTAATACGAAGATATTATACCTCATTTTAAGGCCACCTCATGAGTAAGAACACATCATTCTAATACGAAGATATTATACCTCATTTTAAGGCCACCTCATGAGTTAGACCACCTCATGAGTTAGAACACATCATTCTAATACGAAGATATTATACCTCATTTTAAGGCCACCTCATGAGTTAGAACACATCATTCTAATACGAAAATATTATACCTCATTTTAAGGCCACCTCATGAGTTAGACCACCTCATGAGTTAGAACACATCATTCTAATACGAAGATATTATACCTCATTTTAAGGCCACCTCATGAGTTAGAACACATCATTCTAATACGAAGATATTATACCTCATTTTAAGGCCACCTCATGAGTTAGAACACATCATTCTAATACGAAGATATTATACCTCAATTTAAGGCCACCTCATGAGTAAGAACACATCATTCTAATACGAAGATATTATACCTCATTTTAAGGCCACCTCATGAGTTAGAACGCATCATTCTAATACGAAGATATTATACCTCATTTTAAGGCCACCTCATGAGTTAGAACACATCATTCTAATACGAAGATATTATACCTCATTTTAAGGCCACCTCATGAGTTAGAACACATCATTCTAATACGAAGATATTATACCTCATTTTAAGGCCACCTCATGAGTTAGAACACATCATTCTAATACGAAGATATTATACCTCAATTTAAGGCCACCTCATGAGTTAGAACACATCATTCTAATACGAAGATATTATACCTCATTTTAAGGCCACCTCATGAGTTAGAACACATCATTCTAATACGAAGATATTATACCTCATTTTAAGGCCACCTCATGAGTTAGAACACATCATTCTAATACGAAGATATTATACCTCATTTTAAGGCCACCTCATGAGTTAGACCACCTCATGAGTTAGAACACATCATTCTAATACGAAGATATTATACCTCATTTTAAGGCCACCTCATGAGTTAGAACACATCATTCTAATACGAAGATATTATACCTCATTTTAAGGCCACCTCATGAGTAAGAACACATCATTCTAATACGAAGATATTATACCTCATTTTAAGGCCACCTCATGAGTTAGAACACATCATTCTAATACGAAGATATTATACCTCAATTTAAGGCCACCTCATGAGTTAGAACACATCATTCTAATACGAAGATATTATACCTCATTTTAAGGCCACCTCATGAGTTAGAACACATCATTCTAATACGAAGATATTATACCTCATTTTAAGGCCACCTCATGAGTTAGAACACATCATTCTAATACGAAAATATTATATGAGCGCTGCTGTCGGATGTACAACCTCTACTGTAAGTGACGTCATTTCAAGAAAACACAACGTGATGTCACTATTTGCAAGCAGGAAACAATAATTTCACCACATGGTCACTTCATTTTCATATTGCCATATAGGGCAAATATTTCTTACTGTCAGTACATCATGTGACATTTTCTGGAAATGATGTCACTAAAACAAGAGGTTGGAAATCGTACAGCGGCGCTCATATCATATCAAGGTCTGTTAGTCATCACATGTTCAACGTTAAAATTTTACGAGTTTTTTGTCAAAGAATCCTACACGCCTTGGTCCATGAGCATATTGCAACCTATTCAGTTCAAGACCCTATGGGAGAAAGAAATGCCTATTGTTGCTGAGAGGTTGTGTTACTCTGGAGAGGTTGAATACGTTGTTTTACTATACACAGGCATGATAATTTTCTGCGGATTCACGGAAATCCACGTATTTGACGCTCGCAAGGGCTGTTTTTTAGACAATTTAAGCCATCTTAGATGCTTAAAAGCCAGGAGCTTCAGCGGCCCCCTGGACCCCTTGCTCAAGTTTCAGCTGATTTTGAAATTTTGCATTCTCATGCCTGTATACAGCAAAATTAAAAAGTTGTTGAAGACGGGATGTTGCTCAATTTGGGGTCACTTAGGAGAGGTTGCGTCGTTCATTATATGAACTCTTTTAAATTTTTAACACTCTTTCTGTATACAAAAAAGTTTAAAATGGGCATTGAAAAAAACACGCATATAATTACTATGCCACCATTATTCTTATTTTCAGAGCTTGTGATTACACGACCTCCAAAGAATACAACAATTTTAGAGAACCAACGTCTGCTGATGCACTGTGAAGCTGGTGGAATCACTAAAAGCAAGATACGCATAACATGGTATCATGATGATAATGAAATGGCATCGTCTGGCCCTAATTACCGAATACGTTCAGCTGGCACTCTTCGGTTTCGAGAGGTGAAGGTGGCTGATCGTGGTGTATATTACTGTAAGGTTGAAAGTGGAAAGGAAACAATTTCTTCTGATCCCGCACATCTTGTTGTCCAAGGTTTGTATCAGCAAAATTTCTCTTGAACTGTAAATACTTTACAAAAAGAATCATTTATCAGTTCAGGAACATGTATTAAGTTCTGTGAAATGAATAAATATAAGCTTCATGACATTGAATATCTAACAATGTTCAATCGCAGAATAAAATGCAATGTATGGTTGCTTTATTCTAATAGTCCAGTGTTGCTCCCTATTTGCTCAGTTAGTTGAGCACTTCTGCAGGTCATAGGTTCAAGTCTCTGTCGAGGTCTACTGGTGTTCTCCATGGCAATTTGACTGAATATAATACCCTCCAAGTCATTTATGAGGAAGTTGTCTGTTATTTGAGGAAGGGCAGGTTAGTACTGCATGGTGACCAAAGAACACTGGTTAGGTCAACTGACTGCAGTACATATTACTGAAATACTGTAGGCTTACAGGGTAAAACTTGCAAACAAACAAGCAAATATGATAGTCCAGAACTTACTATGGATGAAATGTCAACTTCAATCAACAATAAATCATTCTGATTTCATCTAAGTAAACGTTTCTGCTTGTGGAATGGTTCACATATAATGTTGTTCTGGTATTTTGCTAATGCCAACATAAAATACAGAGCACCAGTCCTAAAACTCATTATCACCTTTCGCAACTGAGACGCAGTCATGCAACGAAGTTCTACTGATAGAATAATTACATTAACATGTGATAGATTGTTTCAATGTTATGATTGTGTTTCAGTAATTATTACATATAATTAATGTATGCTATTCAAGCAATGAGGAAGTAATGAGGAATTGGTTTGTTTCTGATAATAAAATTATCCATATAATTGTGCTTTGTCTGTTGGAAATCCAGTTGCCTGATCGCATGAACGTCTAGTTTTCTTGATCTTTCATTTTTCTTGACATTTATTAGTACTGTGGAATTGGGTTACTTGTCATAATTTACTCATGTTAATAAAGATATTATTTTTAAGACTGACCATTTTTAATCCTTACACTGTTTTCCCCAACCAGTTTAGCTGAGCTGGAAGAGGGTCTAGAAAGTCAATCTTGGGAACACATGTTTGAACCAAGGGTATGCTGGGTTTCCATTTGACCCTGGAGTTGACCATGGAGTTGACCCCTGGAATTTCTAAAATGCCACCTCAGAATGGTGACTAAATTTTCTCTAAAATATAGGTATTTGGGCTATAAAATGGTAAAAATGATCAAAATGACCCTTTAGATTCAGAACCCTTGTGACTGACCTTAATACTTACTGTCCTTTTGCGCTGTCTCCAAATTCATTTATAATTTTGGTATAAGAATTGAATTGACTAACAATATGAATATTAACTGATGCAGAGGCAATATTGTTTTCATCTGGCTACACTGAGTGTCAGTGGCTCGATCAGTACATGGACTCGATGCCTTGATCCATCATCTTCTGCAAAAGATGGTATGTTTGAGTCATAATGGAAACTGATGATCAGTTTCAAACATGGAGTTTTGCGTTGGTGAAAGTAGAGAGTTGATATTGAATTTCAGTGTTATGTCTGATGCAGTCAGCGCATCTCTGGTTTATTCATTGACAGCTCCAGATATTTGATTTACAACTGAAAATTACCAGTGTGAAATATTTGTTGTGAATTCATCCATTGGTAGCAAGCCTGTCTGGCTGAATAGAATGTGTTTTTGTTTATTATATGTCATCTTTTAGTCATCATGAATGAAGAAAATGTTGATTACGTTATGTAAATCTGTGCTTGTAATAATCTATCATTTGTGAGTCTGACAAGATACACATTATTGCATGAAGTTAAACATTTGGTTTATCTCTATGAAAATAATTGAATTCATGATAATGAATGCAGTTTGTTTTCAGTTCTGGATTTCACATACATTGTACACCTTAATGTGATTTAAACTTCAAAAGCAGCTGTCATAAAAAATAATATTGAATTTAAAGCTGTGTGTTCTGTTATTATTGTGTATTCAGTACGTTTTACAAATTGTACCCTGACTGATTTAATTGATATCTGGCACTAATTGATATGTAATATGATTTTATTAAAAAAATACATTGAATTGATCTAGGTAGCTTTTATTGATTTGGATATTGTTATTATTTTTAAAACAACTGCAATATTACCATGGTGACACTAAAATCCTGATTGTTTGTTTGTCATATGGATGTTTTATTATTTATTTTTGGTTCACTTTTAGCTAAGGTGCAAATATTTGACTACTCACCAAGATTTGGACAAGTGTCCATCACCTACAACAGAAATGTACCACTGATGTGTAAAGCTGCCGGAATACCTGCACCGAAAATACAATGGAGAAAGAATGGACACTCTGTAAGCTATATAAGAAACTAACCTTGTAATATTGTATAAGTGTCATGCAACTACTTTGATTATATTTAAATATGGTATATGATTTTGACATGGTACATTGCATGAAGACACTGCAAATGTTTCCTTATCAAACTGATGAATTTGTATGAAGTCACCTTCTGACCAATGAAGTTGGCTGTAACATATACTCTTCAATTGAAGCCAGAAAGATATGCTTACTTTGAATAAAGTAATGTATCTAGAAAATACAAAACTTGAAAGGCTTTTGCATTTGAATGCTACTTAAAACTGCTACATCTTACACTTAAAGTTCTTTATCAGCATAACTTTTCATTGATGATGGACTGTCAATGATTCGTACACACAATAACAACATCAGTGTGTAGGTTTTAAAATGTGTACAAGAGTTGTCAAAGGTGTAGCATGGGATAAGTTTCACCAATGAAAATTTAAGTGTTCAGGATCATTGACTCCTTTTTACGCTAACAGACCATCATTTTACACAGTACGGTTATGAACATCGATTCATCAATGGTATCTTGGTGTATCATGCTTGGATAGCCACCAAAATCTGCAAATCATTTGAAGAGCAATGAAAATCAGTGATATGCAATTATCATGTCAAAATATTTTAATTATGGTAATATCCGTGAACTTACTAATAAGACATAATTATTTGAAAATGCTTGTTCACTTAATTGAAGTATTGTACTCTGTAAACTTGTCTCTTTTTTACTCCATTTTCACTGTCTGATAACATTGTGATATGCATTTTAATGTTGATGGCAGGCATAAGTTGTGAAACAACATAATGTTCCAGTATTTTTTTTATGTTCCATTAAATAAACTAGATTTGTCTGACAGAAATATCATGTTGTTGTGAAAATTTGTGTCTTTCAACATGAACTTGAGTCAGTGTTGTTCATAGAAATATTGAAACAATTTTACAGCCAGTAAAATGTCTGATAAGACCATATAATTATAAGCAATGACTGGTCATGTTTGAATCAGGCAATGCTGTAGTTAATACATTGACTCTTGGCTCTGTCCTGTCTCAACAAACTTGGCACATAGTCCCGTTGATGCATGTTTTATTGCAAAAGATATGAAATATATGAATCGAGAAAAGCTAAGTGAAATTTGTAAAATTGGGGACTAGAATTTGCAGTTGTTTTTAAAAAAATGGGATTTTTGTTGGGGAATTACTGTCCTGTTTTCCATTACTAGTGGTAATGACTTAACTAATTTAATGCAATGTGACCATGGGAGATCTTGCATGTTTCCTTATTGCTGTGCTGCCTTTTGAAGCTATTGTACCAAACTTTAATTTTCTCAACAATACAATACCAAAGTAGTCTAAGTAACTATGCCTAAATGAGGCACAGTGTGCAATATATGTCACTATTGTCACACCATTCTGTATACGGGTTAAATAAAATAACACCCAGGGAGAGAAATAAATTCTTCATTGAGGCCTTAGATTATACGCCAACTTTTTTTTCTTTTGATATCAGACCAGTTATGTCATTAACTATACTTATATTGACACCTCAACAGACATGAAGATTCTTTTGAATATGATGTCTATAATCCAGTTGAGCTTTGAATTTTGAGAAAGGTTATTATGTTGATGAAAACTGTTATACAATTTGCTGTTGTATGTCATATAAGTAGAATCCAGATATGGTATGATGGCATTATTCATCAACTGTTACTTGCTTTTCTGTGAGTCATAACATTCAACCCAGTAAACCTTTAAGGTTTAAAATGATTGTATCATATATAATGACCTGTGCCATGACAAAACTTGTACTAGTGAACAAAAAGTCCTTTTTCAAGTTTTTGCATTTTCTGACAGATATATGATTCAACTTCATTTTATACCAAAGTATTCAAATCAGACGTCTACATTTCTTTTTATTGCAATTCCAATATTAAGAACTAGATGCAGAAGAAAGCTACAAAATGATGACGTCGCGACAGAATGTACATAAATATTTAAAAAAATCTTCTGCTCTTCAAATTGAAAATACAAATTATGGAATACTTATCAATATTTCCTCTTTTGTTTTATTCAATGAATCACAATTAAGCCTCCAAAACATTTTCAGGCAATGTGCTTAGTTTGTGACGCAAAACTTTGATTCGGAAATACTCAACGTCATAACCAATGTCACCAATACAGGTTTTGTCCTGGTGCAGCTCATATTTATTTCGTAGTAAAGAGCAGGCAATATGTAGGCCACTTGATCTGCATGTTGTCTATTGTTTAAACAACATTCTGTTTATACGTTTTTGTAACTACCTGACAATTTTATCATTGTTTTACCATTTTAGATTGTAGATCAAGCTCTACATGATGTTGAAATCAAAGAGACATGGATTAAACAGGACAAAGTACTGCAATCCATTCTTACTACTGGAAACCTAACGGAGACCACAAAGTTTGAGTGTGAAGCTAACAATGTTCACGAGCAAGGTCCGGAAGTACAATCTAAACATTTCACTGTCGAGGTCAGACCAAGCGATGGTTAGTATTGTTGCTGTATTGCAAAATATTATGTGCAGTGTTATTATGTATATTCCAGGACAGCTTGGGCTCTGTTTTCTTACGGCTTATTTGCATGAACTCCCTGCTGTTAATGTAGGTACCAAGAGTTGACTGTTTAAAGTCTGCATTTACAAACTTTGATGCATGTAATTCAGCAATTATAAATTGTTGATATATCAAATAGGGGTTTCCGAGACATTCCTTTATATTTCCTCATGAGCTTTACCTACATAGCTAGCAGGGCAACATTTATTCTTCATTAGCTTGAAGTCATTAAAATACTAGTGTAGTATATATTGAAGAAGTGGTTACTATTATTTAGTGATGGGCCGACGATTGGCGGCAGTCAAGTAATGATAATGTGTTTCACAATAGCGAAAAGCAACTTCACTTTTTGCAAGTTGTTTAATTACTTGGGCCTGAATCAGAAAATTATGCATAAAAGCTTGAAACAAATAGCTTGAAAGATGTAAAAATTACTAGATTCAAATTAAGATCCAAGGTTATTTTCCATTATTGCCCGTCACTACCATTATTGCATTATCAAATGATTCACATTGGTGCTGTCCTGCCCATTTTGTGTACAGTAGTGCCCTCAATTCCCTTTATTCGACTAATTTGTTCACCATAACAACTGGTAATATCTAAAATGATATATAAATGGCTGACAATAGTGAAGGTTCAGTAGCATCATCTTGTTTATCTATTGGTTCTGACCCTTCTAAAGTCAACAGAATATAACCGGATTTCATAATTCATATTTCACCATATCCATCATTAAGGCAATTTTTTCACATTTTAAGAAAAAGTATATGCCGAAGTTAAAAACATTCAGTAACTCTAGTTGGAAGAAGGTTTGTACGTTGGCTTTATCTGAAATAATTAAAATATTGATGCCGATAGTTTCTACTGCTTCAGAATTTTAAATTATGATGTTTGTTTAGCTGGTCTTCCTGACTTTAATGTGATTGGTGTTAATTTTTAACATTTAATGTTTTAAGACTGTTATTGTACAAAAACAATGACATATTTTGTAAACAAACAATGACATATTTTGTAAACCTATCTGAAACTAAGTTATGGTACACTTGTTTTATACTAAAATATTTATTTAACAGAGTAAAATATATTCACTCAGTGACTCCTTTTTGTTGGTTTGAATCGTGTAAACTCTTTCTGCAATTTGATTATTTAATTGTAGGTTGGTGGAAAAACCTTTTTTCTGTCTCGAACTCTTTATATTAATCCTACATGTACACAATGTCTGCCTATCTGTATATCACTCTAAATGTTTTCATATTTAAAGGCTTTGAGAGAACTTGGTTCGTAGGTGAGTTAAATCTGTTTGCATGAAAATGAACTTTACCTGAAAGTGTTTCCCAAAATACAACCTTGTAAAATTGACATTATAGCCTATTACCCATTATAATACCATTAATCAAAGATAAGTTGCCTGGGTTAGCTTTAATATACTCTTTTGATGTAATGCAGTCTTGTGTTGTCCTTTTTGCATGATATGTAACATAACCTTTCATGGGTAGATGTGTAGATCTCCGCAAACCTTATCCTGATATGGTCTACATTATAATTTAGAACATTTTGTGATACAGCCTAGTTTGTACCTCTGATGGGTGTTTTATATGCGTGTAGGTTAGATTTAAGAAAATTAAGTACCATGAGTCTGCAAATTTGAGAAATCATGATACATTGTGGCCCTTATCATTTAAATGTAAAACTAGAATCAAGTGTAGGCCCCTGGTGCCTCAGACGGTTGAGCACCTAAGAGCCGTGTTGATGAGGTCATGAGTTCAAGCCCCTAGCGCAGTCCCTCAATTTTCCACTAACATTTCATACTGTCTGATGAATCAATGGTATTAAGCTGTTAATTGTTATATTTATGACTGTACTGATTTTTAAGGGCAACAATAGAGTTATAAAATGTGTAATTGTTTCACATGAAGTATGTAATAACAAGGTCAAGGTTACTGGAGATACAAACCTCAAGGTCATTAATGTTTTAAGTAGTAGAATGTTATAATAATCAGTTGAGAGTTTGGTTTAGAATTGATTCAATTAATTGCATGACTGGTGTTTGTTACATAATAATTATAACTAATGACTGTGAATGCAAACATTACTTATTAACATACTAACATTTTGTATGAATTCCAGTTACTCAGCGAAATGTTGAGTAGTTTCTAAGGAGTCTTGAAAGTTATTAATTAGGTCAACTATTAATGATAGTGAAGATTAGTTCCAGGTAGCTCAAGTAATATTTGCTGTGTCACTCATGTTTATTTTAAGTTTAAGACTACTTGCTTATAATTAGTGATGTGAAATTGTTTGACAAAAATATTGTGATAATTTATAGCAATTGATTTTTCACTTTCGTGTAACTGCTGACAATAAATTGTTGTTTGGTGATTGATTATATGAGGTGTATACAACTCTTGTCTAACATTTAAAACTGTGACTAAGTGAATAGATGTCTAATTATTGCTGGTTAAGAATTGTGCAAAATGATTAAGACATTTGTATATGTTATCTAAGTTATCTATAACTTATGCTCGGTTAATGTTTATTGATAGATGTCTATATAAAATTCCGTTCAGTATTTGTTCAGTTATTACCTGGTTTCCTGTTTCAAAACTTTGCTGACTTTGAGCACCTGTTCTTGGTGTGATAAAGGAACTGGTGTTGGCTCACTCAAGCTTTCTTAATGACAAGTCCAGGAAACTTGAGCAGAGGCAGGTCGACCACACAGATGTTAACAAACATCATAGAACATAATTTCTGGAATACCCTGACATATGTTTTTAGCATAAATCAATAGAAGTAACTGTTTACTTTGGAATTTAAAACATTTGGAGAAGAAAGAAAAATGTCAAAAAAATGGTATTATGATATGAAATATGATAATGTACACAGGTAGTGTAAATATGGCCATACGCTTGGTCTGAATAGTATACCCTATTTGAAAGAGACTAGATCTACCATCGAGATGGTATAATCAAATTAATGATGTCTTGTAGAGTGTTATTTACCAACCTACAGCATGCTTTCAAAATACACTTAGCATGTATTAACATGAATTTTGAATAAATCAAACAAAAATTGAAATATGAGAATGAACTTTTATTGTCTTTTATTTGAAGATAAATCTCTCAGTGTTTTATGTCAAAAATGTAGGTCACCTTTTCAAGGATATATACTGTTGGCATATAATAAGTACTTTGAGGTTTATAAGCTACTTTAGTTAATTTGAAGTTTCTTCATTTTAAAAATACATCATAAAAAATGCCACAAAACTGCTTATTTAATTCTGTTACCATGGATAGATACCAGTTTCAGTTACCATGCCAACCTCCTGTGCAATGATAAGGTAGGCAACTCTGGAACTCAGCATCCAGTTGTTGATATGCATATTGATTCCCCTTGTCTGCTGCTGAGGCTGATTCAAGGGAGACAACAATGATTTCCTTGTATACTGAGATTCCTTCTTTGATGTACTGGCAATGTTTAAAGGACTTCTCTAGGTCTACCGATGTATCAGATAGATATTTTAAGGTTTATTTGACACAACTGCAACACAATGCTAATTGTGATTTACCATTTTTAGTGCCGTTCAACTTTTATAAAATGTAAATAATGCTTGGAGATAAGGCACTTATGCACATATGATAAATAGAGGATATTGAATGAGTGTTGTATTAGTACTGAATTTATTGAACGAGTTGAATAAAATTACATGAAGTGAGCCTCTGGTGAGCTTCATATTCTTTTTTTTCAACGAGTATTCGTGTGGTCACCAACGTTTGGAGAAGATCGATCGCGAGATCAATCGTAGGTAATCGTGCGACTAGTGGTGGCGCTCTGCGACCAATTGTATGATCAATCATGGCGATAAGCCACCTATCATACGATCAATTGTGGCGACCTGTGACCGCTCGCACGTTCTATCTCAACCAGAGATCCCTAGATTTACTAAGATTGATCTTGCGATCGATCTTCTCCAATCATTGGTGATCGCACGAACACGCGCACCGCCGATTGTACGATGACCTACCACCTTTCTTAAGAGCAATCGATCAGTGGCACCACCAATCGTCAGATGGCAGGACCATTAGCACGATCAATCGTGCGACTACTTGACCCACAATCAATCATGACTGGTGGTGTGTCCATGCATGACTGGTGGTACGACCATGTAAGACCTGTCCGCGACCTCTTACCATTTGGAATTGCAGGTCAGAAGTTTTGAACATGAGCATCGACCTTGCTGCGACTGATTTTGCTCTGGCGACCACCCACGACCTCTGTGACCAGTCTAGCGCTCTATCTATGATTTGCCCAAGATTCCAAAAACTTTTGATCGCAGCTAGGTCATAACCTGGTCGCATTCCCGGTGTGACTGAGCCCTTACTCGTTTTTGTTAATTGTGAACAAACAGCGTATGGATTTCATTTTGGTTTTTTCAACTCATTTGCATATTATATGCGCACTGTGCCATATGATATATATGGCATCATAGAAACATGCAAGGGTATATGATAAGTATCAACATCACACAAGATATTTTTTATGATCAAGTTGTACCATAAAGTCTATAACACAGATCTCTGCTGTACAGAAATGTATGCTACTGAAATATATAATATTGAAATTTATGCTTTTTAATTAAAAATTGACTTTTATAGTTGATAAATAATACATGTTTTTATTGCTATAACTTCATGGTAGAATTGTTATGTTGTCAAATACCTTTGATGTATTCTTTTTCTACCATTGTTATACAACAATTAATAACCATAAGTTGGTCCTTCAAAAAATACATTTCAAATGCTTTAACCAGCTTTATTATTTCTCTTTATTTGCTTAGAAAGATTTGGTATGTAATCAATTATGTCCTTCAAACTTACGATTATTAAACATTTTTCAATTATATTAATAATGTTTTTTAACAAGCAAAATATCACTTAAGTTTAGCTACACTATCATTTCCTCCTCTCCATGGGGTCAATGATCTTGTCTTAATTGTCCTCTGGTCTCTATTATGTTTCTTACCGTTTTATGTATTCAATTAGTCCCCCCACCAAGATCCCTTGTTGTCTCGTGTTTCTGCACGTAAAAACCTTCAACCTATACTGACTAGTATCTAATCACAGTCTTAACATAATCATACATTTTTTTAAATGTTTGCGTCACATTACCAAAAAAATCTGCCTTCCATCTTATACACCTGCCATCTGAAATATTTGACATGCCTCTTTAAATCTGTTTAAATCGTTTAAATGCTTGTAATTTACTTGATTCTAGTCTTTCCAAATATATTCTATATCTCTTATATACAAATTGCTGATTTTGAAAAGACAAATCAGTTGTATGTATAAAGTATATGAAAGCGAGTTACTTGGCCTATAAAAATGGCAGTTAATAATGTGTAGCATTAGATTACTAAAGTACGCAAGTAGTACTCGGCATATTTAATGAATAAAAAGCTGGAATTTCACGCATAATTGTCACAAAAATAGATGTAAATAGAAATGATAAAATTGTTTTGCACTAAGATAGTTTAATTGTAGACTGGGAACCATTAACAAATATTATAGTTGTCAAAAGAATGCAGACATTGAAAAAGTAGAACAATGATGTAAGATGATAAGCTGTACTTGTTTTTACTTTAAATACTTGAAAAAAAACATTTAATGTCAAGTTTGTCATAGCAATTCTAAGTACAATTTAAGTCCCCCTGTTCATTATTCATTAAAAAACTTTCAACAATATTTTAAATCTGGAATTATTTTAAAAATTGAGCAATTAAATCATATGATTTAACTTCTTTTCTATGGAAGAACTTATTCGATATGGTTATTTAATATGCTTTGATTAAATGATAATATTACAAGATTCATGCTTCATTTGGTATATAACTCGATCATTAAGGATTCATGAAGACAAAACATAAAAAAATTGTAACTTAAAAAATCAATGGTGTAAAACCATTCTTGAATATATAGCCCCTGCTCTGTCTCTATGAAGTACGGCTTTGTTATGAAAATAGAATATTGAGTCAATTGAATGTGTCCATTTTAGTCTTGTGTTTCATCTCCTCTGACATAGCTTTTAATGACTCGGCTGTCTGCATTTTATGCAATCACATTTACTATTGTTCCATTCTTGGTTCTCAGGATGTGCAAGTTTCTTCGGTATTCTTATTTTATTAAATTGTCATGATTTATGTATTTTTGAATAAAGAAACACCCTCTGACGATTTTTAAATTAAAAGCCTTTTTTTCCAAGAAATTTATCTAATTACAGCTATCAGATTTCATGGCAGCACATTCCTGTGTGTTTTGGAGTTCCCTGATTTGAAATATTGTCCTTTCCGCTGTTTGTGAAGTGACTTCATTGCCTTTATTATCTCATCATGCTCAGCCCTCCTTCTGCTTTGGTTTACATTTATTAGGCTAGGCTTATCAAACTTTTAACCATCTCTAAAACATTCACTAGATATGAATCAGTATAGGCTAAGATAATTGATGAAAAATTATCAATTAACGACCATACCAGAATCACAGGGGACCAGCATTTTGGAGAATTGGATTGGCTGGAAACTGGAGGGAGAAACGATTATGATGGTAGTATCAGATGAGGTTTATCTGACTGTGGAACCAAGCAGCTGTGAAGATAAAAAAACTGACTGCTCCCTTCCTGTCATTCTCGCTTGATTCTTTGCATGGGGTTTTTGGGCAAAAAAACTTTCACAGTGATATTTTATTCAACCATTTTGCATCTAATTGGTATTGAGAGGGAAAGGCGGCTCAGTTGGTTGATCTGAATGAAGTTTATCACTTTTCTTGCAGTCTTTTGTTGCTAATCTGATATCGTTGCAAGTTCGCTGTCTTGATGAAGATGAGTTAATAAGAGTTTGCGACATTTTCATGACATGCTGCTGGAAGTCTGGGAGATTCAGATAATTAGCATTCTTTTGGTTGCATTTTGGAAGCTCTAGAAGTAGCATTTTACAACTTGGAATAAAATACACATTTATGATTTGAGCAGTGTGTTAAAAATATATAATTGTCTTTCAATTTTCTTTACAAAGTTCAGCTTCATTTAAACATGTTTTTGAAATCGAGTTAAAAAAACAACTTTTAGATGAAATTACTGGCTATCACCTACATGAAAGAACTGTACTGATTTGATAAATACACTGTGATTTCCCTGGAACCAGAACAATTTGTCTTATCTTGATTCACTATCTGTTTTACATTGGATTTTAAGACTTGGTTGCATAGTTATAAGACTTTCTGGTGCAAACTGATTACGATATTTTCCTCCTTGGTTCCATTTTGTGATCTGACATGAAGGATTTCTTCGTCTTACAGTCACAGCCTCGGCATTTTTTATTGTGTTCGGTGTGTGAGAAGTGGAGTTTTATTCTGTTGAAGAAGTGAAATGTCCAGACATAGAACACTGTTGAAGAGTAGATTATATTGTGATAAGTTAAATTCGCAGAACATGATTTGATTTTTTCTGTCAGATTCCTTCAAACTGGAGTTGGTGTTGTTTTGAAGGAAAAAATAAACTACAGTGTTTCTGGTCTGTAGTTATGGGATTATACTGATAAGTTTTTGTGAAAATATTTTGTGATTTTCACAGACATTTAGTGTTAAAATTTTCATCTCTGGAAATGTCTTGTATTCTTAAGACTGCAGTGACTATAGTGATAGATCTATGTATACATTTTATTAAACATAAACATCAAAAGGGACATAATAGAATACAGTGAAAATTAATTTGTGACGAAAGAGATCTTGGAAATTATTTATTTAAAGATTTTGTAGACAATTTAGGAATCAAAAGAACACTTATGTGAGCATTATGATCGTCTTGAACGACAAACTTGTAATTAGTAATAAAATTAATATCATCGTAATTAATTAGTGGCGCTAAAAACTACATGTGATGTGATTGTGCAATCATAAAAAACACAAGCAGTAAGTCTGAGAAGGAAATTGGGATTTTATGGAAATTGTTGTGACTTCTGACAAGTTGTGGTTCTGATAGGACAATTGTTGTCAAGGAAACTTTATCTAGAATCACCATGGAATTAACACTATTTTTACATCTCTTATTTTTCATGTTGGATGTTTCTATGTCAACCTACACAGATACAGACAAAAGGTAAATCTTCTTTTTTTTCCTTTTTTTTATTTCCT
Source organism: Mactromeris polynyma (assembly GCA_032209605.1). Lineage (NCBI taxonomy): Eukaryota > Metazoa > Mollusca > Bivalvia > Venerida > Mactridae > Mactromeris > Mactromeris polynyma. The sequence goes on from JASFXZ010000001.1 coordinate 12,300,554, forward strand.
AGAAATAGTTTTTCTTATTGAACACACATTCTTTAGAATAAGTATACTTGATTCAGATATAACCTGAAGTGGGTAAGTACATATATACACATTTTGTTATTGAAGAATTATGCTTATTCTAGATTTATTGCTGGCATGTTTATTTCATGAGTTACATTATTATAGATCATAATTATATGCTTTGTTGTGATATAATGTCTTTGTTCAGCCTTTTATCTGGAATATCTAGTGTAGCATAAATCTTATTATTCTGACATATGAATTATAAGTACTACTTATAGAAAGATCACAAACTGTTTCTCTAACCAACTATTTTTAAAGTGGCCATTTTGCGTTCATGAACTGGTTCAAGAACCACGGTTCTTCAAGTGGCCATTTCACATTCATGGACTTGTTCAAGAACCACGGTTCTTCAAGTGGCCATTTCACATTCATGGACTTGACCAAGAACTGTTCTTGAAGTGGCCATTTCATGTTCATGAACTGGTTCCAGAACTGTTCTTGAAGTGGCCATTTCATGTTCATGAACTGGTTCCAGAACTGTTCTTGAAGTGGCCATTTCACATTCATGGACTTGTCCCAGAACTGTTCTTGAAGTGGCCATTTCACATTCATGAACTGGTTCCAGAACTGTTCTTGAAGTGGCCATTTCACATTCATGAACTGGTTCCAGAACTGTTCTTGAAGTGGCCATTTCACATTCATGGACTTGTCCCAGAACTGTTCTTGAAGTGGCCATTTCACATTCATGAACTGGTTCCAGAACTGTTCTTGAAGTGGCCATTTCACATTCATGAACTGGTTCCAGAACTGTTCTTGAAGTGGCCATTTCACATTCATGGACTTGTCCCAGAACTGTTCTTGAAGTGGCCATTTCACATTCATGAACTGGTTCCAGAACTGTTCTTGAAGTGGCCATTTCACATTCATGAACTGGTTCCAGAACTGTTCTTGAAGTGGCCATTTCACATTCATGGACTTGTCCCAGAACTGTTCTTGAAGTGGCCATTTCACATTCATGGACTTGTCCCAGAACTGTTCTTGAAGTGGCCATTTCACATTCATGAACTGGTCCCAGAACTGTTCTTGAAGTGGCCATTTCACATTCATGGACTTGTCCCAGAACTGTTCTTGAAGTGGCCATTTCGTGTTCATGAACTGGTTCCAGAACTGTTCTTGAAGTGGCCATTTCACATTCATGAACTGGTTCCAGAACTGTTCTTGAAGTGGCCATTTCACATTCAATGACTTGTCCCAGAACTGTTCTTGAAGTGGCCATTTCACATTCATGAACTGGTTCCAGAACTGTTCTTGAAGTGGCCATTTCACATTCATGAACTGGTTCCAGAACTGTTCTTGAAGTGGCCATTTCACATTCATGAACTGGTTCCAGAACTGTTCTTGAAGTGGCCATTTCACATTCATGGACTTGTCCCAGAACTGTTCTTGAAGTGGCCATTTCGTGTTCATGAACTGGTTTCAGAATTGTTCTTGAAGTGGCCAATAATTTCACATTCATGGACTTGTCCCAGAACTGTTCTTGAAGTGGCCATTTCGTGTTCATGAACGGGTTTCAGAATTGTTTTTGAAGTGGCCATTTCATGTTCCAGAACTGGTTCTAGAATTGTTCTTGAATAATTATTGTTTTGTCACTGGGGATTGTCAAACTTGGATTTAGCATAAAAAGAGAGATTAAGATTACTGTGATATTTCTGTATAGATAAATATTTTGTGTTCTCTGTAATTCTAAAGAGGTTTACCTAAAGCACTTGATCATTTAAGAGCTGATTCCTGATTTTGTTGTTTCATAGACATGTTTATGTATGTTGTTAAATTTTAATACTTCATATTTGTGGTAATATTATTAATTCAGCTTTAATGAGTTCCACTTTGTAATATCTTTGTCTGGTGTATTATTGCCAGCCTCAAAGCTGTTGTATATAATCATTGCAAACTGCTTCTACCGTGATGATACACTTTCTGTGTCTTCAGTATAATTATTTTTTATGCAAAATGCATGAAGTTGCAATGTTTTTGCCATATGAGTTTTGCAATCAGTATTAACTCAGAAAAAAGTGTGATTTGTTCATTCATGCACCACTCCCTAATGTAGAAAACATTTGTACTGGGAGATGTCAGATGAAATAAATATTATATGAGCATGCATGGGGCACATTTAATCAATGGGATTTTGATTTTGCAAAAATCCCTGAACTTCTATTATGAAATGCTTCTGTGTAGAGCTTGTGTACATACATTAGGGAGTCATCTTAGTTTGGAAATATTTACCTGTTTGCTTTATTTTTGTGCTATATGATTTTTAATTTGTCCATCTGCAGTTTTCTTATTTTATTGTGTTGAAGAAAAATGAAAAACATATAAAAAAACTCACACAATTTTGCTTTATGAAAAAGCTTACACAACTTTGTTGCCTTGACTTCAAATTAATTTCTCACTTTTCTGATTTTTTTTCCACATTTTCTGTGACTGTGATAAATAATTTGAATGTGCATTTGTAACAGGCCCAGCTGAACCCAATCGTCATTATTTTTCGTTGTGTCAGATTAGCCCCTCGATAAGACAGATCCTTTCCTGATAGACACATGGAAAGGGTTAGATAGGGGTCATATTAATGCAGATGCTATTTCACTTTTCTGAGAATTTTTTACCCATCCAATTTGAACTCCTGAAAATGGAGAAATAATGTTCTGTTTAATTATTATTTATTGCTACAATGAAGAATTAGCTAGATTGGTTTTAATTAATATTGATGATGGCTGTACAAGCATATTTTGCATGTTCAGCCATCCAGGGTTCTCAGACACCCCATGGCCTTGCAGCGTAAGAGATTCTTGATTTATCCAGGCTCAGCTTTTTAATTTTTATGGGAAAATAATTGGTAGTTCTGTAAGATTCTTGTCATTATTGTGAATGACATAATGTAGAGTCATACAGTTAATGGTTGATGATTTTCATCCTGTCACTTTTATAACTAATTGAGTACTTTAATTGCAATAGTCATTGCTTGGCATTGCAAAGTTAATTCAAAGTAATGATCTTACATTTCGGTAAATCATGTGAAATAATTGACAGTCATTTTCTCTCATTTCTAGTAGTTAAAATTCTTTTGAGTTCATTGTTTTTAATCAAGCTGCTTTACCTTCATTGCTGAAGTGAGGCCTCAATGTGACATTGCTGAAGTGAGGCCTCAATGTGACATTGCTGAAGTGAGGCCTCAATGTGACATTGCTGAAGTCAGGCCTCAATGTGACATTGCTGAAGTGAGGCCTCAATGTGACATTGCTGAAGTGAGGCCTCAATGTGACATTGCTGAAGTGAGGCCTCAATGTGACATTGCTGAAGTCAGGCCTCAATGTGACATTGCTGAAGTGAGGCCTCAATGTGACATTGCTGAAGTCAGGCCTCAATGTGACATTGCTGAAGTGAGGCCTCAATGTGACATTGCTGAAGTCAGGCCTCAATGTGACAATTTGCTGAAGTCAGGCCTCAATGTGACATTGCTGAAGTCAGGCCTCAATGTGACATTGCTGAAGTCAGGCCTCAATGTGACATTGCTGAAGTCAGGCCTCAATGTGACATTGCTGAAGTCAGGCCTCAATGTGACATTGCTGAAGTGAGGCCTCAATGTGACATTGCTGAAGTCAGGCCTCAATGTGACATTGCTGAAGTGAGGCCTCAATGTGACATTGCTGAAGTGAGGCCTCAATGTGACATTGCTGAAGTGAGGCCTCAATGTGACATTGCTGAAGTCAGGCCTCAATGTGACATTGCTGAAGTCAGGCCTCAATGTGACATTGCTGAAGTCAGGCCTCAATGTGACATTGCTGAAGTGAGGCCTCAATGTGACATTGCTGAAGTGAGGCCTCAATGTGACAATTTGCTGAAGTCAGGCCTCAATGTGACATTGCTGAAGTCAGGCCTCAATGTGACATTGCTGAAGTCAGGCCTCAATGTGACATTGCTGAAGTCAGGCCTCAATGTGACATTGCTGAAGTCAGGCCTCAATGTGACATTGCTGAAGTCAGGCCTCAATGTGACATTGCTGAAGTCAGGCCTCAATGTGACATTGCTGAAGTCAGGTCTCAATGTGACATTGCTGAATTCAGGTATCAATGTGACATTGTTCACATTGGACTAAATTCCATTGGCATTTTGAAGGAGAGACACTGATACAGCTCTTGTTAAGAATATTATTTTGAACATTGTTTAGTGTATGGCCATTTAATCATGTTCAGAAAGTCTGTCTAAGGCTATCCTAGCTATTTAATTCACATTTAGGGATATTTATGCTTCAAGTAGCTGATAAGCCCCCCAAAAATTACAAATATTTGAGGCTATTTTTTGCTGCAATACTGCCTTGGATACGATACTGTTAGTTATAGTGTTTTGTTATCAAACAATGACACAATACCTGTGTGACTGGTAAATTGTTTTATTCCTTGATGAAAAGTTAAACATCTGCTAAAATAAATTGTCGTCTGATGCAAACTGATAGGTATGTATTGGTGACATTGTTATATAAAACTGATTAAACCTTAATGTTTCACATTCCATACATACTTCATTGTGATAAATTGATTGACTACTTAAATACTGTATGCTGGTATTCTATAGCAAAAAAAAAACAGTGTTTGAAAATTTAACTGATTTATTGTAAGAATTGCAGTCCTTTAGAAAACAAAACAAATTTATTTGTTAGAATTACAGCCCTTTGAACTTAATGAGAACGCAGAGAAACCTGACTAATATGACAACAGTTTGTTATAAGTTGGTCTTAGTTGTGAGGTGGTCGATTATTGAGTTATAGTATGGAAGAACTAGAAAAAACTTGTCCATAACATTATAATGTTCGTATTATAATGATGCCGGTCTTACTCTTATGGTGGCCTTAAAATGAGGTTTTATACTGCTGCTGTGTAATGCAGTATGCATGATGATCGAGATCAATAGTAAACAAGAAATACCTTTAAAAAAAAGATAAACTGCATAGATAGAATGATGTCTAAAGATAATCACCCTATTTTGGAACTGCAGAGGGGTAAATTACGGGAAAGTGAATAATCTTTTCGAGACACCCTGTTTGGTGCATATCCTCATAAAATATGAAACAATCAAATCATCTAATTTGTTGCATATTAAACAACACGCTTCATAAACAATATTTGATTGGTCTAAGATGTAGGTCAAAATCAATATTATACAGCCACACAGAAAAAATAATATTGTGTATTAATATAGACTTGCCTTGAATCAATGGGGTGAGTTTACAAACTATAGTTGGGTACCATGTCATGACTAACTACATGCAGTCTTACAAATGTTGTTGACATGGCATTTCCGATGTAATCTTATCTAAATGAGTCATCAGTCTTTGTCATTTTGTCATTACTTTATGGGATCAATTGTTATTTCTGTAATTTTAATGTGTGTCTTAAGTAACACCAATATAAATTAATGAGATTTTTTAAGAAGGAAATAATTGTGACTGAATGTTGGAAAAAAGTTGAACTTGTACTGTGTATGTTGCTTGGTACATGTATAAAGATTGAAAGTTTAAAAGTCATAATGTGCTGAAAAATAATGAAATTAATGAAGTAAAGACAACAGTCATAACTGCCCCCGTGAAATGCAGTTCATGAAATCATGAACTTTTCAAAACATTCATGAACAGTTCATGAACTGGTCTTCAATAGTTCTTCATTTGTGTTCATGAACTTTTGGACATGAACCGTCCTTGAATTATGTTCATGAACAGTTCATGAACAATTAAAGAATACTGCAAAGTCCTTGAAATGACCATGAACATTTGCCAGTCCAATCATATCCATTTCATGAACTATAATGTATTTAATGGTTCAATAAAAGTTCTTAAACAGTTTCATAATGACATTTTCAAAATTATTCAGTTTACCAAATCTGTGTCTATTTTAATGTAAAATGAAAGTTACAAGTCATAAATAGTAATGTACATGGATGGTTTGCTTTAAAGAGCCGTTGTGGTATGACCATCTTGACTAGGCTGTAAGAGCTCTGACAAAAAATCTCCATAACAAAGTTGTACATGTATATATCCCTCAGTACTTAGCAATGTATGGTGTACTTGATAGCTATACATAGAGTTAAACCATGTTCCTTGCACAGCCACTGATAGATTTTGTGGATTTCTGTTGAGTTAACTTGTCATGGACAATTCAAGAATGCTGCCTAAATTTGACATTATTTGGCATGATGAAATTGGAATTTGCAATTTTGTTATTTCTTTCAAAAGTATTATTTATTTATGGGAAAAAATAAAAAATTGACACTGTTGCAATAGAGTTAATTAAACCAACATTTTGTTAATATTTTGAATTATTTTAGTAAATTACCTCCCTTTATCAATAATTACATTTTTTTTTTTTTTTTTCCAATAAAACACCATTAAAAAATATATAGTGAAGGTCTGCCTAGAATATAGTAACTTACAACTTCTGTGAAATTAAATTTAACAAACATTATACAATTTAGAAATCTATTTTAATTGTGTTTAGTTACCATTTATAATAATTATATTATAGAAGGGAAAGGACAGAATACTTTAACCATTGTATTGTATACAAACATACAATACTTTAACCAATGATGTATGGCTTACCCTGAATAGTTCATGAACTGTTCAAGTAATAAGCACATTGAATGATTCATGCCCAGAACATGAAGTTAAAATGAGACTATGAAGTTGTATAGGAAAAAGTTCATGAACTATTCATGAATTCTGTATGAACTGGTAATGAACTGAACATATAATACTGGGTTGTTGAATAGTTCATGAACAGTTCAAGAATGTTTTGCAATGAAATGTGCATTAAAGATTCTTGATTGTACTTCATGGACTTTTCATGGACTGTTCATGAATCATATCCAATTCATGAACTAATAATATCATGAACATTTCAAGAATTAGTCTCATTTTAACTTCAAGGAATTTCATGAATTGTTCATGAATTGTGAACATGAACTATGCATGAATATTTCATGAATAATTCATGAACTGTAACAGTTCATTTCACAGGGGTGGTATGATGGAGATGCTTTTACATTGGTATAGTATTATTTAATGAAGAAAAGTATATATAACGTGTTTGCACCAGCATCGCATTCTTGGAATGCACATTTTGGAGCCGACTAAGACCCATTCCATGCAGATTTTGAAGTTATTATGTTGTAAAGCCTGGAATATGTCCGGTGTCTTTCGCAGTTGCAGTCTGAGGGATTTATCATCCACTTCTTCAAGCAGTCTTACTTAATACTATAAAAGTACAGGTTTAATATGTTTGCTAATAGAATCTGAATTGGCCCGTATTGCTCAGGTATGTGCCATAAAAGCTGATATTTTATGCTATCAAATGATTCATGCCTCTGGACTAATTATAGAAGATTATTTATAAAATGATAACTTAATACAGGGTGTATGTATAGGATTCATTATTAATACTGAATGATCTCATTGAAAACACTACATTCTATATACTTAGTATGACACAACCTGTATTGACCTATAAATATGAAGTCTTTGAATGACTTGAAACACATGTTGTATCAAGTTTAAGTAAATAAAGTCTGTATTTAGTGAGTTTAAATGTATTTTGATGAAAAAAAAGTGTGTTTATCACAACCATATCGGTACAAGGAGTGTAATTTAAGTGGGCTCTGGTTTATATGATGTCGCATACAGCATTTCCTTGCCTCATGGTGCCAAAATGAATACATAAAAAGGGGCAGCTGACTGAGAGCTCTAATTTCATGACCCTGTCTCAACAAGGACCTAGATTGAGGAATGTTTTGATGACACATTTTGATGACACATTTTGATTTTGATGGCTTGAAATTTTCTTCAAGGTGCAAGCTTCCGTCTGTGTTGTTTGTCTGAAGATAATTGATGCTGTAACTATCAGTTTGCTTCTGTTGTATTGATCAGTGTTAAGAGAATTAATGACTTTTCTTCCTACTGTAATTATTAAGTTGGTAAGCTATTGAATTTCTGCAGACAATTTAATCAAATATTTCAATATTTGTGTAATTTGTTGCCTTGTTATTATGAAACAAATAAAGTGAAGAAACATTTATTTCATGAATGGCAGCAACTTAATTCACACTATGGAGAGGAACTTTACATCTTTATGAAATGTTTTCCTGCTGCTGGTCGGTCATTTTTGTATATGGCTGCTTTTGCTAATACAAACTGTTTGTTCAGAAGTCTTTTTGTATTGGCTTAATAACAAATAAAACAAGCATGCGTTCTTGATTTCTTCCAGATTATTATTGTAAGATTATAATGTTTTCTTGGCCTTACACACGTTTATGATAAATATATGTTCAATGTCAGTAACTTTACCTTCAGAAATTGTAGTGAATTACTTCACTTTCCAGGAATGGGATTTTAATAGATTTTAAGTCATATTTTTGTATGCGCCAGACAAACTCATTGATTTGATGGGAAAGGAAATAGTGCTATTGGTATAATCCTAATTAGTACTGAAGCTGTTAATTGCAATGTATGTCCACATGGGTGTTTAAGTTAACCTATACTGTATCTCACACAGTATGGAACTGTATTAATTTCTCTTACAAAATGTAATTTCTCTTATTTTTAACTGCATTGAATGAAAATTGGAAGGTTGAATTAAGTTTGATATTAATATTGAAGTCTGGCATAGGATAAAGGGTGTATTGTTTTGGAGAATGGAGCATTGTGGGGGCTTATCAAAGACTTTGTATTTATTTAGCCACTAAAATATCATTAGAACAGGTAGATAAAGCATGCTTTTTGGTGCAATAGCAAACATTGAATTGGTTGATATATAAACTGGGGCTGTCATTCTGTACTTAATTTGTGTGTTTTCACATGGATTTTTGGTCATAAGCCTTAATCATACAATGGGAAAATTACATACTTTTGTGTGTTTAATGCAATGAAATATTGTGAAGTAATGTAAAAATAATTAAAAATTAATAAGATTTACATATGTCTGCTGTGAACACATTTATACAATCCCAAACCAAAATCGCCCACTTAATTAAGATTGCGGGAAGCTTGCAACAAGCTTGCGGACATGATCGTATTATGCATGCAACGATCTTATTTAAGTGTGCGACGATCTTATTTAAGCACGCAGTAAGATTGCGATTGGAACATTTGCAATCTTAATTTAAGCGCGCGCATGCTTGCGCAACCTTTTCTTTGCGAGCTTACTGCAACCTTATTTTGATTGCGCAAGCTTACAAGGTTGCGCATGCTTGCGATTGGAACGAATACGATCTTATAAGGTTGCATGCTCGCAAGCCCGCATGCTTAAATTTAAGGTTGCGCAAGCTTGCGGTTGGAACGTTAACACGCTTAAATTTAAGGTTGCAAGCTCCAGAGTCCGCGTGCTTAAATTTAAGATTGCGCGTGCTTAAATTTAGGTACGCGGACTTGCGACCATGCTGGTTTGAATTCCCAACTGGCCCCAAAAAATATCTGGAGATATTATATCCTGGAATATTCTAATGCACATATTTATTAATTATTAAATTTTTTGATATTCACAATACAACTGTAATTGAATGTAACATTAAAGTTACCACAATGTGTCGCATTATTTCCAGGACCCCATAACTTGTTTTTCGTCTTTTTGAGAAACAACAGCTTTGAAGTTTTGCCCTCGTGAGGTAATTTTTACATACAAGGTTACGTAATTGCATTTTATTTAAGTAACAATATAGGTAGTACATATAGAAAGAGCTTTAAAAAGACGGTTTCGACGACACCAAATACTCAAAACCACCAAAAACTGAGTTACAGGGTTCTGGAAATAAGGCGACAAATGATTGGACTGTCACCTTTCTTTAACTGATTAAATACATACTTCTAGAATAAATTTATCAGATTTATTGAACAAAGTGAAAACAAACCCATGAATACAGTAAACAAGAAATATCTTTAAACAAGATGGTAGGCGCAATTTGAAGGTTAAAAAAATAAAGAGATGTTACGATTGCTGGTCACTCCAGATCCAAAATGGATATCGGTAAATTCACAGAAATTCAGTGCATTTCGGTAAGGTAATGTACCACTTATCGAAAGGTTGACCAATCCGCGTCAATGTTACTAACGTTGTTCGATTGAAGAGAAATTGCCTTGAAGGTTAACGTAAGATTTGATTGGTTTACCCAAGACTGATATGCAAATAGAAAACCATGTTAGTATGGCTGCGTCGAAAAATTGACATATATTTGTGTTAAAGATGACTCAATTTATCAAACGCACATATCCTAGTTAACGAAGTACAGTTACTATTGTTTAACATTTTATCGAAAAAATAATTGACTTTACAGTTACTTTTATATGATAAGAGCTTGTGCAACAATTGTCAAGAGATAAAGAGAATACTTCACCGGAATCATTACAATGCATGTTGAGTGACGTAGAAAACTACTGTAATAGATTTGGCTTAAAAAGCAATACAAGTAAAACTAAAGTGATGCTCTTTGAAAAAGGTCGACCAGCAATTAAACTATAAGTTCTATCTTCATTAGGAAAAACATGAAATAGTACATGTATCATCATTTAAATACCTCATATATATTCTTAAAACTGGCACCAAACACAAAAACATATTGCTGAAAATACATCAAAAGCCTTATTATCTTGATAATATAACTATCGATAAAAAATTCAAAATAACTTCATGTAGATTTCGTCTCTCATTACATAATTTAGAAATAGAGCGAGGAAGACGAAAGATATATATTGTAATGATCCGATTCAATTTAAAATGATAAAAAATGATTATCATTTGTTTTATTATTTTGTCCTTTATACACACACTTGCAAAAAAATTACTAAAATCTAAATATTACACATGGCCATCATTGAATAAATTTGATGATTAAATGATGTCTACAACAAAAAGCAATAACAAATCTCGGAAAATTTATAACCACCTCAAAACTAACTTAGAAAAGAATTAGATTAAAACTATCTTCTCAAATGTACACAATCTCATCAAATGTACACAATTACACATGTTATTACATAGTATGATTACTATTTACTTTTTTTCTTAAGCTTCTCATTAAAATTATTCTTTGTCTCTATTAATTATCATGTCTAATTCGCTACATCTGTCTCATCATGAAGAACATTTTTGCCAAGTCATTTGAAAATCCTCCAATAAGTGCACCATAGCACGCACATACACCGAAGCGCCATTGTGATGACTATGTCGCACACATACACCGAAGCGCCATTGCGATGACTATGTCGAGACATACACCGAAGCGCCATTGCAATGACTATGTCGAGCTCACGACTAGTTGATTAATGATTTTAACATCACAACACCAAAATGTTTGTGCAGTGTCATCAATGGAAAACACCTATCTCTTCCTAGCTACAACAAAACCTCCGAGACTTGAAACGACCAGGGTGCTTTAAACACATCTTTCATATCATCACCTCGAGAGCAATACAATTGCCTGAAATATAAAACATTACTAACTTCAGAAGATATATAAAACAACAAATTGAACAAATCACATTTAGATTAGCAAGGTGCCCCCTATTTTATCATGGAGGCATAACACTGGTAACACTAAATAAATGTTATACAACACACTGTCTCTTTGTGGTGAACATTTAGTCATATAATTTGAAAATCGCCCAATAAATGACTGAGTAATGATTTGCCAATTGGACAAAACAAATCCAGAGGCATGCATGCACAGTCGCACTTACACCGAACCACCATCATGGCGACTATGTCAAGCTGGCAGCAAGCGGCTCAACTAAATGATTAATTGAGAGATAGGTCATAGAAAGTATCATAGATTAAAGTCCAAGCAGAAGGTGGTTGCAATGTATCATACCAAAATGGCTTCAAAACCAAAGAAGAAACAATCCGGTAAAAATTAAATGAACACTGTAAGTAAACCATGGCAAAATCAAAAGCTTAATTAAATAATGAAGTCTATCACCGAGTGCATACAATTGCTCGAGACATTAAATTAATTTCATCAGAGTTAATTTTCAATGTTTGGCAATAAAAGCATGACACCAGTCGCCGTATAAGAATGCTATGGGGCGAAACGCCTTGTGTACGAACAGTATCCTGGCACAACCAGATTTCGACCGCCTAACGTGATTTTCCCATTGCACATTCCGTAACTCGTCCGACAGCAGTTTTTATTTATACCGATGGTTTAAACAAACCTTATCCCACATTGATGCCAAAAAAATAAGGACCTAACTATCATCGTTTGTTTATTATACGCGTCAAACTACGCTAACCCTATTTTCTGTTAACCAGGATGTTCACAACCAGTTTTCATCCACTTTGGAGTAACTTCCCTTGACAACAGTACACAACAAAAGTTTATCCCCTACATGTAAAATGTGTAACTGTACAAACTCATTAATGTAACTAACAGTCAATCTGGACTGTTTAACTAAGTAAATTACCAAGAAAGTACCATATTTAGAGGGTGCAGTTTTTTTTCTTGAATTCAAATGAATAAAACTTGTTTTGGGGATACCATAATGTCAACGATGCTTTTCTGATTGATACTCAATATATCTTACAACATTATAAGCTCTGATTGAATTATATGAGTCATAGTCTCTGAAGGCAACCCTAGATGACACATTGGCCTGTAAATAGATGAGACAGTCACTTAATACACAACCAATCAAATCCAAACTAGCACGTATTGAGAATTTATGGATCAAGACACGACCATTTGTGTTACAATATTTTTGTAGTGTACTGTACTTCAAGCCTTGTCTGCATAGATGCAGATGAAATAAAAACAACAGGATTGTGCAGCCATTTTTTATGTAAAAAAATGATTTTATTGAAGGATATATTTGGAAGTAGTTAAAACACAATATTTTTACACTTTTTACAGAAAGGTTTATGTTTTACAATTCTAATCTCCATTTTTCACTAGCTTACATCATTTGACAATTATGCATCCAATGTAAACAAATGTGCGTGCGTAGCAAATATTTTTGTCTGGTGACCTAGCTTTTGGTATTTTCCGGTACCGGTCGAAAATAGGTTTTGGTCGAAATCTGGTTGTTTTGGGATACCTCTCGCACGTGCATGCTTTGAAAACGTATTTTAATGCAAAACAGCTACTGCAGAAGCTCTTATTTACTCTAGGCAATCGTATGAAATTAATGACGATAACAATCACCAACCACAGCATCCGACTCTACAGTTTTCAAGCTAGCATAAACGATTAATTCGAAAATGAAATGGACAGTTTGGCAGCGTTCTTTTGGTCGGGGAAATAAAGGGCTGAAATTCACCGCTGCCACCAATGTTAAATTCGACAGTGTTCAAATAGCATAAAGTCACACTTACTTGCACCATTTGTTGGGTTTCTCTGTTCCGTCGAAGCTGTTATTTGGTATAATCGTCGACTTTCTAGAACAGCTATCGTCTGGCGGTGCTCCCGCTTTTTCGTCACAACACTCTTTATCAAGTGAGGTAAATAAATGCGGATGGGTAAAAAATCCAGTATTATACCGGTCGCGACCGGATAATGGACGGCACACACTTCATTGACGTACGAAATATACGTTTTCACGGGGATTATTGGTGAAGTGGAGATGTTATTCGGACCATTCTTATTAAAGTATTTAATACAACAGTTTGTGCAGATTTAATGTTTACCTAAAAAATATTTCCCGACGTAAAATTTTGCATATAATAATTAATTTAATGTCTGAAAAAGTCCGTCACTGTTTTCTGGTATAGAGTCATGTATATTATTGGTCCCAGTTGTTTTTGAGATTTTTTTTTATACATCTAGCATAAAATAATTGAGTTTGTCATGGAGCACTGACACTATAAATTATAGTATCATTATTATATACCACTGGTTGAAAAAAATTCCACTGGAGATGAGTGAAACTGAATGTTTTCACTGGGGAAATGCATGTGTCATTTACCTCAGTGGCACATTTATAATTTTCAATATTAGATCTAGTAGTAAAATATTTAGAATATTATTTAAAACATATATGAAATGGTTTCCTGATGTTTTAAATTTGTGAAGGTTCAGACTTTATTGTTTGATTTGTTTTTTCTTAAATAAATTTCAAAAACAGGCATCTGAATAATTCATACTTTCTAATTCATACACTTTTTAATAGACGTCTGAATAGTTCATATCTGATTCAATAATATTCAGAAATTTTCAGTTCCCGAAATGCTTGATTCAGAAATATTCATAAGTGTTTTTAAATAATTTTAAGATGGCGAGCTTGTCGCTACCTTAAATGATATTAAGATTGCGTGATGCGCGCGATATGCTGGCAGGAAGGTTGCGAACAAGAGCTGTCCGCAAACTTAATTTCTCTGCGAGCATCTGCGAACATAAAATTGGAGACCTGCAATCATATTAAGATTGCGGCAAGCTTGCGGCAAGCTTGCGCAAACTTGGCGCAAGCTTGCGGCAAGCTAGTATTTTGGTTTGGGATGTTTAGTGTGATTTATTGCTCGTATAATCACCTTACCTTTATGAATTCACTTGTTTTATTGATGTCCCCTGAAGGCTATAATGTACAATGTTTAAATGAGTTAAAACATTCGAAAGAAATAACTTAAGGCTAAAATGTTTTGTTGTTCTGTGTTTATATCATATGAACAACTTTGGGAACCAGTGACGAGTCTGGCATGGTTTGTTGGATAGGATGCAGTGACGAGTCTGCCATGGTTTGTTGGTGGGATGCAGTGACGAGTCTGCCATGGTTTGTTGGATGGGAATCAGTGACGAGTCTGCCATGGTTTGTTGGATGGGATGCAGTGACGAATCTGCCATGGTTTGTTGGATGGGAACCAGTGACGAGTCTGCCATGGTTTGTTGGATGGGAACCAGTGACGAGTCTGCCATGGTTTGTTGGATGGGAACCAGTGACGAGTCTGCCATGGTTTGTTGGATGGGAACCAGTGACGAGTCTGCCATGGTTTGTTGGATGGGAACCAGTGACGAGTCTGCCATGGTTTGTTGGATGGGATGCAGTGACGAGTCTGCCATGGTTTGTTGGATGGGATGCAGTGACAAGTCTGCCATGGTTTGTTGGATGGGATGCAGTGACGAGTCTGCCATGGTTTGTTGGATGGGATGCAGTGACGAGTCTGCCATGGTTTGTTGGATGGGAACCAGTGACGTGTCTGCCATGGTTTGTTGGATGGGAACCAGTGACGAGTCTGCCATGGTTTGTTGGATTGGAACCAGTGACGAGTCTGCCATGGTTTGTTGGATGGGAACCAGTGACGAGTTTGCCATGGTTTGTTGGATGGGAACCAGTGACGAGTCTGGCATGGTTTGTTGGATGGGATGCAGTGACGAGTCTGCCATGGTTTGTTGGATGGGAACCAGTGACGAGTCTGGCATGGTTTGTTGGATGGGATGCAGTGACTAGTCTGCCATGGTTTGTTGGATGGGAACCAGTGACGAGTCTGGCATGGTTTGTTGGATGGGATGCAGTGACGAGTCCGCCATGGTTTGTTGGATGGGATGCATTGACGAGTCTGGCATGGTTTGTTGGATGGGATGCAGTTTCATGTCTTAAACATAGAATGGAATTGAAGAGTAATGCTTCTGCAATTAAAGCATTTTATCATCAATTATTATCAATTTGTATTAAGATGTGGATATTTTTTCATTGGGCTTATATACTGTTATAAAAGAGAGAATAAGTTGCTATACAGGGAATGCTACATACACAAGACTATGCCTCCTCACACAGACCTCCGGGAAAACAACAGTCCACAAAACATCAGGCAGAGGTGCAAGGGTAAATACGTAAGGAATGACTTTATTGTCATGTGCAGAAAATAAACCGAATTCTAATCATTGTCACACTCTATTCTGCATTTAGTTTTATACTTTTGTATCTCTGTTAATTCTATCATTTGAACAATTGTTCATGGATGGTCCATCCCATAACATCTATGATGCTTCCTTTCATAAACTCATACAATAACGTTGGTACAAAAATGGTGACACTTTAACTCCTGCAAGGAAATTGATGACAAGGCTTATATGACAAATTACTCCAGACAACCAGTTATAAACAATGACAGTTTTTTATAGTAAAAAATGGATCAAAAATCGTTAATTCTTAAGAAAATAATCTCGAACATGGAAATTCAATCAGTATACACTGGTATGTATAAGTTATTTACTTGTTGTGTCTTCCAGATATACCTTTGAATTTATATTCTGAAGAGACACTTGAAATCTTTTAAGACCTACTTGGAGAATTTATGCAGCATTTTGCATACCAATATAATTGTATTTTCAACTGATTGTGTACAATTATTGTAGTATGACATGAATAAAAGACATAAACAACATATATTTCTACTGATTTGTTTGATATTTTAACAATAATAAAATGCTTATTCAGCAATTTCTGCTTCTTTTAGCTTATTTAGAACTCTGATGGTGGTGTTTTGTTTGATATCTTCAAGTAATCATGACAAATCATTATTTGTTTAAGGCATATTTGATGTAGAGCTACTGTTAAGAGTTGCCTCCCCTGCTGTGTTTGTAGGTTAATAAATAATTGTGATTTATGAAGCTAGAATTTCCTTTAATGGAACTCTGATAGCTCAGCGGTCATTTTATCTGATTAGGATTGTTTATGGCTCTGGGGAACAGGTGATTTCAGTCTTTGTGTGTTGTAGAATATGTTCTCGAAATAAGCCAAGCTATAGGGCGGCACTTGAAGACCACAGCTTTACTTGATTTATTTTATTGCATTAAGGACATTGATGTCTCCATAAGGGTTAATAAAACATTTAATTACTGCAGTGAACTACAAATTAGTGTGGCTGTGATTACTGTTTGAAACTTTATGTCCGAGAGGAACTCCGGTTTTTTATTACAGAGCTTAATACTCAGTTAGCTTCCTGGAGATTAAAAGTAAAGATTCTCTTATTGCATTGTATACAATCTGTAGTTCTAGATGGAAAATGAGATGTCATTGAATGTGATTTTTACATTTTCATCATGCCTTTAATAAATCAGCATTAAGGGCCATTAAAATAAATGTATGTGCCATTATTGAAATAGTGTTAAAACATGGAATATTTCTAGTTCATGTCCCTTTCTTTAAGTATTATGTGTTCAAATCACAACCTTATGGTCTTGTCTTGTATGGTCTTGTCTTGTATGGTCTTGTCTTGTGTGGTTTTGTCTTGTATGGTCTTGTCTTGTATGGTCTTGTCTTATATGGTCTTGTCTTGTGTGGTCTTGTCTTGTATGGTCTTGTCTTGTATGGTCTTGTCTTGTATGGTTGTGTCTTGTATGGTATTGTCTTGTATGGTCTTGTCTTGTGTGGTCTTGTCTTGTCTTGTATGGTCTTGTCTTGTATGGTCTTGTATGGTCTTGTCTTGTGTGGTCTTGTCTTGTATGGTCTTGTCTTGTATGGTTGTGTCTTGTATGGTATTGTCTTGTATGGTCTTGTCTTGTATGGTCTTGTCTTGTCTTGTATGGTCTTGTCTTGTCTTGTATGGTCTTGTCTTGTGTGGTCTTGTCTTGTATGGTCTTGTCTTGTATGGTCTTGTCTTGTGTGGTCTTGTCTTGTCTTGTATGGTCTTGTCGTGTGTGGTCTTGTTGTGTGGTCTTGTCTTGTATGGTCTTGTCTTGTGTGATCTTGTCTTGTATGGTCTTGTCTTGTGTGGTATTGTCTTGTATGGTCTTGTCTTGTATGGTCTTGTCTTGTATGGTCTTGTCTTGTGTGGTATTGTCTTGTATGGTCTTGTCTTGTATGGTCTAGTCTTGTGTGGTCTTGTCTTGTATGGTCTTGTCTTGTATGGTCTTATCTTGTATGGTCTAGTCTTGTGTGGTCTTGTCTTGTATGGTCTTGTCTTGTATGGTCTTGTCTTGTATGGTCTTGTCTTGCAATGTTATGCTTTATACACCCATTTATGTTGTTTTCATTGTCTGCTAATGAGTTGTACGTTTCTTTAAATTTTGATCACGGTACATTTCAAAATAATAATTGGGTACATTATGATGTTGTGAAAGTGGTCTTTAGCATGCTGCTCTTTCTGACTATTCATCTAAATAACGAGCATTCATTATAATAAGGATCCTATCCGAACTTTCATGGCATGTGCATGCAGATCTGCAGTTCCTTCATGTGCAATTGTGTACTTTAAGTCCCAGATAAACCCCAAAAGTATCAAGAAGTCTTATAATTCAATATATGACCTTGCAATTCATGATACTGAATGAAGTATTAATTACCGGTATTCATAAGTATAATATTTGTGTATGTTTTACCAGTTCTGAGCTGAAGTCTTGCTTGACAGATTAATTCAACAAGATATTAATATATTGTATTACAAATTCTCATAATAAAATTGAATACCAACAAAGTAAACTTGAACATTTGGCATTAATTAACTATTGGCATATAATACTGGTATGTTAATTTGTTATTTATATATTTCCAAATCAGATGTGCTCCCACTTTCTTCTGTTGAATTATTCCTGAAGGCTTTTTGTCTGTTTTGATGTTAAATTGTAACTGACAATACACCGACAATACAATTGATATTACTCCTAAAATTGTTAATTACATCTGGAAATGATGGGGAACCGGTACTGATAACATATCTATAGCTACTGTTTCCCATGACAGATTTCATATGAAATCAAGCAGAGTCCTAACCTTGAAATGACAGGGGTCAATTACCTTCCTTACAGATGCTAAGTAAATTTTGATTACTCAGTTAAACCACTAGAACATAGGTGCAGGTGCATGCTGTGTTACTGGTTGGCCATCTTTTTCTCTTGCTGCTGCATAATCTCTCAACAGGGAAAAAATCAGAATCCTGAGGATTGCGCTTATCTGACTCAACAGTTAGTGCTGCACCTTGTATACGAACCTGTTTGTCAGTTAAACCCAAAGATATCCAACCAACTGCAGGTTAGCACTACAATTCTACATAGTCTGAGCTACTGGTGTATGAGAAATTTCAAAACCGCAGTCATAGATACTGTGACCTCAGAAGGCATGCATCAGAGTAAAGCCTTTCCTTGGTTGAATGTTTATAGGGTTGCAATATTGCCATGGTATGAATAGTTGAACAATGAATATTGCCAATACGTTCCAATTCCAACATGAGCAATTTGTCAACATCCATGCATCTTTCCATGTGATAATAAGTATACTTAACTATCATCAAAGAAGCTTTATATATCATTCAGTGAAGCTGTGTGTTGAAAAACATTGCATCATCACTTGGGTACCTCACTTTCTTCAAATCTACTTTATATATCTTATTGCTGATGACTATTGATTGTAAGATTATGTATGGCTTGACCTTGACTTCCTGATACTCAGATGGTTCATCAGAAACATCACATGAATCAGATAAACTCCTATTAACCGAAATGGTCTCCTTTGGGCTTTTACACCTGTTTAAAAGGCCTTAGCTGTAAATCATGCCCGGGTTGAAGTGGTCAAGCACTTGAAAGCCATTGGAGATAAGTTGTTTTATAGACTGGGTGATTAATTGGCCTTATTTGATTAAAGCACATTGATGGGAAGTGATGGAAGTGAATATGATATAGAATACCTCCATGGACATTTTATCTGATACCATTTTGGACCCCTGTGTTGGTCAGTCAGTATGGTAACCAGTTGATATTGAGATAAATTGCTTTTTATTTGGATATAGCAAAATAATGCAAATAGCATTTTACGCAATAAGGAACACTTAGTTTACTTTAATATCTAACTTCATGCAAGTCTTTTATCTACCAACCAGGATGAAATCCCTTTTGGAGGGTAACAAAGTAAAAGAAATCAATTAGAGTTTGGTTCATGAAATGTCCATCATTGTAAAGTTCAGTTCACAGACTATTCATGAACTTTGTCAGATTTTTCAGCTTGTGAACTGTTCATGAACACTGTTTAGAACAATTCATGTCCAAGTGTTCCTGGATGGCTTGAATTGTTCATGATTTCATGAACTGTATTTCACTACATACATGACCTCCCAGTACATGTTGACATACTGCACACATAACATGTAATTTCAATTATGAATTACCAAGTCCAAACAGCATGACATTACAGATTGAAGGAATGTTGCATGACCACCCCTCCCATGGCTTTGAACTGCTTGTCCGACCAGTTCCATGACCAATAACTGACCTGTAACTTACATGTCTAATTAATTATGAAATGATTAATGGATGTGTAGAAGTTGTGATGGAAAATTGCCAATTAAAGGCTGGATGATAATATTCACCCGTTTATCACCATGACCTGTCTAAGTCAATCAGTGCCAATAGTGGTAGTAATACCTTGTATCTTAGCTTTACTCAATGTTGGACCTTATCAGTAAATCATCCAACTTTGCATGTTGGTTTGATGTGGACAAATTAAATAGGGTTGGACAATTTCTTGTACCCTTGTCATATTAATTGGGTATACAAACAAACATACCTACTGTTGATTCTGGGTTTACTTACTTTGCAACCACAACTTGGTTGAGGTCAGATCATGTAAACATATTGTTTGTTAAAGCGTTATAAATAGTTCTATAAATATACTTTATTCGTGCATTTTTCAATGGCACTCACACTGTTCTATTCAACTCCTATCAGTGCAAATCTTGTTTGAGCAAACAATATTTCTCTACTTTAGATGTAAACATGGTCATCATGTTACTGACTGATGTGGCTACACTTTGTGTACATTATCCTTAAAGTTATCACTTCTTGAGCTGTCTTAAGTCAACTCTTGATGTCAAAGAGATATTTGTCATGATAATGAAAGGTATATATGGCCCAAGTTGACCTCAATTTCCAAAATCTCTATAATATATCAACCTCATTATAGTTTTACTGTAGTATTGTCATCATTCCATCAGAAATGGCATTTCTTAGCATGAAAAGGGGAGTATCTTCATCATATCCCAATTGTGTGTGTCAGCCAGTCCTTAGATTACTTTATGTTTCATTTTTCATTTTTAAACAATATGTGTACAAAGAAGTAGATATTTTTTTAAATCATGAGGGTTTGTGACTTTTTCAACTCATAATGAACTTATGGTAAGAACTGTGCCTTATCCACGAGAATATGAAAAGTTGGGTATTTCCATGAAACTGTATTCAGCAATCTGTTTGGAGTGCACAAAGAATCAGTTGCTTGCTTTCTTCTCAATGACACTAAAGATAAGATGTTTCCTAATTGTTGGCAAACGACTGCCAATAAAGTGACTTGATATATACATATTTTATTAACCAGGTTTTTGAAAAAAACCAGGTTATTAGAATGGTGATGTCGTTGGGCAGGCGGGCGGGCGGGCGGGCGTCAAACTGGGTGGTTTCCGGCGAATAACTTGATTTCTGTTGATCATATTGTAACCAAACTTGGTATACAGTAAGAACATATGGAGAGCTCGCTTGGGATTGCTTTTGGGTTCGATCCGACAAAGGTCAAGGTCACTGTTACTAAAAATAGAAATTTGGTTTCCGGCGAATAACTTGAGTTACATTGATCATATTGACATCAAACTTGGTGTACAGTAAGAACATGTAAGGAGCTCGCTTGGGATTGCTTTTGGGTTCGGTCCTACAAAGGTCAAGGTCACCATTACTAAAAATAGAAATTTGGTTTCCGGCGAATAACTTTAGTTACATTGATCATATTGACATCAAACTTGGTGTATAGTAAGAACATGTGGAGAGCTCGTTTGGGATTGCTTTTGGGTTCGGTCCGACAAAGGTCAAGGTCACCGTTACTAAAAATAGCAATTTGGTTTCCGGCGAATAACTTGAGTTACATTGATCATATTGACATCAAACTTGGTGTATAGTAAGAACATGTGGAGATCTCGCTTGGGATTGCTTTTGGGATTGGTCCAACAAAGGTCAAGGTCACTGTTACTAAAACTAGCAATTTGGTTTGCGGCGAATAACTTGAGTTTCGTTGATCATATTGACATCAAACTTGGTGTACAGAAAGAACATGTGGAGAGCTTGCTTGGGATTGCTTTTGGCCCTGTTCTGATGAAGGTCAAGGTCACCATTACTAAAAATAGCAGTTTGGTTTCCGGCGAATTACTTGAGTTTCTTTGAACATATTGACATCAAACTTGGTGTACAGTAAGAACATGTGGAGAGCTCGCTTGGGATTACTTTTGGGTTCGGCCCGACAAAGGTCAAGGTCACTGTTACTAAAATAGAAATTTGGTTCCCGGCGAATAACTTTTGTTTTGTTGATCATATTGACATCAAACTTGGTGTATAGTAAGAAAATGTGGAGAGCTTGCTTGGGGTTGCTTTTGGACTCGTTCCGCCAAAGGTCAAGGTCACCATTACTTAAAGTAGCAATTTGGTTTCCGGCGAATAACTTTAGATTTGTTGGTCATATTGACATCAAACTTGGTGTATAGTAAGAACATGTGGAGGGCTCGCTTGGGATCGCTTTTGGAATCGTTTTGTCAAAGGTCAAGGTCACCTTTACTAAAAATTGCAATTTGCTCTCCGGCTAATAACTTTAGATTTGTTGGTCATATTGACATCAAACTTGGTGTATAGTAAGAACATGTGAAGATCTCGCTTGGGATTGCTTTTTGGTTCGTTCCGTCCAAGGTCACTTAAAATTTAAAAATCAGTTTCCACTTAATATCTTCGCTATTCGTGGGTGTATTGACATCAAACTTGTTGTATAGTTGTTCCATATATATATAATATATCTAAGTGGGAGTGTTTGTGTGCATGTATCACCTCTGGCACCTTTGCAGCATTGATGATCATCATGTATTCATTATACAAATAGAGCCTTGGTTACAAATAATTAGGTTTAAAACCTGGTTTGTGGGCATTGCCCATTTCTTGTTTTTGTAAAGATGATTGGTGATAGGGTCAAGTTGTTGGTTCATAATGATGGTGCCCATCAGTCAGGGCTTTTCAGTCTCTAATTCAATGCCAGCTGGTGCCTCTAGAAGAAATGCATTTTTTAATGCATACAGTTGTGCTGACGTCCATTGTTGCACAATTTCTTGCTTATTGAGACTGTTAACAAGTGGGCCAAACACATATTTCATTGATAAATGTTAATGGGACATGTTCTCAACCTGAAACATGTTGCTTCAATAACATGGTGTGTTACATGCTGGAAATAATGTGCCTGTCCCTCCCCTTTTGTCTGCAAGAAAGATATTTGTGGAAGTTTGATGGCAATGTGTGCTTTACTGGTGCTATTTATTGCACACTTGTTCAATGGCTGAAATCTTTTCATTTCTGTTACTTCAAAACATTTTCACAGGTAGGGGATGGCAAGGACTTTTTATAATGCTAATTATAAGTAATTAATTATGCTAATTGATTGACACTAAGTGTATTTATGTCATTCATCAAAGACTGGTTAATATAATTTTGTGAGGAGCTGAGAAATAACCTTGCTCAAATGCCAACATTTGGAAGAAGCATTTTGATCTATGTAACTTCAACTGATTTTAGGGAAAAGGACAAAAGTATGTCTCGATTAAAATCTTGAATTTAATTTTCCCTGAAGATTATTTCAAATGTAATTATTTTAAAATGTCAAAATTATTGCACTTTTTTCGAAACACTGGGACTAAAATGTAACAAAAACATAATATTCAATTTGAAAGTTGTCAAATTTACTACAAAAGAATAATTTTAATATCTCAAATCATGATTTCTTTTGTTCAGAATTATCTGAGAAGTGGTTTTTGGGTGCATTTCATGTTTGTCTTTGATTTCATGCTGCATGCATCCCGACATATCAATTATATCCTGTAAACAATGCCAATTTACGATTGATTCCTTTTTTGTTTTCTTTAGTGATATGTACCTAACAGGCATATGGGAAGAATTGTTTAGTCTGTTTTATATAAATAACATTTTCTTTGGACAGTTTCCGGGAGATATTTTTTATTTCAATTTCAAAGCTTGAAAAGATTGAAAGGTAATTTCTGGAGCTTGAAAGACATTGGAGTGATCCGCAAATTTAGAAGCATACAGATCTGTATCTTAAACAGTGTTTTTAAATCTCCTTTGATACCATCTTGCTGTAAGTAGTTTGCAGAGGAAGAAAAAAGGTAAAGAGTTAACCCATCATCAGTGATAGGCTTGGCTTATCTGGAAATCAGAACTGAACTTATCAGCTGTACACTAAATACTGAGTGAAGCGAATTGAAAAAGAAAACAAGTCAATGTTTGTTTGTCAGAGTGTAGTGAAGGATAAATGAGTTAAAATGTTTTGGCAGGTTAGGCTAATTGCAGTGTTTTAGTTGTCTACTGGCTGAAGAAACTGAGAACCCATAAAAGATTATGTACTTACCCTTGCCCAGACACTGTCTGACATACTAGCACCAAATGGAAGCTGTCAAGTGGGAGAATTGAACAAAACTTTGTTTCAATGATGTATAAATGGAGCCAGTGTTAGATTACTAGAGGCATGCTTCAAATTAATCATTTAATTTCACTGAATTTCTGAGTGAATTTTACAGATTTATGTGTCTAGATACAAATCTTACTCTAAATATTTCAACAGTGTGAAAATATTCCTTGTCCATGCAGAATGTCTGTATCACAGTATGTCTGTTCATGTCTGATTATTTCGGTATTTCTTGCTTTAACTTTGTTTAGTGTCCCTGTGAAGTGATCATGCTTAAGCCAATGGTCATGTTCTTGCAGGCCTTGGCTGTATTGGGCATTGTCAAAGGTTGTGGAAACTTGTAGATGACCATAGTTTGGCCATGTTTGTACGGGGGTGCAATGATACATAGTGGTGTATTCATTGTTTGTAGATGACCATAGTTTGGCCATGTTTGTACGGGGGGTGCAATGATACATAGTGGTGTATTCATTGTTAAAAATTCGAAAGTCTAGTTTATTGTGTTCCAGTGATGTGCCAAATGTGATGACTACCGTGTAACTGGTAATAGTGTTTTGAAAACCTGTGCTCAAAAATCTTAAAATAAACCTGCAAAATGAACAAAAGCAAAGTACAAAGCAGTACAATGAAAAGCTTGTGTTTATGCATTGCATATGGGTGTTGGCAATACCATTATCACTTCGATATGTTTAACATATTTATATAAAAACAGCAGAAAAACTGGATCATATTATCATATGCTTTCATTATTGCTTTTCATGAAGCATGTAATGATTTGATTACCATATGTCTGTTAAATGCTCTAGTTTTTCTGATAATGCAAGATGTATGGTTCTTGTCGAATTTCCACCAGCAAATATGTTATGAGTATTTCGAATCCAGTTGTTTAACTTTTGACCCATTTGTTACAGTTAGAACTAAGTATGTTGATAAATATTGTACAGTTTTTGTAAGCATTGCATTATTGCAAATTTCAACACTCTCTTTTTATATAAGTTCCTTATGGCCTATTGGTCAGGTGGCATTCACTTGTGTTCCTTCATGTTGTGTTTTCTGAGTAAATACCATGTCTTAAGGGTTTATACTGGTGTTTTCGTTATAAACCATATTGTTGGCTTATTCAAAACTTCTTTCTAGATGTCAAATGTATTTGTCTCAGACAAACAATGGATGGTGCCAGTCATTCACTCATTTTCACACTGAATGGTATGGTAGGGGAATTAGTATAGATTTGTGTTGGCTTGTTCAAGTTGATAGTATGGTAATGACTTTGTCAGAGGGGTGTAACAGTGGCAGTTTTGTGGGCTGTTAATTTGTTTATACTGTTGTAAAAATGATATAATAGCAATGTACTGGGACCTGAAGGTATGAAAAAAAGTTGCAATTACATCTTGATTGTGAGCAATTGAAAGTAGAATAATGACTCACATTGTGGGATGAGCTGCTCTGATGTTGATTGTTTAGTCAGAGCGGAAACAAATTCTAATTGAATAAGAAATACAACTCATTTGGATGTCTGAAATTGCTTGTCATTTGAGCAAAAACAATTGATGATAAATGAATACAAGAAGTCATTTGAGGGGAGTTGCCCAAAATGGCTTTACAAATAATCTCCCTCAGGGCCCTCATCTGGGACACTCTTGCGGCATGTACTTAGTTTATTTAAGACTAATTTTAGTAATTATTTCTCAATTAGAGAAGAAGTCGGATTTTGTATTAGGATGAATTAGTTTGATCAGGAATGCAATTTGTTTTCGCTGCTGTCTCCTTTCTTAATTGTTTGTCATTGTACACTGCAGATGATGTGGGTGCCTGTCAATATTATCAATGTATCCATATTAAACATTATAATAATGATTTGGATTTGGTCCCTTTTTTACCATGTCATTGAGGCTGCTAATGAGCACTTTTCTCTAGCAAGTAAATATTCGGGAGGAGGGGAAACAGTCAGATGAGTACAATTGTCTTACTCAGAGTTCTGTTGTATTTGATTATAGTTGCCATAGACAATGATTGGTTTTACAGCATTTCCATATTGAAACCTGAGAACATTAGGGAAAAGTTGCATACTTTTTCCATGACTTCTGCTTGTATCATTTAATGTCATGCCTTTGAGCTTTTGTTTGATACAATCTGCACTGTGTCACCTGGTACCAAGATGTCAAATGATAACATCTTACTGGAAGGGAAAAGATGTGAACTGCAGGGTCTTATCTTTATTATACAGGAACTTTTCTTGATTTTTCAAAGCTAATGAACACCATTTGCTGTGAGGGTATACTTGTACTATCTTTGAGATAGTCATGCTTGGAATTAGCTGGGAAATCGCTGATCAGAACTTGGGAGCCCCAAAATACAGTCTAGATCTGTGGTAGAAATGCACTAGTTATTTTTTGGAACATATTGAACCGTTTTACAGTTTAGACACAATTGCCATGCATGACTGAGGTTTTGAAAAGGTTTTAATTGTCATCCAATTATATTTTCAGGGTGTTGGGGATGTGCGTGCCTTACAATGGTACCCGGTGTGCATCTGTGTTAGGAAGCAGCAGCGTATTTCTCAACCTCTCCAGTCCAAATCCATTCGAGGCACAGGAGAAGATGGCTGCTGAACTAATCGACAAAATGCATGTTGTTGAGACGAGCGAAATATTGCAAGAACGATGTCAAGGACATGGAGAAAAATTTATCTGCAATTATGTCTTCCCACCTTGTGAGGACAGTCTCAGTCCCAAACCAGTTCCTATTTGCAAGTGAGTGTATTACTTGATACCTGAATTCAGGGCTGTGTAATGTACGGCTAACTCTGGTCTGTTATCAATGACATGAGTGCCTTAAAAGTTGAATCGCCTCAGTTATCAGAGTCTAAATAATGACATGAGTGCCTTAAAAGTTGAATCGCCTCAGTTATCAGAGTCTAAATAATACAGCTAATATTAGTGAATTTGCAACAGAAAATCTTGTTTTTGGTCCATATGTCCATAACAATAACATACATTAATCTGTCTTGAAGTCAGCTAGGGTGCACTTAGTTTGAAACAGTGTGCTCCAATGTTTGACCTCAAA
Organism: Mactromeris polynyma; assembly: GCA_032209605.1. Classification (NCBI taxonomy): domain Eukaryota; kingdom Metazoa; phylum Mollusca; class Bivalvia; order Venerida; family Mactridae; genus Mactromeris; species Mactromeris polynyma. The sequence goes on from JASFXZ010000001.1 coordinate 12,328,071, forward strand.
TGTCCAGTACTGAATGAGGCAGGAAGAGTCACATCCACAATGTGCTCCACACTCTAAATATGTACTTACTGTCAATATTATCATTGGTATAAAGGACAGCAAAGTTTACCTGAGCGCCAGTGACTCCATTTGACTTACAAACTCTGCTGATATTGATAGTAAGTAGTGGCAAAACTGAAATAAAAGTTTTGTAATTATTGGAAAATATGATATCCTCTGATTGTCAGATCACTAATTGGATCTCTGCTTAATGATAATTAAGTATGTAATTAATATACCAGTGAGGTTGTGAAAAACAATTAAAATTTGTAGATATCAGTAATGGTGGTTCACTATGCTTTGTTGTAGTGTCCGGATTAATTTTGCCCTAGTATTTCCATGTATTTATGTAAATTCGCACTAGACCATGATATCTAGAGTAATTTTGGTCAAAGAATGTTATCTGTATTTTTTTAAACAGTTGATCTGAAAGTTAATGATACACACGATTGGTTTTGTTTTAAGGTATTTAGGTATGATAACATTGTGAGCATTCTCAATACAAATCTAACAAAATGTTGTTGTAAATATTTTTGAGAGTAACAACTCATTAGAAAAGAATGTGACTACAGTTTTGTCTTAACTTAAACATTTTATATAAGGTTTATACCAGCTGTATTCAAGGTGTATTCAGGCTGTATTCAGGCTGTATTCAAGGTGTATTCAAGGTGTATTCGGGCTGTATTCAAGCTGTATTCAAGCTGTATTCAAGGTGTATTCAGGCTGTATTCAGGCTGTATTCAGGCTGTATTCAGGCTGTATTCAAGCTGTATTCGGGCTGTATTCAGGCTGTATTCAAGCTGTATTCAGGCTGTATTCAGGCTGTATTCAGGTTGTATTCAAGCTGTATTCAGGCTGTATTCAGGCTGTATTCAAGGTGTATTCAAGGTGTATTCGGGCTGTATTCAGGCTGTATTCAAGCTGTATTCAGGCTGTATTCAGGCTGTATTCAAGCTGTATTCGGGCTGTATTCAGGCTGTATTCAGGCTGTATTCAGGCTGTATTCAGGCTGTATTCGGGCTGTATTCAGGCTGTATTCAGGCTGTATTCAAGCTGTATTCAGGCTGTATTCGAGCTGTATTCGAGCTGTATTCGGGCTGTATTCAGGCTGTATTCAAGCTGTATTCGGGCTGTATTCAGGCTGTATTCAGGCTGTATTCAGGCTGTATTCAGGCTGTATTCAAGCTGTATTCAAGCTGTATTCAAGCTGTATTCAAGCTGTATTCAAGCTGCATTGTGAGGAAAGCATTTAATGTTTAAATGTATCTAACTCTAGTCTGTTGCTTGGAAAGTCCAGTTATTGTGTCCAATGAGGTGGTGGTTTGTGAAACCTGCTTTTTTAGTGTGTAGTTTGAACACTTGACTTCTGGGTTTATTTAAGTACCTGGGCTAATCCTTTACTGGTATTTACATGAGGCTATGAGATTGTAACATTTGGCAGATTTCAAGTCCACCTGGTTAGCTATTTCAGTAGAGCGCTTGACTGCTAATCTAGAAGCCCTGGTGAGGCGTATGTTCTTCTGTAACAATTTGACTGAAGATATTGCATCCATAGTCATTTGTCCTCCACCTCTGAACTTAGATTTATGTGGAGAAGTTGTCAGTTGCTTGCGTAGGAGCAGGTTAGTACTGGTTGGTAATCCAGGAGCACTGGTTGGGTCAACTGACCGCCTTATGTAACTGAAATATTGTTGAGAAGCAATGTAAAGCCCAAAGCAAACAAATGCATTGTCAGATTTTAACCTATGATCTCCATTTAGTTTAGTTTAAACTTATTTATTTTACATCAATTGTGAAACAAGTTCTTACAACTTAAACTTATCACTGTCGATGATTGTTTCCTGGCTACCAACCAGTACTCGTGCCTAATTTAGGGATTGTGAAGTTCGTAATCAAACACTCGGAGCTCGAACTCACAACCTTCGGATCAGGAGTCTAGCGCTCGACCACTGCGTCTCCCATTTATGTTTGTAGGTCAATGGCCAACAATTGTCATAGCATAATTTTCTGTACAAATTACAGAAATGCATCAAACAAATTACAATATGATAATTCAGACAGAAACAAGTACAATAGTCTGGCTTTAGCAATTAAAAAAAAAATGAAACTACTCAACATTTTTAAAAAATCTATGAATAATAAATTTGATGAAAGTTGTATAATTCAGCATTATTTTCATTTTAGACCAATTACAAAAAGTTAACCCATTTGAATAATCAATTATTGGGTTAATTAATTCAGGCATGGTGTTAGGGTGTGGACTGGCTTTAAAGCTTATAGGTGGATACAGCTGCCTTTGTTCCTTGGAGGGATGGATATGATTATAAAAGTCATCAATAATGTCTCCAGTTAAACAATACTGCATCTTGATGTCTTGAGAATATAAACAAGATTTGCTGTCCACATAATAAATTTAATGATTTATAGCCTACTGTGTCTGCTTTTCTTCAAAGGTATTATCAGTTTGGCAACAGTATCTTTTTACTTGGGATTTAATCAGTTACATGTGTAGTGTGATAACTGGGGCTCATCCGATATATCAGAGATTTGTAATTAAAATGCAATTTGTGCTCTGAGAAAAGTCATGGAGGCAATACCATTTTGTCCAGTTTTTATGAGATGTTTAGTTGTTTAATATATGATTTTAATGGTGAAGATGGTGTTTGAACCATATCCCAACCTGATTCAAGTCGTTTGATGTGTTTGTAATGTGAAACTTAGTTGATTTAATGGTAACTTGCTAATATCATAAACTTGAATTATGTTAAAGATGAAAAATGTGTTTCAAATTTTCCAATTAATTTTGACCTGATTTGGCACAAAATTTGGTTGTGTGTGTTGGTGTGAATGTCTTGGACATTTTAGCTGTCTCAAACACATTACATTTCCCTGAATAGTTCATGAGCTATGACTAATAGTGACCTTTGAATACAAATCTTTGTGACGTCTGTGAAATGAAGTAATATTACACTGCCGAACACCCAGTAATTAAGCAGTAACATATTATAGTAAATGTGTTGATCATCTGTAAGACAAAAACAATGGTATAAGGTAAATTCAAGCTGTATAACTCAGTCATTATAATATTAAATTTAGTATTAACAAGGTTAAACACACTTTTTGTCAAATTTTGTTATACCAAGTCTATGAAGCATGGTAGGTTAAGTACTGATGGTTTACATATGTGTCTGACCTGATTTAGTTGTAATTGTTATGACAGATGTATCAGTTCTAACTTAAATCACTCACTCAATTATAATGAACTGTAACTGTGAGAAAATTACATACTGTATATAGTCATGGTATGATTTCTGTCAACTTCTTACTTCATAATTTATGTAGCATTTTATGATACTAGCATAACAAAGTTACTACATACTTATAAAATATATATCATATACATTTGTATATTGCATATGTATCACATGGGTCTATGACCTTCTGCTTATTTGAAATGTAAACTTGTAAATTTGTAATAAACCTTGTATAAAAGTGGCATGAAGGTAACCAAGGTCACATATTCATGGTGCTGACTGCTGCTGTAATGTGAATAAAGTGTTTGTCCAAAAAATCATTACTTACAACATTACTGTATCAAATGCTGGGTTAAATAATCATTATTTGGTGAACAACTGTACTAGGAAAACCTGCAATTTTTTTCTTTGATAGGAAATTGTACAGAATTTAATTACATTTTTTCATTAATTAAGTTTTGCCAGTAAAAGCAATTGAGTATATTGAATTTTTCTTGGAGTAAAAAAATTGAATTGTTACATTAATATGATTTTGTGAGAGAAAAATATCTTCAAATTGTGGAAAAGTCTTGAAATTTTAAATAATCTAGTGGTGTGTTCTTTGGGAACATTTTTATGACGTAGCTAATCTTACTCATAAATTGATGATAGATATAAACATTGCAATGCACTGAAGTTTTGATTTAATTGAGTATGCGTAGATCAGTGATGTCACTACATCTCACCGTCAAATAATTGCACCCCCTTGCTTCGATCGCCACACATTTCTATAAACTACCTGTATGCCACCAGTATCATACAATATTCTATGGAATTTATTAAGATATTTCAATCATTTCAAACCATGCATTGAATAATCCTATTTACATTACTGTATATACATTTTTAAAAATCCGCTGGGGTTCAGGATTTATTAATTTTAAAACACATGTCAGTAGCTGCGTTAGTCCTTTGATCCTTGATGCATTCAAACTGTAATTACTGGAACGTTTTAAGTATGAATGGAATGAAAGTTACTTTCATATAGGCAAAATAAATCACCCACTCAGTTAGGTAGATTTTTTTCTCACAATTTCGAATAATTAAACTATTATTGATCCACCAATACATTTACTAATAGTCAGCATAATACAGTGTGACTCACTTGAGGACTGTTTAAGTGCTTCTGTACTTGCATCAAATGTCTATTTTTAGCAAGGGGCTCATCAGAACCAATTGCTATAGTAGGCGAAATCCGCGGACAGTCATCGGATGAGTTATCCCAAGTCTGTAATTCTGAACCGCCAGTCTACATACTTCTGAAAAAAGTTTTCCTTGTCTAACAAAAAATAGCGTTAAGCATTTGCGATATCAGCTAGAAAACATATTTGAGCTGACATCACTTACACAAAAGAAACCCCAAAGAAACTTGATGATTAAATTTTGCAAATTACAGAAAAAAATGTCTGCCTACGCTGCAGCCGTATCACGCATGAAGTGCACTGAAAACAATAGTGTACAGTAGGCAAATAACTCAGTGGACGATAGCAGTAGTTACCTATGCAACAAATAAATCAGCGAACGAAAGCAGTAGGCAGAGATACGTATACAAAAAATAAATCAGCGAATGAAAGCAGTAGGCAGAGATACGTATACAACAAATAACTCGGTGAACAAATGCAGTAGGCAGAGATACGTATACAACAAATAACTCGGCGGACAATAGCAGTAGGCAGAGATACGTATACAACAAATAACTCAGTGGACAATAGCAGTAGGCAGAGATACGTATACAACAAATAACTTGGTGAACAAATGCAGTAGGCAGAGATACGTATACAACAAATAACTTGGTGAACAAATGCAGTAGGCAGAGATACGTATACAACAAATAACTTGGTGAACAAATGCAGTAGGCAGAGATACGTATACAACAAATAACTTGGTGAACAAATGCAGTAGGCAGAGATACGTATACAACAAATAACTTGGTGAACAAATGCAGTAGGCAGAGATACGTATACAACAAATAAATCAGCGAATGAAAGCAGTAGGCAGAGATACGTATACAACAAATAACTTGGTGAACAAATGCAGTAGGCAGAGATACGTATACAACAAATAACTTGGTGAACAAATGCAGTAGGCAGAGATACGTATACAACAAATAACTTGGTGAACAAATGCAGTAGGCAGAGATACGTATACAACAAATAACTTGGTGAACAAATGCAGTAGGCAGAGATACGTATACAACAAATAACTTGGTGAACAAATGCAGTAGGCAGAGATACGTATACAACAAATAATTTGGTGAACAAATGCAGTAGGCAGAGATACGTATACAACAAATAAATCAGCGAATGAAAGCAGTAGGCAGAGATACGTATACAACAAATAACTCGGTGAACAAATGCAGTAGGCAGAGATACATGTACAAGAAAACTGTGCAACATATGATATATCCAATGAACATTTATACGTATATTAAAATCATGGGAAATGCAATTTTCGTTCCGTTGAATATCGATGATTTACAGAAACATACTTTTTGTTTTATTGTCATCCTATCTGTAGGTCAGTCGATAGGTTGTTCTGTCGAATATACACTATATGTATAGTTTGTGTGGCTAACTACTTCTTCTGTTTGCAAGGGATTACAATACAGGTTGATAATACAAGTACCATGATGCATGGTTTGTAGATGTGGAAGACATAAATTTGCTGTGCATCGATCATTAAGATGTCCTTTTGAACTGAAGTCTCCTGTTAGAACACATGTAATAACATTATAGTTTATGTAGCAAAATACTTTAGTTTTCAATGGATTGCATTGAAACTTGGCATAATTACTCAACATTAAGGTACTGTTTACTTCTTTTCCATCCACCCTTCTGACTGTCTATAACAATTCTTTGTATACAGTATTGTGTGTTAACTCCTATATTATTTAATATGCTGACATAACAAAGTGTTATTGATAGACTATTGTGATAGGTAAAATATATGTCAAAGTGACCCCTGTGATCTGCAGTTAGCCCCTAAGTGCTGTTGGCACTTTCAGTGCTTTGATTCAGTTTGCGTTCTTCAGCTTTAGATATGCATTGTTTCAAGGGAATTTAGCTACTATAAGTTGGATGAGATTATCTGAAATTTGGTTCAGAAACCTTTTATTTTTCTCCTTATTTTTTTCTCCTGCTTCAGTTCATATAGTAGCTAAATAAAGCATTTTTTATTCTTTACCAGTCTGAAAAACAAGTTCCTTTTTCATTCATTTTAAAATTTCTGAAAAAAATATCATGGAGAACATGAATTCTTACAGACATGTCCAGCAGCCTAATACATATAGGAAACAATGGGTTCAATTGTTATCTATTCAAAGATTATATTGCACTTGCATTTTTAGTGGATATGTGTCTATGTCTATGATTGATAATGTAACACATTTCTATTGACATTTACAATTATCACTACTGTTGTGTAATTGTTCATGGGTATCCAGGCTTAATGTTACAATCTTATAGATCATTCTGTAACTTGATAAAACAAAGGAACTGGATGAATGAATTACTCTTGGATAATTCTAAAGCCACCCATTATGTTTAATTTGTAATTCAGTTAGATATGCAGTGTCATAAAACCACATTAACAGAGGGAATATAATGCTGTGCATTCTGTGGTCCAGGTTTTGTTAATTGTTTGTCTACGTGTTTTGCTGCGTTGAATCACAAGCTCAGAGTTTAATTGTCTTTCCTGACAGTTTTTTGTGATGCTCCATTTATTCAAGAATTTAAGTAAAGAACTCCATTAATGATACTGTTGACTCAGCTAGACTACTGTTTTCAGTTTGATTTCATTTCTCTCTTTTTTGATAAATTCGGATTTTTATTTTAAATGATTGTTACATGGCTTGATATTCATGGTTAGGTGCATAATTTAATTATTTTGGTAGACATTACAGTTTGTAACATTAACTTTTATGAATGAAAGCATTGTTTTTGGCATCAGTTGCTGTGTTTATATTCCCTGAAGATGTCTAATGTTCAGTTTACTGACAAGTTGGTAAGATCGTAGTCTGCGATTATTGCAAACTTCATGATTGACTCGTGCAGATTGCATAGGTGGTATGCTTTGGTATAAATAGTGGAGTTACTTTTATGTTCAGATAGAGAACCGATAATATAAATTGATTTTGCTATCTTCTGATCGTACAGAATACACTATTATTATTTAATGCTTTATGGAACTTTCGCTAAATGTATCCAGGAATTTTAACTGAGCGTGAACTCTATACTGAGAACTCTCTTGATAAAATGGTTTCAAGATAAAATCAAATTCCTTTGGAAATTAATCAAAAGTATTTTTCAGATTTTGAAGATTTTTTCATAAAAAATGTTCTGATTTTTTACAATTATCTTCGAGGAATTTTATGGGAATTTAAAGTTCTGATAATTTTTTGGTCTAGAATATTTCCCTTCAAATTATCGCTCTCTCATTTAGTTTATTAAGGTCTACAAAAGCTGGAAATGAAAGTACAACTTTGTCAGAATTTCTCACCTGCATTGTTGTTTGAAGTTTAGGTATCAGTGTGATCAATTGACTGTTTCTTATTTGATTTGCCTGGTGATTAGACAGCAGAGGACCCAATGACAAACACTTCATAATATTGTAAAACTTTGATACAAATGGTTAAATTCATTAAACTATGTTAATTAAGTTCGCCTGATGGAGTATTTAATCTAATGCACACTTTTTGAGTACTTCTTCTTTTTTTCCTTTACAGTTCGTTAAAGTCTGTTACCATTATTAATTAATTACTAATTGATCTAGCTGTCTTTTGCACTAATTGCGTTAAAAAACAATTAAACATGTAACTGTGCTATGTGAGTTAAAACAGCTTCAATGGCTGAAATATAAATCATTTGATTTTGTGATAAAAGTCACCGTGATGTTCATTCACAGTACAAGGCTTCCTCTCAGTTGTCTACTTGATACATTCAGTACATATTTCCTTTATCTTGTCTTTCCTCTTACTGCTTTCCTGGATGGCAAATCTTAAATCACTGATTCTGACATCTTTATGTATGAAATAAAATAATAGAAATGATGCACAAAATTGTTTATGGTCATAGCATGTGTTTCTCAGGTGGTTTTATGGTGTTTAGGGGTCCAGCGTGTCTGCCTATAGCATTACAGGATAATCAGTCCGATTACACTGCTCTCCCTGATGAATATATCCAATGTATAGCATTACAGGATAATCAGTCCGATTACACTGCTCTCCCTGATGAATATATCCAATGTATAGCATTACAGGATAATCAGTCCGATTACACTGCTCTTCCTGATGAATATATCCAATGTATAGCATTACAGGATAATCAGTCCGATTACACTGCTCTTCCTGATGAATATATCCAAGGTTTTTTCTCCTCCTTTGTTTCATGTTTTGATAATCTTATTCAGCAAAAAATTATAATTTGTCTCACATTCTCAGTAATTTGACAGATTGATTGATATTTGTTTTGTTGTTAGGAAAAAGTTGACTGTTGCTTGCAGAAGAACAAGAAAAAACTTGGGCCAATTGGAAACCAATCTAACTCAGGTTAGCTCAATTGTTTGAGCTCTTTAAAGCCAATCAAACATGCACATGAGGCAATATATGTTCTCTGTAACAATTTTGTTTGGGAAGATAATGCATCCCTAGTCATTGTATATCTGAATCTTCCTTTACTGAATCCAGATTGCTCCACAGGCTATATGACAGTAAAGTGGGGGCACCTGTGGGGGCACCTGTGTCCTATAGGCATGTTTTGTGTATAGTGTCCTATAGGCATGTTTTGTGTATAGTGTCAATATTTCAAAGAAATTCTTTAACCAAAGAACAAATATATGGTTGAGGTATTTGTGCATTTTACACAGAATTCTAGTTTTTTTTAAGTATAAAGAACTATATATTAGTTTCCTTACTTTTGATGCATTTTTCTTTGCCTATTCAACTGCTGATTATTTGTTTTTAACACTGAAGGGTTTCCATTAAAGAGCACCTGTCTGCTTGATAAGCATCTTAAATTGAAAAATGTGGAAGCTACATGAGGTTTATCTATATATCACATGACACCTGCCAATGGGAAAAATACATATCTAAACATTGAAGATACCGTACCAAAACAATACTGTTGTCTGTAAAATAGAAGGATTCTGTAAATCTTAAGTGTTTGATTAGATGGTTTAAACAGCTTGAATGTGATAATGATGGCAGTTTCATTGTCATGTTCCTACTGTGGGAGTTTGGCAAAACTCTGTAGTATGATAGGATTCTTGGTTAAACTGTTAAAATCCATTATAATACTCTCTTGTGATTTATTTAGACTATAACCCTGTTTTCTGATAAATCCATTAATTTAAGATAATCTGAATTACAACCAAAGTTCTTTGACCCTTGACTTAATATCAATAGTTTATGATTGATTGTAATTCTGGGAACACTTGTTTTGATGGAGCAAATTACTTTTTCATCTTGTTGTTGAGTTCACCTATAATACAGATTCAATACCATGTGACTTCCATTTTCAGTTCAAGCTAACTTGTTCAAAGATTTTATGGACTATTTGCTCTAGGCATTCTTGAATAAACTTGGCGTGAAGGATTAATGTCAAATACTTCTAAATTGCTTTGTCCAAGTTTCAGCTCCTATTTCTGTTAACTACAGTGCAAAGAAATAGTTAAGTACATTTTTTCAATTGCATCCCATTCAGTCACCATTCATGTCGCTATGTCAACTCTGGTTACCATGGTAACTAATACTGTTTGATCCTCTACATGAGGCAATTCAATGTCTGGTCTGGTTTACACCCTTGTCCAGAAATGATCACATGCAGCTGTAACAAAACAATTATATAACTTGTATATTTCTTGTTCATTTTGACAACTGACTGTATATACATATATGCTATTTCTGTATTTCAGGGAAAGTTGTATTGCTGTGAAGGAACTTATTTGCTATGCTCAATGGTCACATATAGAAGATAGCGATACCACGTTACAGTTACCAACCTGTGATACTATGCTGCCATCTAAATCAGATAAGACTCAGATATGTACTGATGCTAAGTTGTTTGAGAGAGATGAGAGTGAAGTTACTTGTAAGTTTTTGTTTCAGTTAAATCTTCATTTTACATCCATTGTAAAACAAGTTTACATCTTATATTAATCACACACTTGATAACTGCTTCTGGGGTTATGCACCTGAATATTCCCACCTAAATCAAGAGTTGTGAAGGTTGCAGTTCAACTGCACCCAATGTGTGAACAAACTCATGACTTTCGGAGCAGGAGTCATGGGCTCTACCCCTTGACCATTGTGCCCATGTAGTAAGTGGGCTCTATCCCTTAACCATTGTGTCCATGTAGTAATTGGGCTCTACCCCTTGACCATTGTGCCCATGTAGTAAGTTTAAAAAAACAGATGTCAGTTGTACCAGATGTTGGGTAGTGAAATTCCTTTATTTTCATTCATTCAAAATTTGATGCTAAAAGTAAAAATTGCTTAAAGTAAGTAATTGCTTTAGTTAATTTGAGTGCAGCAGATATGTTTGAAGAATGAAGAATACCAGGATTTCAAACTTTTGTTGACAATGTTTTGTATTGGTTCAGTCTTGCCATTTTACATGAAATGAATTACTGACATGATTACTGTATATAGGGACTATACAATAATTTGATGACATTTCACTGTAAAACTATTCCAGCTCACTGTTACGTTGATAAAGGCCGATGGTATAATGGGACAGTAAATGTGACCCGCTCAGGAAATCCTTGTCAACATTGGTCAAGAACATACCCACGAGAACACAGAAGGTGGCCAAGTGTGTATAAGGAACTTGAAGATGCTGAGAATTATTGTCGTAATGCTGGAGCGGAAGAAGTGTCACCTTGGTGCTATATTGACTCGGAACCTAGCCATGATTCACGTCGATGGGACGTCTGTGATATTCCTGCTTGTGGTATGGACATTATTTTCTAATTTTAACATAAATCTGTTGGAATTATACAATTTAAGCCAGTTGTGCCATTTCAATAAAGTCATGTTTTGAGGAACACGAAAAATCGTCAACTGCGCTACCTGGATTTGAACCCGGGTCTACGGAAGTCCTTACTTAAACAGGATTTTTGTATCAAAATGTCTAAGAGTTCGAGATAATTTGAATTATACATTTGTGTATTATCAAAGAGTTATGTGAAATGTTTGCAATCTGTGATTTAGTGAAAATGGGAATGTGGTTGTTTCACAGTTTGTTCTGCAATCAAACAGTATCCATGGAAACATTTGTCAAAGCATCTAGGGAGTATACCTCTGAAACCATTCATGCTATCAGACTTTTAAAACACAATTAATTGTGTGTTAAGAAAATATAACATGTTTATAAACTTTGAGTTAATGTTTCTCTGCTAGCATGAGTTTTGTTTATCAATAATTGTTATCGCAGGAACCACATCATATTTTGTTTACCTTCAGACATTCGTATAAATAAAGAATTATTATGTTTTGATAAAATTTATTAATTTCTTTGATTGTTTAAACTTACATCAATGGGAGAACCCTTCTGTCTGTGTATATTTGAAGAACTGGACCAATAACAATTATTAACCTGAATTTGCCAACAAAATGATAATATCCTGTATAGCAATGTTTAATTTATATTTAAAGGGATCTTTATCTATTAGAAATGGTAGTTTCACAGATGAGTTTTTTTTTCATGGGCTTTTCATTTTGTCGAAATCTACTATGATGTTGTTTCTTAATATTGAAGATGAATCAAGGGCTCAGTGCCAGGTCCAATATTTTTTGACAAACTGTTGTTTTATCTGTTACCTTGGGGATAGTTTTGAGTCTTATCTGAGTGTGGCTCTGTTTGTAGAAATCGTCTTTTTTTTTTACTCCAGAAATTAACATTATTGACTCAATATGAGTTGTTTCCACTGTCAAGCTGTATAGTAAGTTGGCTAGAAAACTTGAACAATAAGAATTTGTTGTACCTTGCAGATCAAGAGTTAAGTGAACCCGAGGACTTGGAAGAGATGTCATGGCTTACAATTCTGATCATTACAATTGTTGGATCTGTGGGAATATTTGTGATCAGTCTGGTCTCCATACTGTGTTACCACATGATGGCAAAGAGACAAAAAGCCGTCAGGTATGAGAACACACCACAGGACGATCTTGAGATTGATATTCAGAAATTGCCAGCAAACATGTCATACCATTGTGTTGAGGAACCTGTGAGGCTGAATCCTAAGTTACAGGCATACGAGTATCCAAGAAATGATATAATTTATATAAAAGACATCGGTCAAGGTGCATTTGGTCGTGTATTTAAAGCCAAAGCTCCAAATTTGTCTTCAAAATATGATGAAGAGGCATTAGTGGCGGTGAAAATGTTGAAGGAGGATGCATCGGATGATTTACAAGCAGATTTTGAACGTGAAGCATCTTTGATGGCTGAATTTGATCATCCAAACATTGTGAAATTTTTAGGGGTTTGTGCAATTGGGAAACCTATGTGTTTATTATTTGAATTCATGAGTAAAGGTGATTTGAATGATTACCTGAGAATGTGTAGTCCTGATATGTATATAAATGTTAGAAAACATCATACAATTCAATTGTGCGAGGGTGAAACATTGTCATTAGATCTCATGGATCAGATTGACATCTCGAGACAAATTGCTGCAGGAATGGTTTATCTGTCCGAGAAATGTTATGTACATCGAGATTTAGCGACTAGAAATTGTTTGATCAGTAATAATCTCACTGTTAAAATCTCGGATTTTGGTCTTGCTCGAAGTGTGCACAGGCTGGAATATTACAAAGGCAGTGACAATGATGCTATTCCTATTCGATGGATGCCATTGGAGTCTATTCTCTACAATAAATTCTCCATGGAAACAGACGTATGGTCGTTTGGTGTTATTCTGTGGGAAATATTCTCATTTGCATTACAACCATATTACGGCATGACCCACGAGGAAGTGGTTGAATATTTAAAAGAAGGTAAAAACTTAGTGTGCCCAGAAAATACACCTCAGCAAATTTATGAGCTCATGACAAAATGTTGGACTAGAAAGCTATCAAATCGACCAAAATTTCAAATGATGCACAATGCATTGAATGCCTTTCATGAGGAATTGACTAAAAAGAGAATTAAAGATGTTAGTCAAGTGTGAGGACAGATGGCTTATAGCTGCTCAAACCATCCATTCATTTGCACAAGTAGTAATTGAATTGTGTCTCTTGTCTTGTAATGCATTGTTAACATAATAAAGGCAGTGAGTTTTTAGTCTAGACAACGTAACATTGGGGAGAGTTTTCATTGTTGTCTTCTGAAATTGTTTAACTGAACGATATTGAAAAAGAAATCTATTCAGCCTTTTGTATTTATAATATTCAGTAAATTATATCCATGGGTCAAACTTTTATTTAGAAGAATTTTTTTTTTCAGATGACATAATTATTGACCAACTGTTCTGAGGTCAACTTATGCATATTTAACTAGATGTTCACTGGGGTCAAATATTTACTTTTTAAGTTAGATGTAGATGTAAAATTTTGTTACATTACTGTATGTGTTGTGGCTTCTACTTTAGTCTGTGTATAATTATGAATTGTTTGATTGGTTTATCTTTGATGAGATTGGTATTGTTGATGAATAGTTACTGTCTTGTGTAATAACTTGAAGAAAAGTCACCTTGTATTTACTTCATAAAGATCTGATGTTGATTGCATTTAGTCACTGCAGATATAAACTACAGTAGCTGTATAACATGATGTAAATGAAGAAGCTATCCATCTGTCCACCTGGGGTCTTCCTCCACCTCTTATGTATGTGACATAAATCCCCATTACATAAAAATATCCTGATGATTTTTTGCCTTAACTTTCAAAACTCAACTGGAAGAAAATAAGTGTTAAATGCATGACAATTGTTGAGGTATGTATGTGTTAGATATTGTGTTGTGTTTTATTTGGTTGGTCAAGTTTCGTGTTGAATATTTGGTGTGTCAAAATTTTATTTCTGTATTTAAGAAAAAATTGTCTAAATGTTGGTCAAAATGATGTAATGCTTATTATCTATTTAACATGTTTAACTAAAAAGGGGATCACTTATTTTGTCTGATGTTAAGTCTTCAATCAGTTTCTGTTAAAATGTGCAAGTAAATAAGTCTATCTGGGAAATAGGATATATCTGTTCCATAAAGCCAAACATTTATGTTGACCAATAAAATCTGTACACCACGCGTTTGTATCTTTTATGCTATGATCACAGTATTCCATTGTTAATGTTATGCTATGATCACAGTATTCCATTGTTAATGTTATGCTATGATCACAGTATTCCATTGTTAATGTTATGCTATGATCACAGTATTCCATTGTTAATGTTATGCTATGATCACAGTATTCCATTGTTAATGTTATGCTATGATCACAGTATTCCATTGTTAATGTTATGCTATGATCACAGTATTCCATTGTTAATGTTATGCTATGATCACAGTATTCCATTGTTAATGTTATGCTATGATCACAGTATTCCATTGTTAATGTTATGCTATGATCACAGTATTCCATTGTTAATGTTATGCTATGATCACAGTATTCCATTGTTAATGTTATGCTATGATCACAGTATTCCATTGTTAATGTTATGCTATGATCACAGTATTCCATTGTTAATGTTATGCTATGATCACAGTATTCCATTGTTAATGTTATGCTATGATCACAGTATTCCATTGTTAATGTTATGCTATGATCACAGTATTCCATTGTTAATGTTATGCTATGATCACAGTATTCCATTGTTAATGTTATGCTATGATCACAGTATTCCATTGTTAATGTTATGCTATGATCACAGTATTCCATTGTTAATGTTATGCTATGATCACAGTATTCCATTGTTAATGTTATGCTATGATCACAGTATTCCATTGTTAATGTTATGCTATGATCACAGTATTCCATTGTTAATGTTATGCTATGATCACAGTATTCCATTGTTAATGTTATGTTTCAGAAACTGCCAGTAAAGCTGTACAAGTATCTTTCTTGTCCATATTTTTGCATTTAAATGTTTTAGTACTAATTGACCTTTCTGCAGACGCTTCGTAGCCACGCCCCCTTAGTAACATGTTCTCGCTGTAACCACGTTAGACAAGCCATGTCCAATATGGCATCGTACAAAGAACAACAATTTCGATAATTAGTTGAAGGAGGAGTTATTATTTGTATCGTATTTGCCCCGGGAGGGCGCCGACTATATTTGATACTGTCAAAGATATAGCCTAACTTAGGGATCAGGTATTAAAGTAGATCGCTATTTGTTTTATGTAAAGAAGAGCACTGTGACCAAGGCACAGGTTTAGTGATCGTGCTATGCAAAAATGTTAGTAATGTTGGTAAAAGAATCAATGAATTCATGCATAATTTTGCAATTTCGTGGCTGTAATTAAAATATCATACAAATATAATAGTCAACCTGGCGCCATCAGCGACAATTATTTAATTCTGTGTGATCATTGATTCAACACAAGGGTTACATACAGTATGTTGATTATACCGTATTGTCAGTCTATGTTTACCTCACTACATGCTAGACTTAAACAAGAATCAACATCTGTGACTCGCGAGCGCCGACTAATAACGGGCTGATGTAGATAGTATTCCATCGGATTTTTCCTCATTATATGATATTTCTTAATAATTAGATTTGCTTTCAGCCTTTGACTAGATTAAGAGTTTCAATCCATTGACTGGAAAATTGAAACGGGAAGATGGAATAAACCTTAAATGCTATACCACGATCAGAAAGAAAATGTCAACTATGTAATGTTTTAGAAGACGAATTTCATTGCGGGTTTACAGGGGAAGTATTTACCCACAAAAACATGAAACGTTATCTGTTATGTCCGTCCCCTTATGTATGATGTTATTTAGTGTGAATGAAAGTCATTTTAGTCATCAAGTTTAGGTATAGCTATATGTTTGTGTACATAAACCACCTTTATTTTGTGTGGAGATGGACATTACAAAAAGGGATGGACATTAGAATATCAGGATTATTTCTCAAATCTTCAAATCCTGCAACATATATTTCTACAAATTCCAATAGAAACAGGCAGACACAAGGCCTGCACATAGGTTGGACATATTATATAATGTTATGCAATAAACAATAATGTCGCGTGTGTGCACTATCTATATGTAAATCTTATCCAGCCCCGTAATCAGCATTTCATAATCTGACCCAGTGGGAGTCCAATATGCATCCAATCAGTTTTTGCTGTCACCATCCGACACATATATACAGCAACGTTGAGAAATGTAAATTATTTTATAGCCTTTAACTTAATGACCATTTATAAAAATTAAATGTTCAGACTTGTGTTGAATGTTAGAAGATAGGTTTATTTATTTAACGAAATCAACATACTCGTAGGAGTGATATTTAGGATTTTAAACCAGATATATTACTAATTTTTATACTTAAATCAATTGTAAACCCCCAATGCAATTGAAATACATGTAATGAAGAAATAAGAACTTTTCTGACATATAAGTTACTTTCGAAAGAAATACTCGACAGTCAGTAAACAAGACCGGTATATCACCTGTATTTAGATTTTTCATCAATATCAATTATTACAAAAACTAAGATATTTTTCTCCATGTATATATGTTTCAGTTTCATTTTTTTAATCGCAATAACTATTGATTTTATAATTGATTCTGGTCATGTTTAGTTATACAAACTCAGGCTTATTACAAATTTATAAAGTAATGTCCGTTCTAAGCAAAAAAAATCCAAATACTTGCTTGAATGCTGACATAAGTCAATCATTTTAGTTTAGAAAAATAATATTATGTTCCCTCAAAATGCAGATGTTTTCAGTAATATAGTTAATTTGATATATTTTCACATTTATAAATTGCAACTGATTAAAACTAGAATACGAGAAAGCGATTTTTCCGAGAGAAAAAATGTGGACCACTTCCAAATGATTGGTTGGAATAAAACAATATAGCAACATTTTAGCTAAATAGTATAAATTGTATAAGATTATGTTATTTCTTGGATAATTATGTGAAAAAAATACATTTTAAGTTGTAAATTTGTGTTTCTTCATGTTTAAAGCCAGACTTTTCATTGACTTGTAATGTGTGTCCCCTCCCAGTCAAACTGATATTTAAAGGTAAAAATACCAAATACCAAACAAAAAGTTATATTTTTATCAATGGGGCATATCTGTTTGCGTTAATTTTAGACGGATTTAACTCGTGATGCGGTCTGCCGCACAACTTAATCCACCGCATGCATTTGTCTTAGGTTTTGGTTGTTGTTGTTGTTGTTGAAAAGGTAAGAATTTCACGCCAACTATCAGTCTGGACATCTATTGTCACTATCACACAATGCACGAAGCTACACCTTTTCACCATTGTCTTAGATCAATAATAAACACCCTGTAATTTGCTTTCCAGAAAACTATCACTCTTAGACAAATTTGTTGACAACTGTAGCGCTTGTCTAACAAAATGGCGTCGATAAAACAATGCCGGAGGTGTGCGCGAATACTGCAACGCGATTGGCTAACGCGAGCTGTCAATCAATATCTGCAGAAAGGTCAATTGATGTTCTTTTGTCTTCCATATGGTTTTAATGTTGGTAGTCTACTATGTATTTTCTAGCACATAGACCATCCATTTATACTTTGCATAATAAATGTTTTATTCATCGTTTTTGTTGCTTTTCAAATTTATTATGTTATTCGTAAGTCAAGATCCATATTGTTAGTTTTCGGAGATGTCTATCAAATTATTACCGAAGGTACTGATGCATCCTACATATACTTTAAATGATGAAAAAATTGTTGTTTATTTTTTCTCATTTTCATTTATTTTTGTACTACAAATTCATTATTATCTACTTTCCGTGTCACAACCACAACTGTTTCCATTCATCATATTGGATCTTATGAGGTACATTTAGGATTATGCTGGAATCATTATGTTGAGAAATGATTTGTATGTATTGTATATTTTGGGACCACTTACATCATGTCTAACAAACAAACATGGAACAAACCTACCTGTACTCGATGTGTTAAATTTGTAGTTTTGTATGATGTCAACAATTGTTATTTGTTTGTACCATTTGTTTTGTTTTTGTTTCTGTCTTATCAAACATTATACAAATTTCCAGTGCAAATCTTGGTATTTTTTTAGGTTAAGTATTCATTAGTTTGTCTGATATTGTATTGAAGATCTTTTTGGCAAACAGTTAGAATATCTAAAATCTTCACATAATCCTAAGGACTCTAGATGTTACATACATAAAAATACATTGATAATATCTACAGGAAATGCTTACGAGTTAAATCTTGTTATGTTGGGTAATGTTTAATCTCTATGACTTCCCCTTATGTTTTTAAATAAGAAAGATAACAATATGATATGAAATGCTGACTTCTTTGTGAGATTTATGTTTCCAGTATGTGATAATTTAATGTTTGAAAAAAAGATACTTTGACTCTTGTTCCATGTGTTGATAATAGCGATAAACAAATATTCCACCTCATACGTTTCTAGAAACAGAGATAAAAAAGTCAGTGATTGGTGGATACAACTTCTTTGAACTAACTTACTTAGGTTTCGTGAAATATTTATGTTTATAGTGTAGAATGTCATTCATGAATAAACTTAATCTGTATGTAAGCTATGATCAGTAACTGTGGTATGAAATGCTTGTGGTTATATAAAAGCGTGTATTTAGGTATGACAGGTGTAATTATATCTAAGAATTACTGCTGGTTAGTCACAGATATTTGATAAAACAAACATGCTATTAAAGGTATGCATGTATCTTCCGCTACATTCAAGCTCGGTCATGGAACATTAACATTATTTATTGATGTAGCTAAAATTTAAAGATTTTGTAAAAACAACTTGCTATTGTCTCTGATTTTTGTTACAAGGAAAACTGTCAACAAATGCAATTAAGTGATGCATAGAAAATATAGATAAATAGTTTATTTATTTCTAATTCCACATGGACAAAATTACTACAAGAGTTTGGTGTAAGCTGTCAGATAAGCCTATGAACTGACAAATGAAAATAACATACTACATTAGCAGACATGTTTGTACAATAATCATTTTATACTTGAGATTACAATGTTGTATTGAATCGTATGGTCCTGATAGTTTTACCAAGTACAAACTTTCAGTAGTTAATTATCGACAGTTTCTTAAAAAACGTCTTTAAATAGATTTGTGGTTCTCTTGCTCTGAACAAAATGCTATGAATGTCTGAGGTATGAATGTCCGAGGCACTCCTGCAAACATATACTGGTTAACATGACATATATTGCATATTTCTCTTAATTTTCATGTGGGAAAAGACAAAATTATAAAAAGAACGAAGTGATTAAATGTAATTATAAGTCTGCAAAACTTCTTTAAATATATTTGTGGTTTACTTGCTCTGAACAAAATGCTATGAATGTCGGAGGCACTCCTGCAAACATATACTGGTTAACATGACATATATTGCATATTTCTCTTAATTTTCATGTGGGAAAAGACAAATTTATAAAAAGAACAAAGTAATAAAATGTAATTATTGTATGGTAGGTATCGGAATAATCTAAATACCACTGAGTGCTTAAGTAGAGATTGTAAGAAAAAATTATTTCATTTGGTAATTAAGCAATTAGCATAACATTCTAATGCACTCAAGATTGATATTTCAGAAAATGGTGCAAACTTTGGTTAATTCATGAATGCATTAAATATCGCATACCATGTGCGTTTCAATATTGCATCCCATATGCATTTAATATTGCATACCATATGCGTTAAATATTGCATACCATATGCGCTAAATATTGCATCCCATATGCATTAAATATTGCATAACATATGCGCTAAATATTGCATCCCATATGCATTTAATATTGCATACCATATGCGTTAAATATTGCATATCATATGAGTTAAATTTTGCATACCATATGCATTAAATATTGCATAACATATGCGTTAAACTTGCTTCCCATATGCATTAAATATAAGATACCAAATGTGAAATCTTGCATCAAATATGCATTAAATATAAGATACCAAATGTGAAATCTTGCATCCAATACAACGAAGGGCTGTAACCCAGTATTGAAATTGTCAGGGTTTGGAGCTATCAACAGGCTGCTTGTGTCATGAAATATTGGCAACTTTGGATATCATATTTGTGGACTCTCAGACTGGCTTTGTTAATGTGGTGTTGATATAAAAAAATTCATTCATAATGTACTGGAAAATATAACTGTTTCAATGAGAAAAACACATCTGTGCGGCCATGAATTTTATCTATATTCCCTTTGGCTAGATTAAGAATCTAAAACTAAGGACCAGTTGTAAAAAACTAAAATCAGAACCCCTACTAGTTCTTGGGATATGTTAGATAAGGACGGTAGACGCATGTCTCTGATGTTGATACTTTATTTAAAAGATAAGGAAAATTTCATCCTAGGCACAGATGTTTTATAAAGATTAGCTATAAGAGTTCCTGATAAGCAAGTATATTTTGGAGATGAAAGATCTAGGTGCTTGTGTAATGAAAATACATTGAAAAAACATTCACAAATATTATTTGATGGAAGCAAGTAGTTAAAGTTTCTGTTGTATGTTGTTGCCTTAAGATATTTTCCGTTAAGATCCAACTAGATGTTGCTGTTTTTGCTACATCTTCTGACTATTGTGCTAATGAGGTGTATGTTTTTTACTTGGCATAAAAGAGAAATGTCAGTAAAATTGTCATGATCATCGTTCTGTGACATTTCCAGTGTTGATATATACAGTGCTATTTGTTTTAACTTTGTGCTATATTCATGGTGGCCCTATGATACCAGTTTTTGTGCTTATTTCTGTAAAAAGATTTAATCCAGGAATCAGGTTCTCCATAGTGACGCAATAACCTACTTATTGTTATTGCTGCTCCGAGTTTAGAGAAATTGATGTACAGGCCATAACCGACTTAACCGGTTCCCCATCATAGTATGTAGACCTGATATATAATATACACAGAACAGTCTAATTTTACAAGGAACCATCTGTTGGTATCCATTTCTATAAGCCCTGAGTTATGTCGGAGCTCAATTTAAGGTAGATTAATATTCTATGATATACAGATGTCGCCTACAAAGGACTAGTGTGCAAAAATCATAAATATTTATATTCATTACCACGCATAAAATTAATCAAATTTGACGAGACTGCTAATGCCAGACTTGATTTTGAAGTACAATCTAAAAAGCATTCATGGATTCAGTTGTTTTACTGCTGATAAGCCATGATAACATGAATATAAACATATATACACTGAGTAAACATTGTACGTAGATTGACATACATTTTGAATGCATGTTTTCTAAATAAATGAATCATTATATATGGATGACTGTTACAGCGTCTTGTGAACTTTTTTGTTTAAACCAGTGAACAGTATATGATGCTTATTGAAGTTATTCATGCTGACAAATGAATATACTTGGTCACAACTGTTTGAAAAGTTCTTGTTAATTCAAATATCTTTTTCATCAACACTTCGTTTAGCAACATTTCAGCTTGAGTTTTATATGTTTTTAGATATAAAGATTTTTTCAGAATTTCTTGACTCATCTCAATATTTGAGCTTACCGGGCCTTCATCAGGAAATATAAACTAATTGTTTATTACATCTAATGCTTTCAGTAATCAAATCAACATGGTATTGTATTATAATATATCTAGACTCTTTTCATATATATAGTTATTTAAGATTTTTTAGAGGTTTATTACAAATGGAGAGTCATCTACCTTGCTGGTGGATTCCCCTGAGATAAAGGTTCATGAAGTTCATGAATAAGTTCATGAATAAATTAATTCATGAAAAGCAAAATTTAGGTTTCATGAATTTCAGAATTCATGAACTAATTCATGAACTTATTCACGAAGTTCATGAATAAGTTCATGAATAAATTAATTCATGAAAAGCAAAATTTAGGTTTCATGAACTTCATAAACAAATTCATGAAAGGTTGTAATGAACATGTTGGAACATAATATATGTGCGCTAAATGGCACCATAATCTAACACTATCACACAAGATCATGGTTAACATGTCTTTTGTGATCATGATGGATCATGTTTAAACATAATGACAGGTGTTCAGTATACTTATGGTATTCCACCCGTTAATGAATTAGGTCATTTCCAGTGTATATGTATTGCTCAGTAGGCAAAATATAAAAGTTGTAATAAAATTTAATATCAGAATATTTTATCATTTACAATTTATTTGAATTATTAAATCATATTCGAAATTGCTTCAACACGTTTTTCTAAAAACTAATAATTGCAATAATTAATAAAGGGAGGGTAATTCAGTGACAATATATTGAAAATAAATAATTAAGTTATAAAGAGACTAAAAATTACCATGATTTTGTTGCACAGTCGATATTATTATGTTTTACAACAACACTAAGCTAAATTTTCCAGAAAAAAACTAATACTTAATAAAAATGTATCTTTTCGCTATGGCGTAATATTGGTACCAGACTTCATGAACCTAATAAACATTTCATGAATAGTTGACTTTTGTTGCCATAACAGTTCATGAACTAATAATATATTCATGAACTTCTAGTTCATGAATTTGGAGTTCATGAATATTTATTTGTTATTCATGAATTATTTTGTCATTTCATGAACTAGTTCATGAAGTTCATGAATAACTTCATGAAGTTCATGAACCTTTTTCGCCGGGGTTAGATACAATTTACAGTTATACAACTGTGACTCCTGGCTGAGATTTCACTAACTATCTCATTTAAGATCTGTCTGAAATTTTCATGAACCTTTACATAACCAATGGAAGGAGTTTCGGTATGTAAACTGAAGTTAGGCATACTTAAGCCCCACTATCAATGGTGAGTCTATTTGTTTCTTGAACCAGAAATACTAGAGAAATACCTCTCGAGGAGACATTTTGTGAAACCAAGGACTGATTTTGAAATTCACATAAATTTGTTCAACATTCAATACAAGAGGTCCCAACTGTTAATGAGGATTGTCATTATATACTGAAGACCCAGAGAGAATGGAATCATGTATCTAGATGTGTACACTATTTTACCCATCTTTCAGTTTGCTGTGTCTTTGTTTGTTACTTCATGTTTAATTGAATAGTAACATTAATATACATTAATTAACAGACCGTACATTAATTAGACTAGTGGTATATATGTTGTGTGAATGTTTTTATATGTCTCAATATTTATTTGAATATATGGAGTTATTATGCTGCATGATCTATTACTTGTATACATTGTACAGATAAACCTATGCTCTCAGAGTAAAATATTTATAAAATTACACCAGTGTTTTTGTTTATTATTTACACAGTCAATGGTAGGATACAGTCCGTGTAAAATGGATGCAGGGCTCGAACAGGGCCCATGGACTCACTTCAACATCAACCCCTATGTGTTTATATCAAACCAGGAGTCAGAGTCACTACCCCTCGACCTCTATGTCTACTCGGTACTTGGCATGATATGGCATATAGCCTCTTTCTGCATAGCACTTGTTGTGCTTGGCAGTTGTTATATCCATGCCCATATCTCTTCCCTCCTAGATATCGGTGTCTTTGTATGGTGGTCTGAATGCTTTTGTTCCCGTTAGTCTCTTGTTAGAGACGACCAATGACATGATGCGTGCATGTTGTCGCAGGATCATGAAACCTTTTCCGCGAGTTTCCATATAAATTCTTAATGGGTCATTGTAAACCATAGCATTGTTTTTGAAAAAGTATAATTCTATTAAGGTTTCATAGTTATCTTTTATAATACCATATTTAGAACTATTGGATACGTTCTGTCTCATCTATGTCTCTTATTAAGAATCTAAGATCGCTTTTCTTTCCCATGTCATTCGTTGACTAAGTCCTTATTCCCAGTTTTATTAGATAATGATGGTCAATTATAATTAATTAGACTGGGAGCGTATCATGATGTTGCATTTTGTGTGAGAAAATGCTCATGATTGTTTGCAATAAACATGACACATGCGTATCCCGGCGCCCTCCCCCTCCCTAATATTCCCCAACCTTACATGTATGTCTCAATATGAAAACGAAAATATGCAGAGATCTTTAATTGTAAGATTTTCAAATAAGCGATTCTGATTTACTGTCATTGTCGAGTTATAAGGCTTGAACAAAACTAAAAGAAATGACTGAGAAGATACGTAAACATCCCAACTCCTGGATCCATGGCGCCCCTGCATGAAGTAACCTTTTGGACAACTACATTTTAGTGAGTGTTTCATGAGCGTTTATTATACCCCGTTACGAGGAAAAACAAATAGAATATTTTAACATAATAAACTGACCGCACTGGCAACACAACAAAGTCAAATTGCCAAGGTACATTATTGTATATACGCACATAACGCCATAGGTTCTTTCACAATGAATTGTCCGTTTGCTACAGCCTTGAATTTTACTATCATTTGCGTGTAAGTCGGTTCCATCTGTGGCTGTATTTGTGACTGACTCACAAGTGATGTATCGAAGTCTAGGATGGTTGGTGTTTATGTCAGGTCTGTAAGAAATAATTTACCAATGGTTATGATCCCCAACATCGTTGTGGTCAATAAAAGTTATTCTTTGGCATACTATTGCGCTAGTAAGGTCTTGGGTATTTTCTTTATGAGCATTCCAAATGATCACCATTAATAATGTCTTTGTTAGTCAATACAATTTCGTATGAGTCAAGTAAAAGATACGAATATGTTCACAGATTCCGCACATAGTTAAACATGATGTTGTGCACATTTTAATCATCCTAATTGTTATATAATATGCCTCGTGCAAGTATCATAACAAGGTTAGACATCTTTTCCTCTGATTTTAGTTATGTACAATCCATGCTCACGCAGCGTACTCAGCTCTTGTTCCTCTTATCCCAGCGATTACTTAAATGTTCATCGCTGCGTGGTAACTACTGATGAAACACGTGCAATGCTTTCCGACAAAGATAAAAAAGATAAAACTGATGTCTGTATTAATTACGAGTGATTGATACAAATTATGTTATTACATACTTTTAACTTCACTCAAGAGTCGCCAATTTATTAAATCTATGCTCCCATAAGCATGAGAGTACCACTAAGAGGAGATAATTATCACAATCTTCAAACCTGGGATGCGCAGATGGGGAACATACCGGTACAAACTATGCATAAAATATCAGGAAAAACTCCGAATTTTGCTAGGAATGACACACCAAAGCATATTTTAGTCTGTGCTGATTACCTATGCAATAAACTGACACATTTGTTCTTGTAATTATGAGAACTATGACATAATAACACGGCAACGATTTATGGGAAATATTTTTCCTGGAAGAAACTGTTTACGGTTGTTACGTTAGGAGATTATTGATCACCGTTGAACTCACGCCATAATATCATGTTTTACATATAAACGAAAGTACTAAGTCAGGATTTGATTAATATACAAATGTATACGATTCGTCGAAACTGAAATACGAAATCTAGTTGAATATGCACAAAAGAACTGGGAGCCTTCATTTTTCCACGCTTAGTATTTTTGAACAGTACTAAAATAATAATTTACTCGCGAAAGAAATACTTATAGCATGTATTCTGTAGTGCATGTGATGCTTGTAACAAGCGATTTAAGGTTCAAGTAGTACATTATGTAAGATGCATGTACTTGCATTTCCATGATAAATACACCGCGTCATGTGATATATCGGAACTTTACCATGTGATATTTTTGTCTTACTATAATTATAGCATTTCTGTCTTACCATGTGATATTTGTACCATGTTATATATTTTGTATATTACCATGGGCTATTTGTACAGTATCATGTAGGATAAATGTTCCGTTTCATGTGATATCGGAACTTTAACATGTAAAATATGTGCCTTACCACACGAGAACTGTAAATCAATTTTAAACTTCCACATTGCATCAAACGAAACGTTCATTACAAGCGTATTAATACGTACCAACAAACACATTTATGTGTATGAGGAAAAGGCATATTGGGTGTTTGTCAACCATGGACAACTAGAATAATTCCCTCATTAAATCAAAACATTAATGTTGATATTTAGCATTACATGCAATGTAATGTTCCGTTGTTTTTACGACCAGACTACAGAGTTATATCAAAGCCGTCAAACTGTTTCTAGCTTCCATGGATATGCTGTTAAAGCCCTTTTGACATTGCGATGCCACCATGACCTTTCATGACACTCCTTAATTTGATAAATGATCTTACTGCGGTGAGAGAGTGTTTACATACGGCAAGGGTGAGCTTCTTTGATTAACTCCTAAATACTTAATCATATTAGCATGTACTGAGTGAAAACAATGAGCATGTTTACTTTGTCATTGGAAGATAGATGAGTCTGAATTCTCTCAGCCAGATCAGCTCATTAAGAACAAAACAAATTTCTGACATTTGACACCTGTCTGCAGATTGTACATTAAGAGTGAGCGCGATTGTGTTTCTAATAAATGGCTTCGCAGCAAATTAGTGGAATGGGGTGGATACTACAAAGAAAAGAGTTTAGTCTCCAGTGGGACGGTACGAATGCATTTATTTTACCATGAATGCGGGCACCCAACAAGTTACGGTGTTACGGTGGTGTAATGTGAATGTTAAAGGAGATATCCATGTTCAATTGCTATGGTTTGCTTACCTAAGGAAATGTATAGGAACCATACGTGGATCAAGAAATTGAAGTCAGGGGGTTTTCAGGCATGTCCAACAATATCGCTTATCGCATCAGCCAAAAATCGATATTTCCAGTCGTCTAAATAGCATTGATTAGATGGGGAACGCTACGTATTTATTACGATTATTTCTTTATTTTTTAACATATTCAAAATATTCAAGCAGATTTAGAAACCTCAATGTATCTTCTTTTCAATCATATAAAAATATTGAAATTTTATATATGTTTAGGCGGGGGAATCTACAGTTTTCTTGAGCCACCCAGTTTCCTATTGAAAACAGTGTAAACGGTCCGTTTTTCCTGGATGTCCGACGTGTTTAAATCACTAGTTTAACTTATCCTTAGACGGGAATTCAAATATTCAAGCAGATTCTGTTAGGATATTTTATGCTCGTTCCAACGGTGTCAATTGATGTAATTTATTATGAAAACAAAATGGGGGAATTTAGAGATACATGGAGTACCTGTCAATTTCAGGAGTGTTTCCGTGAGATATCACGGAAATTCACGAAGATTAGCGAGTGAAACCGATTTCGGTTAGTCTTTCTTGTGACAAGTTTAATCTCCACATGTGGTCTCGTAAGATGTTATCTCAATCAAACTGTTCGCTGGACCATGGTTTATGGTGGTCAAGTGTAGACTGCATTTATGCAATATTATAGCGTTAATTAAGCTTCATGAAATTAATTTCTTCTAGAAGACCATTATCGACTGTTGTGTCGTATTTTCTTTAGCTGCAGCTTAATTTCAATTGTCATGAACATTTTGTTTTATTCAGCGCAAAGATATAGCATTGGTCACAAATATATAAAATATATGTGGTGTAAACTTGATCTTCCACAAATATCATGAACTAATATAATTCATAAATTATCATCGGGTTTATGAATCAGTTTAAATCATTCGTTATAGCACGGACATAATAACCATATAAAAAGTTTATTATATCCGTGGTAATAGAATTTAATCAATAAATTTATAAATTACACTCCGTGAGTGTTTACTGTGTCACTACCTTAGATATGATGTTGTTCACACCTTCGCACCAGGTATCACCAAATTATAATTATACAATAACAACGATAAATGTCATAACCCCATGTTGTAACATGTGTACCTGGGTGTAATAAAGATATGTTCTGTTCTGTTCTGATTAAAAACTGTAAACAAAACTGAACTTATCAAGATATATTTTTTTGTAAAAGAAGCATTGGGTAAACGTTCTACTATTTTGAACGTTGATGTTTAAATTATTTTGTTCATCTCCACATAATGTTACTTTTTCATAATTATTCTACTATAATAATTCTGATTTTTGATTAATTAACACTTTGATGTGTGTTTCTTCACAATGTATATAGCTCACTTGTTTAATAGTGTATGTAAATTCACGTTGACACTTTATGTAAATGATATGTATTTATTGACTATGTTACTGTATGTACTATGTATAAGTCTAAATAAAACTTCTGTCTGTCTGTCTGTCTTAGTGTGACCGGTAGGTGCTATTAGTCCCAGTGTCAGCTAAGTGTCAACTAGGATCCCTAAAACGATGTATAATGTACATGCTGAATGAAAAAGGGGTAAAAACAAAATTAAGAAAGAAAGGAAAACTTATTCAACTGCTGTTGAACATGTAAAGTCGTGACTTGAACAGTTGGAGTTATTAAAAATGCCATCAGTGGTGTAAACTGCTTTGTTTTGAACAACATTCAAATATATACGCATGCTAAATTTAATGCGGAGGGTGTGATAGTGAATAGCCAAGCATTATTATTATGTTGTTATTAACGGTTGCTTTCTGTACCATGGAATCTGTTTATTTTTTCCCTTTTTTCGTCCACAGTTTTATTGCATAAGTTATATAACTGATTTCAATAAATCTACTGTAAATAAAACTGAATAGTTATTAAACATGTTATATATGTCCGTGATTTTATTCTTTTCACCCAAAGGTCGCCTGGGGCAAAGATCTAAATACCATTTAATGGTATTTAGGTCTTTGCCTGGGGTAAAACATTATATTCTCAGCCTTTCAGACATCCTATGTACATGTAATACCATCCTTTCTGATACCTATCAGGGACCACCAATAAAATACGTATATATTACGCGGTAGTGACTGTAAGCGGTCACCACAGTATCTTTGGTATTTAAAGTAAAGTGAGGGGTCCAGCTTCTGGTAAGGCAGTGAATCTAAGTTAGCCTTCAGAGTCCCCTAGAATGTTGCAATGCAATACGTTTTCTTGTATTGTAATACGCTAATTTTGTAAAAAAACCAGCGAGAACCTTGTATGTGGAACCCCCTCTTGATCTAGTATTATATATAGATATATACTCTACTTTGCAAATATCTCAGGGAGGAACCCCGCCTCATCTAGATCCGCGCATGGGAATGGACCCATTTGATCAGATGCGTTGGGGACCATCAAAGGATACGGCATACCAGACTAAGTGACCATCCATCAAGTTGTTCAACACAATTTAAAGTGCTAATAGAGATATGTTCACAAACCACCAGTGTTCTGTTGGGCGATCCATAAGAGAATTAAACCAAAATTCTTCTTAATATAGTGAGTAAAGCATTGTCAAAATGGTTTCCTCACGAATGTGTGCGTGCAGTTCTAACTTAATAAAACTAAACAATAAAATCTGACTCATAATTTCTTTCATCAAATTAGCAATAAATGCATCAGCCATTATAACCGCCACGATGCGTGTCTAAATGGTCCCCCGTATTTCATTTCAATAGCTGGTCCCTTGCAGATATTAATACCATTAAGTTATGGGCTCTGGATTGTTTTGTTTCGCAAAATTCTACATGAGTGACGTTGATCTTCTTCTTGCTCAATTTCTGTAATGTGGACCAATTTGCCAAATTTGCATTATCAGCAAAAATCGCCTCGTGTCTGAATCGTGTTAACCCATCTCTTTGCATGCATTTTAACTATTTCGACCAAAAGCGTGCTTTTCGCAAATGTCTGAATATATGTTTACAACGAGTAGCCGGGAAATATAATATTATGACACTTATTTATTCTAAACATATAGTTATTAAAATCGCGCTTATACAGCTTCTGATATAGAACTAGCTGAATCTTTCCAGTGTGTTATATAGTAATAAACTTGCATGTAATTATAAAAAATATATGTGCTGAAATAATGCACAGATTACTCTGTTAATAACAATCACAGAACATATGCACAAAATACTATGTCGGAATAATTGAAATGGTTCTACTGTTTCGCTTTCGGAAAGGAATCTCATTGACGAAATAACTCAATCAACTCAGAGGCAATTTAAGAATGAAAACATGAAGACATATGTTATTTATTTAGCTGTTCTGTTTCTGCACCGTTTTGGAATCGCGTGTGTTTGGTACGCATTACGCAATACGACAGACAGCGCTCATTTCCGCTGCGACAGAACAGGTCAGCCATTACTTCCATATCTGATTTCTTTGAAACAAAGAATTGTACATTCATGAAATTGAAATTATCATTGTGTGTGTTTTGCATGTCAATTGAAGAAACATCTAGATTTCTATGACTAGTGATTTCATGGCAGTAATCAACTAGAAATTCCAAATAAGACAATAATAATATTTTACTCTGCTGCTGCTGTTGCGGCTATTGTTGTTGTAAATGTTTCTTATGATGGCCGAAGTTGACCTACGGCGGTCTTGGTAACATATTCTATGAGAATTGAACATCTATGTCAAAGTTCCTTAAGCTGTATACTTATATTTGTTTCAACAGTTTTAATTAAATGCAAGTGGTAAAAGTTAATAAAACAATCAAATCCAGCTAGACACTGCAATGCGAAATAAAGTACATAAAATGTGAAATAGTAAACATATACACCTGGAGTCTGCTTGAGGCTATGTGAATTTCAAAACGTACCCAATATTTCCAAGAACAACGTGATGTACACATTAATCAAACTGTTCAAAAAGCAATCACACAGAACCAATCATCGTGTTGATATAAATATTATGTTAAGGAAAATTCCGTGATCTATTAGTACTAAAACGGCTTACCATAATTCATGATAGATGGCGGATCATGGAAACATATCAGTGATTATAACAATTTACATCATGATGAATTCGGGAGTTTTTGGATGTGGTCATGACCACACAAGTTGAAAGCTCTTTATATCAATGTTTTCTTGAAACATACAGCAGCTGCCAAGGCATTACAAATAAAATGTCTGCAACATTGTGTATATTAAATGACTTATATGCATCGCGCATGTCACTTTGAGTAATCCAGAATGTAGTTTATTTAATCTCTCAGTAAGTCACGGGACTCCTACAGATCATTAACGTTCCTTTTTTCATAATAAAATATGTATTAACAATCTCGCTTTAGAGTGAACATATTTCTTTGACAGAATGTTTTTTCAATGTGCTGTAGCGTCATCAAGAACACTGATCTGATACCAGAAATCCAAACAATAACTGTTCCATTAATTAGCAGTTAATGAAATAGACGTATGTGTAAATAAGCGTAAATAATGCTAATTATAACAGTACGAATCCATACTTACTTCTAAAGCGGCGCCTCGTTTAGTGCCAAAACACATAATGAGAAGTTAACACACAAATATCAATGCTTATTTATAACTAAATAAGAATAATTTTATTGTACATTAAGCTGTGCATTTAATTACATAGATTTTATTTCATATAAATTTGGTTTCTTTCCTTGAACTTCATCGTATAACTCGAAAGTGAATGAAGTTGTCAACAACGGTAACTTCCATTTGCACGCAACAATATTCATCAATTACCCGTGCATGTTTTTACGATGTCATAAAAAGCATATGTAATAGTATGCATATAATATGCAAATGAGAGGAAACAAGAAATATCTTTAAAAAAGACGGTCGGCGCAATATGAGGGTTAAGATTTGTTATTGCCGATATGTTACGATTGCTGGTCACTCCAGATCCAAAATAGATTCGGTAAATTCACCGAAATTCATTGGATTTCGGTAAGGTAACGTTCAAGGTTACAAACGTTGTTCGGTTGAAGAGAAGTTGGCGTAGTGGTTAACGCAAGATTTGATTGGTTTACACAAAAAAAACACTTCGTGATTTTACGACCTATTTTTATTAAATGGCACGATCTTTTGTCAACATTTTATGTAGATAAAAGTAAATTATTCAAGCTTTATTATTACCTTAAACATGATGATCATCTTTAACAAACATACAAACATACAAACAAACAATGTCAATATAGTTACCAGTCTTGCTCGCAGTGCCAGCATCTGTCAAATGCTTTTACAATGATATCTTAATGTACACCATAAGGCAGAATACGATATCTTATCTAGAACTTTTTTTGTAATTTTGATAAAATATGCATTAGCAATTAAAATAGTTTATATAACTTTAAGTGGTCTGGAAATGAAATACTTGAACTCTTTCATGCAACTTCGGGCAAGTAATTCATCAAGTTTGCCAACGGGAGACACAATTTGACCTCAAAGTTCACAACCATGACGCTTGTCGGCAAAATGCTCGTACTTCTCACGCAACTTGTTTATAACACCGTTATAATATCACAACACTAGATTCCACAATGATTACTTAAAGTGGTAAAATCCTTGAAGCCACCGTGGTTTTGTATCACTTAATTTGAGTGCAATTTGTAAATTTGCTTGTTAAGTCAAAATTTGATAAGTCGAATAGTGATATATCGAAGTCAAGAGACACCTCAAACAAACTGACATCTCTAAACATTTATTTCATACGTATGATTGTCACAGACTTCTTTTATCTCGATGTCTTTCTCGGTTACCACAACTTCAATGATACTAATAGTGTAGAAGCAATGGGTGTAGTGTTGCTGGTGTTAATGTCGTTGATGTCGTTAACGCTGTTAACGCTGTTGTTACTTAAGGTATTTGACTAGATAAAAAAGAAACTGAATAAAAGCACGTCATTATATTCAGCCTCATGAAAAGTATTTCTAACGGAAATTCCGTTTTAAGTCTCATAAAGAGCCAGGGTCATGTTGTGACTTTTCCAGCTATGATGGCAGAGGAAGACACTATGTGTCGCTTCTAGCATTGTATACACATTTTAAGGATATACCATGATGCAATATGTAACTCATAACGATGTATTGATAGTCATAGTCTCTCTCATAGATGTTGATATACATTTAAGTATTTCTTGCGAACCATTCTAAGGGGTGATACAATCGTGAATGTTGGAAACAAAGAATGCATTACGTAATAAACAGTGATGAGCGGTAACATTAATCCCTCGCACCAGTGACGGCAAAATTAATGGTTCATTGTTCTGTTCTTTCGCAAGTCATCAGACCATTTGAGAATTTGTATCAGAACAGAATACTTTAACATGCAGCTTTGTCTCAATGTGCTGGGGAAACTCAACTTTAGATCAGATGCAGCGTTGCCTGCCTATGCTAACAATTTGCCGTAAAATCTACTCCCCTAACTTCTGGCTTATCAGTGACAAGCTTACAGACGTGCAAAACACGATAACAATGTAAATTGTACT
This sequence comes from Mactromeris polynyma, assembly GCA_032209605.1. Classification (NCBI taxonomy): domain Eukaryota; kingdom Metazoa; phylum Mollusca; class Bivalvia; order Venerida; family Mactridae; genus Mactromeris; species Mactromeris polynyma. Next base: position 12,361,758 of record JASFXZ010000001.1, read on the forward strand.
CAAAACAATCTCTCTCAAAGATTAATTACTTTCTAAACAATATTAATGCAGTTTCTTCATCTCACTGAATGTGAATGTTACATGAAAAACTTTGGTAGGAGGAAATCCGTCTTACTTTTTTTAATGGAATCATTTACATTTTCCTCATCATATCTCTGCAAACATAATTAAATTGGTCCGCTAGACTTGGTGTAGCATTTTTTAATAAAATCGATAGGCACGAGGGGATTTTTTTTACTGAAAATACATTATCCGTTAATATTTCTTAATTATTAATTTGTTTCATTTGCAGTAGAATGGAGTCAACTTGACAACTAAGACGTGGAGAATAAAAAATATAATTATCCATGTGATCATTTTGGTGTAAAACGTGTTAATACGAAATTCAGACGCATATGCTTTTGATAATGTACCTTGCTAATTCATCTGCATTCTTTATTCCCCTTTTATTCATGTCGTATTTAACCTAATATTTAAAAAAAAAACATTTATTTGTAAATTAATGATTAACAAGGGCTGTTCGAAAGCACTTATACCCCATGATAGTCTGCAAGTAGGTGATACTCTACCGACCAATAGACCTTTGACCGAGCTTCCCCCAAATCAGGGGACCATCTACCCTCTACAAACAACCAATATTGGGAATTTGGCGGACGTATGTTAAGCGTTCTTCAGTTGTTGAATGAAAATCATTTTTAAAGTATCAACATAACTGTGGCCTTGACATTTGACATACTTACCTTCAAATAGTAAAACATAAGGTCCACATTCGGGTTTACATAGCTGACCTTAGGCAAATTGCCCATGCAGTTTGACGCTGATTACCCTTATTGATCGGAAACCGTTTCAGTCTCAAGGTCACGTATATATTGACCAGTGACCTTTTGCCACTTAACAATACATGTACATGTCTTTTAAATTCAGAAACTCATTCTATTTTAAGCGTTTTGCAGATATAGGTCGGACACGGTTTTCAGTCTCGATGTTAATTAGACATTTGACATACTGTTTGTAATAAAACAATTATGTAATTCGTTGACCATTGACAATCATTCTGATTTGGTTGAACACTGACCGTTGACCAGTTATTGAACGGAAACCATTTGGTCTATCTACAGACAGACATACCAACGGCCCGATATGTAAATATGTGATAACGGTAATAAAAATACACTTGAGCATTTTTGCGGATTTCGATAACCAGTTATATCATGTAAGCGCACCGGAACATCTTAAATTAGTTTCGAATGCTTACAGAACAGAGCTACACAAATGGTTTACCCGAACCAGATGAGTCTCTTAGTCCGTATACAAACCCTATGTTTTACCTGTTTTATAGGAGACACCTCATGTAGCTACTCAATTTCTATGAAATAATGTCCCGCTATGAAAGATGGTCGGCGCAATTTGAAGGTTAAGATTTGTTGTGCAACATAAAAAAATGCCAAGATGTTACGATCGCTGGTCACTCCAGATCCAAAATGGATTTCGGTAAATTCACCGAAATTCAGTGGATTTCGATAAGGTAACGTACCTTTTATCGAAAGGTTAACAAATCCGCGTCAAAATTACAAGCGTTGTTCGGTTGAAGAGAAATTGCCTTGGTGGTTAACATAATATTTGATTGCTTTACGCAACACTGATATGCAAACAGCAAAACCATGTTAGTACGGCTGCACCGAATAAAATTATACTTATTATCTAGTTGATAAGAACGTTATCTAGTCGGAAGCCAGATTAGGTATATTTGTACATAGTGTCATTACAAAATTACTGGTCTGACCACAGAAGCTTATAAATACGAATGGAAAATGCATCATGTACGTATACATGTTATTAACATCTTTAGATGTGTGACTTTCATACCAATGCTGATAAACGTAGATTCTTAGTAGTATCTAATGATTTGACAATTGCAAAAGCATCCGTTGACGAAAAACGAAAATAGTTCCGCAAGGCCTTTTGTTTAGTCAGAATGATTTGAACTGTACATGAACAGCGAAGTCATTGTTGGTTAACCACAATAGCATTCTCGCATACAAGATATTGAACCTGATCTACGTAATCTAGCACATGTAGTAGATGAGAATATACCAATGTCAAGTGATAGTGTTCCGACGTTATGGTTCTGTATATTGTTTCCAATGTAAAACAGGGTTATGTAACAACAAATTATTGCTGTATATATCAATGCAAACTTATTGAGATATCTCGTAAACGAACATGCATTAAAGGTTCCATCAAGTGCAGATAAAGGTTAGCTTGAGGACATAGGCAAATATTGTAGTTATAAAAATGCCAACTGCTTCTGTTTAATATCATGCATGTAAATGTATGCCACTCACCTGTCATCTGTTCCTTGATACCATGGTCTCTTTGAAATTGGCCCGAAATAATGAACACAATCACTAACGAGTTAAACGTATGGAGGAGATATCTCTGTTTCATTAACGTTTATATCATATAATCACAATATCTGTTGTCAAGGTAATATGGCCGCACATTCTGGTGTTTGTCTGATGAACTCGACATTGATGACAAAGTCGAGTCTTGCAACTTAAAGACGTATAAGGGAGTAATTTGCTATTTTCTTTTACGATATGCAAAGATTTTTTCTGAACTTTATAGAGTCGCCAAGACCAATACAAATAATGATATTATTATGTTTAATTGAAGGATTTCATTATATTTTTGCAACTTTCCTTCAACTTTCTTTTTCCATATACTTTATAATTAAAAAAAAGAAAAGTCATTGATACATGTATTTAAAATTCTACATTTGAAATTATAAAATAATCTTCAATAAATGTTTAAAACTTACACATTCTATGAAAATGTAAAACGATAATGGGTTACCAAGTGTAGTATGGGTAAATTTATTCAACTTTCACTTTCCTTATATTTTACATTTGAAACACAATAAATCAATCTTTATCTTGAAATCTAGCAAGGTGACCTATTATTGGTATTTCATATTTTCATTCAGACAGTGACTCTCATATAGTATACCAATCTGAAAGAAAATCTCTGCGCTATAAAAAATATAGTAAAATTGTATCGATTTTGCTATATATTCATATGAAATATTCACGTTTTAATCTTCATTTTCATAAAATCGAGCAAGGTGACCCTTCATTTTTATTTCATATTTGATTAGATACATATAACACTGATAAAATATACAAAGTTTAAAGGAAATCTCTCCGTTAGAAAAAATGGCCTTATTGTTGGATACGCCCGGCTTTAACGTATAAATCATAAACTGAAGCAATCAAGTTTATATGACTTCTGTGTCACATCTGTATCATGTCGTGATTAATGTACAATGTACTGAAGTTGGACAGTTATCTAATAGTTGCTTTCTGCTAAGGGGTACTGTGTTTCTACTCCTACTACAGTGCGGTACTTTCTGTTTCATCTCATACTGCTAAATTGCGCCTAGCTCATTTTTATTGCAATGGGGCTTTCAGTCACAAACAAACTAGGACCATGAAGTGACTTTTCCAGCTATTAAGGTGGAGCGAGATCCTAGATGGCCTTCTAGCATTTTCAGGTTTAAGCGGGCACTAGGGTAGAAGCCAACTTGACAGTTTCCTTACTCACAAATTCTACATCCCGGTTCGGATTCCCACCCGCAGCAGTAAGGGGCATGTGATGGGAAGCCAGCGACTATAACCACTCGACCACAAAGGGCCGAGTAAGGCATAATACGTAAAAAGGGAATTATGTTCATACCTTTCTTAGATACTGAATTTGAAATGATTTAGGTGATGTTGTGTTCTCCACAATTTAGATGTTTGGGATGCTGTGGTTTGTATTCGTTAGATCGGCATACTGGTAAGTAAGCGGCAAGGTTCGGCCCATCTGAAGATGCTCGTTGCAGAATCGATAAACATTTCCGGTTACTGACCGTTTACAAGCGCTATTCTAGTACACGGATTGAAATGAGTTCAAGCTATAGAAATTTATCTAATTTGCTTGCGTGCAGTAGCACTCAACACATTTGGTACAAGTCTTCAAGTTTTTGCTGACCATGAGAGATAAGAGAAGCTAGATCCATAAGTAGACTGAACGCAGTTGTCGTTCGTTTGCTTAAATATTTAGCGCTACAGTCCGTTTTTTATTTGCTTGAGAGCAGTGGTAAACAAATTGTGAAGTGGTCAATGAAAACGAATTTAGAAAATATTGGTCAACAGACGTCGTTTTCACAATCACGGCATTCTCAAATAATTTTGAATCAATTATAATTTGCTCTTACCATAAATCCAAAAACGTATGTTTATTATATCGCCTGCAATTTGATTGTTATTATCATTGTGCAAAATCAACGTTGAAAAATGTATTATCTTCACGACTGTATTGTACATATATGTGTATGTCTAAAATAAGCTGATAAATTAATTAAAAAATCGACTTTTATGTCAAGAACATTCCTTAAAATTACAGATCCAGTGAACAAGAGAAAAGCGATTTTTTTCTTTGTAATTACCGTAAACTCTTTTTAACCGTCTCATATGTAGATATATACATTGTACAAGGAGCACATTGCCCACCATCACTACAACCAAGAGGGCCAAGATGGCCCTGGATCGCTCACCTAGGTCCGTATTCACAAACGTTTTAAGAATGAATCTCAGACTTAGAATAAAACAAGCATTTCGTTTTCATTATATTTAAACGGATAGATTTTTGCCTGAATATTTCTTGTTACTCACTCTACACTTTTGCCATGTTTATCAAAATATATTGTGTAACAATAACGTAGGAACAAAATGAAATTTTACCATTTTTATAAAGTTTAAGTCTGAGATTCAGTCTTAAGACGTTTGTGAATACGGGGCCTGTGTACCACTGTTCAGTATGGCCTGATGTGATGGTCATCAGTAACATCGTAATTATATCTGGTGTCTGTAAAAACAAGATATTCTTAAGATTTTACACAGTGACCTAGTGTTTGCCCTCCAAGTTTCCCAGTTTAGATTCATAGAGACAAACATTCTGACAAAGTTTTATTCAATTCTGATTAAAATTATGGCCTCTATTGTGTCAACAAGCTAAACGTTGACAACACACGACGGACACAGGACGATCACAAAAGCTAAAAAAGGCAGCCATCTTTCAGTCATGAATTGTAAACATAAATGGATGCATGTCAACAGTGAAATGCACGGTTACTACATTGTTTTCTATAAGTTTTCTCCATAGTACATGGCTTACGTAAGATTAATTATGCTAACCACTATGTTATGAGTGTTTCTTGATTATTGGGCCATACAATCTCTGAGGAAAAAGCTATTTTTCATGTCACAAATTTTATTATGTTCTATTTAACATTCTATCTTTAGCTAATACATGACTATTCACTTTTAAACCTGTAATTTAGGTCAGGTAAGAATATCTAATATAATTGATAAACAAGAAATATCTTTAAAAAAGATGGTCGGCGCAACTTGAAGTTTGCAAATTTGTTTCAATCTAAAGGTTAAAATTTGTTGTATAAGTGTACAACATAAAAGATGCCTAAATGTCATTCAATATATCTGCTATATAATACAGGATTTCCAAGCCCTGTAAGGGGAGATCACTGCATTTGAGACTGCATCAATCGCAACTTCTCGGTGGTATTCGACAGAGCCAATAATGCCGAGGTGTTCCGAATGAGACGGCATAATAAATAACTACGTAGTGTGATTAGTCAAAGACACAGTATAGTGTGTTTCAATAAAGATCTAGTTCAACATTACTTATTGCATAAGTCGTGAACTCACACATCCATGTAGATAAACTTGTTACATAGCGATTTATCTGATTAAAAGAATATTAAAGTTCGCGACTGGTACATAAACCAAAGAAAGTCTTCTTAATTCCGACAACGGACAATTCCCCGTGGTGATGAATAACAAAAGAGAGAGAATGCGTAACTACAGGGAAAGCCACATACATAAGACGATGCCTCCCCACGCAGATCTCCGGAATAACAACAATCCACAAAACATAAGGCACTAAAGGAGGTCAAACGGTACACATATTAAGGAACTGAGGTACAAGGAATGGCCCAGCAGACCACAAGGAATAACTACTTACAGGATAAATCTTGAAATACACTATAGAAAATGTTAACCAATCTGCTTCAAGGTTACACGTATTTTTAAATTGAAGAGAAATGGCGCGAAATTGCCTTGGTGGTTAACGTAAGATTTGATTGGTTTACAAAACACTGAATATGCAATTAGCAAAACCATGTTAGTACGGATCAATATCTCACCCATATTTTCAATTTATCTCTATCACAAGCGACAGTATAAGTTCTTATTGACTGCATGACAAAATTCACCGCAAGCTCAGCTCACAAGTACTTATAAACATCGCTATGTACAATGCAAATACAATATGAATTGGCAAACTTAACATAGTCTAAATGTTAAATCAAATCTACATAGATCTCAGATTATTCCCCAGTTTTGTATATTTGATGACAATGCTCGAAGATGGCAAAAACAACAACATATGGTGACACTTATTTTCACAGACTGTTACTTTGCGACTGATTTAGATCAGAAGTTCAAGTACCTCTCAGAGTTAGCTAGCTCTATAATTTCACCGGAACGGATGCGGGTAACAAATATATGTCTAGTTATTACATATTTTAAAAGTTTCTTTCTCCAGGAAACTGTCACCATGGAAGATTAATGTTACTAATGACTGAACTTCGAAAGTATTGTGCATTTGTAATCATTGAGAATTAGAGTTTTTTAGGAAAGGGTTATTTTCATGTCATTATATTTTTCTAGTGTTTTATTCAACATTCTCTTTTTAATGAATACATGTCTCGTCACTGTTCAACCCAGTACTTAAATTATTAGAGTAGGGGAAGCATGTCTTATTTAAACGAAAATTAAAAAAAGTCAGTACCCCACCCACTTTTTCGAGTCATCCCTGTGACGAGTACGTATCCTGATTACGTACATTTATATATCCTCTACTGTCGACTGACACATTCATAGTTTGATCCATGTATATACGATATATTGATATCTAACTTAAATGTATAGTAAGCAATGCCTTTATCGACATAAGATTAAACGCTCTCAGTACACTTTCCAAACTAAATATTTAAACTTTACAGTGGATATATAAACTACGTTGAGAATACCGTTATTTGTTCAATATAATATCATATCGGTCAATATTTTCCAAAGCACGTTTTCATTGGCTGACAATTGCTTAACGACCGTTCTTTAAGGACTCGTCACAGATTTTGACATCATTCCCTAATTTAATCACGTAGGTATAGTGTTGAAAAGTGGTTATTTACATGTATGTATTTATTTTAAGCAGTATATTAAACAGAACATGAAAAGAAACTGAATTACATGAAAATAAGTTTTTCTTACGGACCATGAACCATGAAACTACGTGTGTACCTGTTCTTGTGATTCTTAATTACACATATAATTACGTATTTAAGTACTCGAATTTGTGAAATTGTACTCAAATTGCTACTTTAAACCCAAATCAAATGTTTCAAAATTAAACAATATATGTGTACTTTATTGTTGTTACTTTTTTTTTAAATGGCGTGCAAATATTAATCACTTTGGATCCGAATTCATAAGAATGCATTTAGACTTCGATTGAATGATTATCTGAAGTGATTTTACAAAAGACGTATTTGGTTTATAATACCTAACTGATAAGAATTCATACTGTTGTTCATGAATGTTATTATATAATTTCGCATTCATACTTATTTATCGTAGTATCATTTTAGTCATCATGTATATAACGTTGTTTGACTTTATTAAAACTAAGTATGATATTGAAAAACACTTCGTTTTGTGTTTTGCAGCTTACAGAATTCTCAAAATATAGCGAATATTTGCGACAGCAAAAATACATCAATAAAGGGCAACACGAAATAATCTCAAACGTAACTCATCGTTAAGTAAATATGAATGGATTATTGTACATTAAGAATGTTCTATAAATCGACCTCTAGGATTTAAGCTCAATGTCGTGTTTACATTTGACGGGAAGGTTTAACATTTTCACAAGGACTCATGCATAGTTTGACACACGTAGTCGCAGTGTTAAGACACGTAAACATGTACGGAATACGAATACTATTTTGGTTTGTGTTTTGTGCTGTTGTGCATTGTTCACAAGTCTCTGTGAAGACAAATTTAGGCGAGCTTATCGGAGAAAGGACGAAGTCTACTTTTCTAGACAATACGTATGAAGTGGACAGATATTTAGGCATTCCGTATGCTAGAGCACCCGTGGAAGACCTACGATTTAAAAAGCCGGAACCTGTGAGACCTTTCGAAAAGCCGTATGATGCTACAAAGTTTGGAGCTATTTGTCCTCAGTTCGATTATTTGTCGAAGGGACCAAGTGACTTCGTTCAGTCTGAGGATTGTTTGTTTCTGAATGTTTATGTTCCACACCAGGAACCAGACCAGTCAACTGGACATGCTGTTATGTTCTTCATTCATGGGGGTGGATTTTCTCTCGGTAGCGGAAATATGTATAGAGGTGAAGTTTTGTCTTCTGTGGGAAATGTGATAGTTGTAACGATTAATTATCGACTCGGACTGTTAGGATTTCTTGACTTGGATGATGAAACAGCTTTAGGAAATTATGGTTTGTGGGATCAACGTCTAGCCTTGCAATGGGTAAATCAAAATATAAAAGCATTTGGAGGAGATAAGGACAGGGTCACACTATTTGGAGAATCCGCGGGTTCTGTAAGTGTTACCTTGCAGATGTTGTATCCACCAAACAAGGGACTGTTCAAGAATGCTATTACTGAAAGTGGTACTGTTTCCATGCCATTCCTTATTTCTGACAACACAGTAACCTCTGCAAAGAGCTATGCTGAAGCATTTGAATGCAAAGCAGAAAACAACGACGACATTCTGAACTGTTTACGCACAGTACCAGCCGAAAAATCTATAGAAATAATCATTAATGCAGTAACAAATGAGGGTCCAAGTGCCCAGTTTAAATTTGTTACAGTCCCAACACTTGATGGAGAATTTGTCAAGAGAAAACCATTAGACATACATAAGGCTTCACTTACAGAACGAGTTGAGGAAGTAGAGTTTTGCCGATCAATTAATCTGATGAATGGTGTCAACGAAGCTGAAGGTGCATTGTTCCTTATGATGCTTGGAACACCAGAGCAACTAGAAGATCTTCAAGTAAGCAGAGAACAAATGAACAATGAATTTATTCCCACAGCGTTTGCTATGACATTCGGTTTTATTCGTGCTTTACCTGATGTAGTGAAGCAGATGCTTATATCCGAATATACAGATTGGACAGGACCTGATGATCCAATTAAGTTGCGTCATCAATATACTCGTCTCAGTGGGGACATATATTTCAATGCACCAGGTATAGCATTCAGCCTGTTGCATTCTAATGCATCTGATGTTGTTAGCTATGTGTACAAATTTAGTGCCGTTGTTGATTTGCCATTACTTGACAGACCAAGCTGGTTCTCACAAGCAAATCACGGTGATGAGCTCGGGCCTGTATTTGGTTACAATTTCGACGTTCATTCATTATTCAATATTACTGATTACCAAGTGCCAACTTGGGAACTTGAACTTTCATCGAGAATCATTGCGTACTGGACCAACTTCGCAAAATCAGGGTAAGTGTGCCATTTTAATGTTATGTCATATCCGAAATCCTTTCAATATCTTTCTGTATAAATTAATTACTGAAGTTAATGCCCATTTCCATATGTGTGAGGTAGAACTTGTCAGATCAAACTTATTATTATGGAAAGGTTATCACCTCATGCGATTCCAAATATACATGCGAGTGCCATATGTCCATTAAGAAAAACAATTTTAAATGTTCTAGATGTAATGAGTAACATTATATTATTTATACAGCCGCATATTGGTAAAAAATGAGACGCAGTAAGTTTTTCTGTTTTTGCATATTGTTCTTGCCCAGAACTGGGCCTGTCACTACTGAAAGTAAAGTTTTGCAATAACAGTATATTCCGTATTTGTTTTAACAGAAATCCCAATATTCCTAAGGCTAGTACACAGTCTGCTGGACCATGGCCGAAGTATACAGTTGATGAGCAAAGGTACATGATACTTGATGAAGAAGAATCAACGGGACAATACCTATTCGCTCGGGAAACAAATTTTTGGCGTAACACTGTACCCAGTGTTTTGGAAGCAGCTGAGCAAGCAGAAAGTACGAGATCGCGGTATTCTGATGGTCAAGACTCTTGTCAAAAGGATGGCGAATGTGGTGGTGGAGGCGAATAGAGATTATTTCATTGGAGCTACTTTTGTGTGACTTTGTAGCGCACCATCCATTATAAACATACCTTTAATTTCCCTATAGAAACTAGTTGCCATACAGTATAAAGTATACGAATTAGTAGATATGGTTCATTGAAGGTTTGCATGACAGTCTGCTCCATATGACATAAAAACGTGTGAAAAAGCAAAAACAATAGATTAGCATTCATATAGCGCATCAGGAAATAATTTTGGATGTTAGCCAAATATCCATGAAGTAACAGTTTTATTACTTGATCAAATATCGATGATCGGCCTCGGACACAACAGTTCAGATATCATCCCTTCCATAGTATGCAACTCATTTGCAAAGCTTGTGTTTTTGATGACAATTGGTGATGAATACTCTGTGTGACTTTATTGTGTATTAGTTGTTATATTTTAGCATAATTATATTACATTGGTCACAGCCCTTCAGTTGTTATAAGTTTATAATCATTCGTCATTAGATTTTTGCTCATTTGTTATATCGCATTATACAGATTAATTCAATCAGCAATTTAATAATATGGACGGAGAACTGTAGATTGCTGGTTGTAATACATTAGACTTATTTTTCGTCAAAGTTAGCTTAAATTTCCATAACAGTTTAGTCAGCATAGAGCGTTACTTTATAGCAACATTTCAGCTATATAATTATAAGTCAACGTTAATACCACACAAGCAACAATAGTACAACATCACCCTTCAAATGGTTTGATCTCTGATGATTTGTGGGATGAAATATTTGTGTTCTGTGTAAAGGGCAATACAATTATGTCGTTTGTCAAACATTTGGATTACCTGGGACACAGGTATGATGAGGGATTACCTGGGACACAGGTATGATGAGGGATTACCTGGGACACAGGTATAATGAGATTGCTTACCTGGGACACAGGTATGATGAGGGATTACCTGGGACACAGGTATGATGAGGGATTACCTGGGACACAGGTATGATGAGATTGCTTACCTGGGACACAGGTATAATGAGATTGCTTACCTGGGACACAGGTATGATGAGGGATTACCTGGGACACAGGTATGATGAGATTGCTTACCTGGGACGATGCATAACGACGATGAGGCCGAAATGATGACACTTGTGATTCAGTATTAATCAATCCTGTCTATAACAGTCAAAACAGTACAGAGTGAAAAAGTACAAAATGCACACAGGCATGTATTATCAAGATACAGAAGTCGTTTCAATAGAAATGCATTATATAAACTCAAAACAGTCGTTTTAAACTAAACATGAACTATCCAGAGTCATATACATGCAAGTAACCAACTGTGAAAAAATCCCATATTTCTAGTTAATTCAACAACCGATTCAATGAACTGCTCATACAATACCCCAATCTTATCATTGACATTAAGAAGGTCAGATATCGTCGGTTACATTCAGTTTATTCGAACAACATACATTCATGGCATAAAATAGCACATATGCACATACATTTATATTTCATATGGTATTCTCAGTGTCTAGATTTAGACAGTCAACTATGTTTGTGTATACTGTCGGTAAGTATGAAGCCCGGTACAGTTATACAAGAGTTAACGCGGTCAAAGCAAACATTGTAAGGGTAGTTTGCGGTATGAATTAGTGAAGATAAACTGTGTCGGTTAATATTGATAATCAAAGCGCTGAAAGCGCAGAAAGACTGGGGCAGACGAAGTTTCTTGTGTTCTGTAAAGACTTGTCAACCAGAAATGGTAGAAGCATTGTACAGCCTCACTCGGGGGTGGAAAGAGGGACTGGTTCATTTACAAGCAATTTTACTTTCAACGCCTCCATTTATGGACTAGTTTAAACTGGACCATAGATAAGACAGGTTTTAGTTTACCGGCTTCACTTTGAAGCGATCTGTGTGTCGGCGAGTACTCTCACTGTCTTAACGTTTCTTGTTTTTAAACGAACCTTGTTATAAATCATTTGATTGCCAGTGGTCAAGAGTTGTTCCTGGGAGGAAATTTTACGTTAAATTGCATGGGAGGAATTCAAGAAATAAAAGTTGGGGAGTGCCTCATTAAAGGTGTCGTTCTGGGAGGGAATGCAGTAGGGATAAACAAATACTTCAATAGTTCGTGATAAATTTTGAAAACAAAAAGGCTTTAATAATTATAATAACATTCCTTTTTTTGGTAATGGAGTTGAAGTATATATATGCATCGTATCGGAAAATATCGTATCTCCATGTAGTTTTATCGATTCATATAGTATCATGTGATGACCGAATCGTGTCATGCCCTACATGTAATACCCGTCGAGTGACAGAAATGTTTAACTTTTCACAATCTAACTTTGTCATCCAGTAATAAAACCCGGAATCGTTTACAATATGCTGAATAGAGTTATGTCCGAATTCTGGAAGTTTCGGCATACTGTTCAGGTCTGTATAACAGATACTGCATTTGCCCGATCATGAGTTTATCCGAAAAAGATATTCGTTTCCATAAAATCTATATTTGTTTAGCTCCATCAGGTTTTCAACATTTTTCATTCATATACAGCGGCCAATTGATCTTACCAGTTTTCTTGGAAGTAATTATCAACCAATACTGCCAACTTCTTCACATGTGCAAGACATTATCGTAGCCAGAGTCACTGAATAACATAACCTATCCAAAACTGGTAATCGAATCTGGATCTGCTGGCTGATAGTCTATCGCTCTACCAACTGAGCTAGCCCGGCCGGTTTCTTATTTTTGTAAAATGCAAACTTTAATAATTTCCGAAGTTGATGGGAAAACTAACAGACTCACATGACAGACGATCTAAATTCTTTCCTCCGATATCGAAGCGTCAGTACATTAACTTTGTTGATGGCCCGACTTATACCATAGGTCAACAATAAAAGATTACGTAATTAAGCTAGAATTTAATCTATTCTAAAATTGAAGACTCTGCTCATAGTCATAGACATCGCGACCATTTCCTTCCGTGTCACAGAATGCCATATGTATCGGGACCACGGAGCGAATAATATCCTCTAAGAAATTGTTCCAAGTTTATACGAAATTCGGTGTGGATGCCAGTTAATGTTTCCATTCGATATCTCCATGCATCTCGGTTTAATAGTGAGAATTGCAGCCAATGCTTGCTCAGCACACATGTTTTTACTTGTAGAGCGACCTTTATTGAACTATAGCTCCAATCGCAACGTCTCGGCAATTTCCGAGTGGTCAAGAGTTGTCGTTCCTGGGAGAAAATGTTACGTTAAATTGCATGGGAGGAATTCAAGAAATAAAAGTTGGGGAGTGCCTCATTAAAGGTGTCGTCTGGGAGGGAATGCAGTAGGGATAAAACAAATACTTCAATAGTTTGTGATAAATTTTGAAAACAAAAAGGCTTTAATAATTATAATAACATTCCTTTTTTTGGTAATGGAGTTGAAGTATATATATGCATCGTATCGGAAAATATCGTATCTCCATGTAGTTTTATCGATTCATATAGTATCATGTGATGACCGAATCGTGTCATGCCCTACATGTAATACCCGTCGAGTGATAGAAATGTTTAACTTTTCACAATCTAACTTTGTCTGATTGTCATCCAGTTATAAAACCCGGAATCGTTTACAATATGCTGAATAGGGTTATGTCCGAATTCTGGTAGTTTCGGCATACTGTTCAGGTCTGTATAACAGATACTGCATTTGCCCGATCATGAGTTTATCCGAAAAAGATATTCGTTTCCATAAAATTTATATTTGTTTAGCTCCATCAGGTTTTCAACATTTTTCATTCATATACAGCGGCCAATTGATCTTACCAGTTTTCCTGGAAGTAATTATCAACCAATACTGCCAACTTCTTCACATGTGCAAGACATTATCGTAGCCAGAGTCACTGAATAACATAACCTGTCCAAAATTGGTAATCGGATCTGGATCTGCTGGCTGATAGTCTATCGCTTTACCAACTGAGCTAGCCCGGCCGGTTTCTTATTTTTGTAAAATGCAAACTTTAATAATTTCCGAAGTTGATGGGAAAAACTAACAGACTCTCACATGACAGACGATCTAAATTCGTTCCTCCGATATCGAAGCGTCAGTACATTAACTTTGTTGATTGCCCGACTTATACCATAGGTCAACAATAAAAGATTACGTAATCAAGCTAGAATGTAATATAATTTGAAATTGAAGACTCTGCTCATAGTCATAGACATCGCGACCATTTCCTTCCGTGTCACAGAACGCCATATGTATCGGGACCACGGAGCGAATAATATCCTCTAAGAAATTGTTCCAAGTTTATACGAAATTCGGTGTGGATGCCAGTTAATGTTTCCATTCGATATCTCCATGCATCTCGGTTTAATAGTGAGAATTGCAGCCAATGCTTGCTCAGCACACATGTTTTTACTTGTAGAGCGACCTTTATTGAACTATAGCTCCAATCGCAACGTCTCGGCAATTTCCGTACAGTTCGGAAATAAGATAAGAACCGATGTTATCCGAATGCTCTACCTTATTCCTAACAATACGGAATAACGGACATGGTTTATAAGTCTTCGATGAAATGAATTATTTTTAAAACATGCAATAAAGATAAACAGTAACTGCAGCTGTTATTTAACAATTTGCTACAGTATTCAATGTGCGGTAAAATAATGGTCAGAATCCGATTTCGGAATATTGTTCCAACTCGTCTGCCGAGCGCGTCCAGGTACAAGATAATTCCTTTGTTGTCTATAAATAGTGCTTTCTGCGAGCGGGACATTTTTATGAATTAAAGCGGGAATTGTTTGTGAATGAATCGTATCGACGATATACTTAGTAACCTCGGCTGGCAACAAACATGGGGTCAACAACAACAAGAAATGTATCCGAATGAAGCACTTGTTTCCGATAGAAAATAGTACTCCCTCAATTCATCGATTTCTCATTTTTATGTATCAAAAAGTAGTTGTTACCTAGGGCATTTTAACCAAAAACACTTAAACAATAATTCAACAATAATTTTCGAACCAGATATTTCACTTTAAAATAAAATTCTCACGATGGATTCGGAAACGAAGATCGGATGTCACGTCAATTCGACATGTTGATTGGTCGAATTGGTCGTATGCAAATGATGCGCAGTGATACATAGAGTGGTATCAAACTCGTCTAACTCTGCCACGGCTGTTTCCAAAATTACGGTTACTAAAGACATGGGGCTAACGCCCCAGTCTAATAAACTTGAAACAATTAGGCTAGAGACAATGTTTGAATCACGAGAGAGTGTCACGAGTTCTCTCCAATTTTAGTTATATATATAAAGTACTTGTATTAGACAGAAATATATTGTTGTATAACAGAGCTTCCGTGGTCAAGTGGTTATGGTTGACTTCCAATCACTTCCCCCTTCAGCACTGTGGGTTCAAATCCCACCCGGGATATATAATTTATAAGTGAGGAAGCCAACCGGCTGGCTTACGGAATGTCGGTGGTTCTACCCAGGTGTCCAGCTTGGGTTTTCCACCGACCTTAATTATCTCAGTCACTACATGACCCTGGCTGTTTATGTGACATGTCCCATTTGCAACTAATTATATTTAAAATTGCGATCATGTGATGAGACGTCACCGATTTATGTGCACCTGTCGGTTGCAATCAGCGTTCATTTACGGCTAACGATCGCGAACGTTACGAAACTGTTTTGTTTTGTATCCCTGACCCACCGTATCACATTCACTGTACACGGGAAACCAAATTGCAAATGTTACGAAACGTTAGCCGCAAACACCTTTACTGAACGCAGGGAGAAGTATTTAGGCTTAGGCAATTAAACAGGAGATTGTCCCGAGTTCTCCCCCTTTCTATATCTCTTTGCTATAACACCCGAACTCTCCTCTGGTCAATTATTGCTTAATCTGTGCGACCTTTGTCATATAATAGCAACGGTTAAGTGCGAGTTTGGCTTGCTGTCCAACTAGATTAATCCCCCTGGATTTATTCGGTTGCTGTGTGTGAGGCCGTTGTGTTGAATGTTTTCCTGTTGTGTTTTCATGTGATATTCCCGTGTTCCGCCTTCCAAATGTACGCCCCACCCCACCCATTCATTCAATATTTCTTGACCTTGCGATCTGTTGGGAGATCCTATTTTGTAGCATGCCCTTCCTCATCATGGCAACAGAACAAACGTTCTTGCTAAGCGAGATTGATACGACGTCATTTTATCGGAGTTATTTGATGATGATGACCTTTCTTTTATAACAATGATGTTGGTCATTATTAATATTGAGAAGTTTGTGCATTATATGTTTCTTAATACGGACCGTATTCCATTTCAAGACCAGTGTTACAAGGATTGGACGTACTGTTTTCACGTGAGGCATTCATGCTTTTGTCTTTTCTAAAAGTTACCACTGTAAAAACTCATTTCACCAAACACCCAGTCTGTTGCCGAGATAAGGAAAATGCAAGTTTGACAATACTAAATTACAATTATTTGGTGCATTTCGGCTAGTAAATGTAATAAGTTACTAATAACATGAACATGTGCTTCTTCAAAAGTTTCAGCAGGTGTAGTTGCGTTGCTTACAAGATAACTATCGCATCAAAACTCAACTACACTATTTGAATTCTCTCCCTTTAAACGTACATTTTGCTACAAATCGCATATACTATTTTGTACTAAACTTAATTTCAGAAGTTTGAAGCAGAGCTCTAGAAATCCACTAGACCAACGTCCCGGACAAGTCTGTTTTAAAAGCTAACCAACATCAGCAATTGTTCAGTTGTAAGTCAAACCTTAAAATCCCACAAACACATACATGTGAGTATTAATTATAGATTAAGGAGATATCATTATGTATGTGTATTTGTTACTAAAAATGACCGATATTCTCGGACAACTAGCTTCCTGTGGCGGACAAGTCAAATTTTACATTTCCATTAGTCCGGGACAAGTGTCTTTGAAAAAAGTTCTAGAGCCCTTTGAAGCCTAATTATCTTCTTACGTGACAGCAGTACTGCCGCCCGTGGTGATCATGTCGTAGTCAAGAACCCAAAGGGACTCTCTTTTAAGTTGAGACATTTGTATGGTAGACATACTATTTAAAATCAGTAGACAATTACATGAAATATTGAACGTATTTATGAAATACTTGAGTGAGTTCGTGTCATTGTGAAATACTTGATTTAACAAGACATATATATTGTCTGTTGTATAATGAAAAGTATGCTACAAAGACAACTGCGATCCATAGTGGTGCTAGCATGTCTTAATCAGTTTTATATGCTTTATATCTTTATTGACTTCATTGAGTTATAATTTGGAGTAAGTGTTGTTGAATGTTTGACTACGTGATATTTATCAGTAGGAATATATGGTAAAACTGGGGCTTTAAACGCACCTGTATACGGTGACTGCAGTCAAATAACACTAGGTGATACACGTACCTGTTAGACAGGAAGTGCCAAGTAGAAATATTGGGATGTTCTCACGAAACAGACACGTGTCATGGTTAATTTACGTTTATTGGCTAGTCAGTGGTTTGACAGGAATGTTTCTATCGTTTCTATTTACATGTCAGGATGTCACAAATGCGTTTGTTTCTTATTTATCTCAGGAAACATCACGCTGGCTAACAACTGACCAACCACGGGATCCAAAGATGATATACGTTTCATTCATCTCACCGTATGAGATATATTGATATTCTGAGATACTTCGTGTCCAACACAGACAACTGTGGTCGAAGCAAACATTGTTGTTTTCCACGTTTTCATTTAATAACTACGTGATGAAACCATTTAACCTCGTCTGTTTTGAGAAAAATGGCGATATATTGTCGTGGCTATGCCGTCGTCAACTGTAGCGTCTGTGTCCCCAGAACGTGTCAACTGTAGCGTCTGTGTCCCCAGAACGTGTCAACTGTAGCGTCTGTGTCCCCAGAACGTGTCAACTGTAGCGTCTGTGTCCCCAGAACGTGTCAACTGTAGCGTCTGCGTCCCCAGAACGTGTCAACTGTAGCGTCTGTGTCCCCAGAACGTGTCAACTGTAGCGTCTGTGTCCCCAAACGTGTCAACTGTAGCGTATGTATCCCCAGAACGTGTCAACTGTAGCGTCTGTGTCCCCAGAACGTATAATCCCATTCCCATCAACCTTGAAAAAAACTTCCAACATACATGTATATCAACATGTATATGTATAGTATATGCCCAATATGCTGACACTGACCAACTGATATGCCTTCAGAGGCTTTATTGCAATGTTACGTATTTAACTCCTTGGATTTGAAAAAAACGAGTTATGGTCGTAGCTTGATCCTTGTCGTCAGCGCCTGCGTCCACAGAAACTTGTCGTCAGCGCCTGCGTCCACAGAAACTTGTCGTCAGCGCCTGCGTCCACAGAAACTTGTCGTCAGCGCCTGCGTCCACAGAAACTTATCGCCAGCGCCTGCGTCCACAGAAACTTGTCGCCAGCGCCTGCGTCCACAGAAACTTGTCGTCAGCGCCTGCGTCCACAGAAACTTGTCGCCAGCGCCTGCGTCCACAGAAACTTGTCGCCAGCGCCTGCGTCCACAGAAACTCTGTTTTCTGAGAAAGGATAAGTCCTATGATAAAGTAGCACACGATGAGCGTCTGCGTCCGCTTGTCGTGGTCTTCTTTAGCTCAGCTCTGGAAAAACGTTAGACTTTTGTGTTTAGCTCTGGAAATATGTTGGACTTTTGCGTTTACCAAATTACATTGCATGTGTATACAAAATGCGTTTGTTACAAAAACGCTGCGTACAATTTTGCAAACTAGTGATTGACATTTGATAAAACACATCACGTCGCAAAAATACTTTGCTTTTGTGTTGAACACTGGTTTATGTTTATTTAAAGAGATACATTCATTTTGTATACGTTTAATTAAAAAAATTGGTATACTTCAAATTGATGTTGAGACAATTAGTTAGTCCGGACATGTAGAGTTTTCTTTGTAACGAGCTATATCGATTTACACATGTATTTTGAACTATGAAGTGTACTTCGATTATTTGACATGAAGACGGAAGTGGCATATTCCCGATAGCGATTGGGATTGTCAACAATGTTAAAGATGTTTTATCAAACTTAATTTACGGTTTAAACTGTTTTATACAACTGTATTTGTAAGCAAACGTTTAAAACGTAAATTAGTAGACATTACCATTGAAATTAATTCACTATCAAATTAAATTGGCTGATGTGCAAAAGGAAACCAAAGCCGCGGTTGTGAGCCCTTAATGCCTGGGTCGGCTGGATTTCCTTGCTTGGTATCTATATCTAGTGACTTGATTGTAAACAAATTATCACATTATCTACTGTATTCCATTAGTTATATGTAGCCTATACAAGTCGGTATATCATCTGCATCATTTGTTTTGGTTACAGACTGTCTATTACAGCATTTAGCACTCACAGACTGTCTCTTACAGCATTTAGCACTCACAGACTGTCTATTACAACATTTAGTACTCACAGACTGTCTATTATATCATTTGATACTCACATACTGTCTATTACAGCATTCGGCACTTACAGACTGTCTATTACAGCATTTAGCACTCACAGACTGTCTATTACAGCATTTAGCACTCACAGACTGTCTATTACATCATTTAGCACTCACAGACTGTCTATTACAGCATTTGGCACTCAAAGACTGTCTCTTACAACATTTGGCACTCAAAGACTGTCTCTTACAGCATTTAGCACTCACAGACTGTCTCTTACAGCATTTGGCACTCACAGACTGTCTATTACAGCATTTAGCACTCAAAGACTGTCTCTTACATCATTTAGCACTCACAGACTGTCTCTTACAGCATTTAGCACTCACAGACTGTCTCTTACAGCATTTGGCACTCACAGACTGTCTCTTACAGCATTTAGCACTCAAAGACTGTCTCATACAGCATTTAGCACTCAAAGACTGTCTCTTACAGCATTTAGCACTCACATACTGTCTCTTACAGCATTTAGCACTCACAGACTGTCTCTTACAGCATTTAGCACTCACATACTGTCTCTTACAGCATATAGCACTCAAAGACTGTCTCTTACAGCATATAGCACTCAAAGACTGTCTCTTACAGCATATAGCACTCATAGACTGTCTCTTACAGCATTTGGCACTCACAGACTGTCTCTTACAGCATTTAGCACTCAAAGACTGTCTATTACAGCATTTAGCACTCAAAGACTTCTCTTACAGCATTTAGCACTCAAAGACTGTCTATTACAGCATTTAGCACTCAAAGACTGTCTCTTACAGCATTTAGCACTCACAGACTGTCTCTTACAGCATTTAGCACTCACAGACTGTCTCTTACAGCATTTGGCACTCACAGACTGTCTATTACAGCATTTAGCACTCAAAGACTGTCTCTTACAACATTTAGCACTCAAAGACTGTCTCTTACAACATTTAGCACTCACATACTGTCAATTTCAGCATTTGGCACTCACAGACTGTCTCTTACAGCATTTAGCACTCACATACTGTATATTACTACATATAGCACTCACAGACTGTCTATTACAGCATTTAGCACTCACAGACTGTCTCTTACATCATTTAGCACTCACAGACTGTCTATTACAGTATTAAGCACTCACAGACTGTCTATTACAGCATTAAGCAATCAATCCTAAACAGTAAAAAACGGTTAGAAAGTTAGCTATTTGAAGAAGCAACAATATAACAAGCAGTCAAACTTATAAGGTTTACATTCACAAGACAAACACATCAAGATTGTATGACCTATGTGTTACCCTACTGCACATAATATCCAGTTCACGTCAGCTGTTTGACATCAGAAAAACTGGGGTTAATTCAGATGTAATTTGGAAATTTAATCAGTTATTAAATGAATCATGAACTAAATTTTTTTCTTAGAGGATTATTTGACTGAAGATGTATCCATAGTCATGTGTCCTCAACCTTTGAATTCGGATGCACATAGAGAAGTTTTCGTTGTGTTGTGGAGGAGCAGCTTGGTACTAGTTGGTAACCCATGAGCACTGGTAAGGTCATCTGACCGCCGTATAGGACTGCAATACCGGCGTAAAGCCCGAAACAGTCTTAATGGATACTTTTGTTTGTATGCATGTACAGTCTGTTAATTGTTTTAACGAATAGTTAGGCCAGAATACAAAAATACATGAGTGTATTGTTTCACGTCGAGTTAAAACACTGCATAATATTAAGTTTGAATATCAATTGAATATGACAAATTTCAATAGTTGTAATCCGAAATTCATGGTGCTACGGCAGGATGGGGTTATCAGTGTTCTATGATGACCTCAAAATCCAGAAAACAATGGATAATACCTCTGATTATCTGGTGTCTGTATTTTGCTCATCTTGTCCTTTCAACTCGAAAACATTCAGCTATATAATCTATTAATCAGGATCAAATCGATCATTTACAGCGGAATGAAAATTATTTCCAAAAACGTTTATGTCTGATAAAAACTTCCAGGAACTGACATCTTATTTTTTGAACAATCGTCATTTGTGAAAAGTCGTTGGTCTGTCTGATCATTTTACAGCGTTTTAGTATGCAATTTTACTTGTATTTGTTACATTACAAAATAAGTTTACCTTTGAACTTCAAGAATATGTCTTTAAATACAACTGAATAGTAAGAGTTCGTCTCGAAAAATCCAGAAATTAAAGAGCACGTGATTTTGTAGAATTTTATTGCTGATGTTATGCACTTTTCTGCTACAATAAAATGCTCATGTACGTATGAATAACGTGTTTCTGAGGCGACATCATCTTTTTGTAGATTACTTTTGTATTTTGTTCTTAATATTTGAATCGCTGTTAAAAAAAAGCAGTTGTCCGATTTTTATCCTTTCGAAATATGTGTTTTGTCGTGGAACAGCTCAATTATCATTTAGATACAAGGGTGGAATGCCCAAATGTCTTCCAGAACCAGCATTACACGGTATGGCCATATCAGCACCACTCGCAGTTGCATTGTCAGTGCTCAGAATTCTACAAATTCCACTCTTTAAATCACAGGAAGCATCATTTTGCAGACAGTAAAACCAAAGTTTCCAATAGAAAAATCTAAGTGCTGTTATAACATTCATAACAGTTGATTTTTTCGAGCTCTGTTAAGTCGAAGTACTGCTTAGTCGAGCCTAAGCTGGGTATCGTCATTTGTTGAATGTTACGATAGGTTTTGCCATATTTGCCACAATGCACGATACGTACTACAACATTGGTATTTTTACTTTGCTGGATGTTTTATCTGTTCTTTTTTAGAATCGTATAGATGGTAATGTTTCAAAGACAATGGATGAACAAAACAAGTTCAATTTCAAATTTGCGTCACTAAGGTCTTTATGCTTTAATGATCTCGTGAAAGCTCAGAATAATTGGTTATTTCTTTTGCTGATGGGTTTATTTCTTCGTATGTATGAAATTAAGTAGATATGCTTGTATGAAATAATTATTCCAGGCATTGTATTAACGTTTCTGGTCGTACAAAAGTAATGAAGTAATACATATAAAATGATGAAAATCAATTATACCATGATATACAGGGTGACACTGAATTAAATATCGAATGTATACATACCGGTATATCGATATATCTGCCCAGCCCTAGGCGAGACATTGCTTTCATGGAACGTACACACTCATAACGAAATAGTCTTAAAACATTTAGTCAAATGATCCCGAACTATCCGTACGTCAAGGGGGTGCATATTTTCTGAATATTTAAGGTTAACTGGTTTGAACTTTATTTAACAAGCATTTGAAAAAGAGATATATATTTAGACATGTTATATTGATATTATTGACATATGGATTGAATAAACAAATAATACAGTAATACTAAAAAAGAATAAATTAACTGAGAATTCAAAGCTGACCGGTAACTTGTTCTTGAGAATGAATGTCTAGGTCGATACCTTCTGGAATGTATCAATGCCACCATCAGCACGACAGCCAGAATTAAACCTAACTAAAATTATTAAAACAAGTTTAACTGCTGTTCCGCTAAAGAAATTTAAATGCAGTGTTTATCTGCGGTAAAGTGAAAATAGTTTTTTCGCCTCTCGTTATTAACGCTACAAATGTTGCTCAAGTTTCCTATGAATCTTATTATCCTCCACATACCATGACTGTTTCATTTTGACACGTATGTACATAAATCCTGATCAAAGTCCTATTAATGGATACATTTTGTGGTAATATTCACATAAATGTTGCTAAGGTTATGACGCTTGACCTAAACAATACACGAAACGCAACTATGGAGAAGCGTATTTCCACAACGTTTCGCAAAGAGGAACAAAAGATCGGACGGGCGTACGGGTGATATCGTAACAAACGTTATATAATGCTATATAATGCTACTCTTGGAAACCAATCGCGTTCTAAACTAATTTAAGGTATAATACAGTACTCATTTATTACAAAACATTGCTGAGGTTTGTTTCAAATTGTTCCATTATTTAACTACGAAATACTAGGCAGATATTCACCGATTATACAATAAACACATATTTAGATGCACAAAAGTAAACAGGTAACAATGCAATGCAACTTATGCCACATCCTATCCACATTAAACTAAGTTATTATTTTCGGCGTAGCTGTATAACATTGATTTTGACCTACATTTTTTACCTACATTTTTGATCAATCAAATGTCCTCGAAGCGGGATTTTTAAAATCTGGAAGACATCATTCTATCTACGCTGTTATCTTTTTTTAAAGATATTTCTTGTTCACATAAACAGTACATGAAGTGTGTGTATGCAATTGTCTTTATACTATATACAGTATTTTTACTGACAGTTCCAAGGCTGTAATTCGCTATATGGTTATTATTTCTTTTTGTGTTTTTTTTATGTATGAAATATTTCCCTTTCCCCTGTGCAATTTTTTCACTTTATATAGTGTTCATTTAGGTTCTTTCCTGCCCAGTTTGGGCCTATTGTTGCCAGCTGTCTAGACCTGTGATCTTTTCCATCCATTAACTCCCCCCCCCCTTCAGTGTCCTCTGATTCTCCTAGTTATTCCTTATGGTCTGCCTGGCCATTCCTTGTGCCTCTGTTCCTTAACGTATGTAGTCTTTAACCTCCTCAAGTGCCTTATGTTTTATGGATTGTTGTTTTCCCGGAGTTCTGTGTGGGGAGGCACTGTCTTATATATGTGGCGTTCCCTGTAGCAACTTATTCTTTCTCTTATATGAACCAAATTAAATAACTAACCTTTCAACAATTTGGTTTTTCCATTATATTCAAGATTTCTTTTTATTACATTTTTTCAGTAGATCTATTTATGTTTTATTAAATGCTCTCCGATGGTCTACCGGAATATATCGGTATACTATATCCTGTTAAACTCAACATTATTTTCATTGGTTAGCATATTGATCTGCCATGCTAAACGAGCACATGAACGCACGCGATGCAGGAATCGTCAGATCCAGCAAGTGTAAACCAAAATAAAGTTTAAAAATAAAAAATGTTATGTTAATCCGACAATTTAATACGTTGTGGTAATCAAACACAAAGTACGCGAAAACAAGATTAGTGTTCGAAGATTTTTTTTTCTAAAAAGTGTAAAGTAACTTCTCATGACAAAATCAAGAGGACGGTGTTTGTTGTAACAAGTCAGAGTGCGTTGTAATAGTCACTTTCTGTCACTGAATGACATTATTATATTGGTCAGTACAAACTTTAACAAGAGGCTTTATTTAAAGTCACGTCACCATCGGGAGTACGGAATATTTATTTTTCTCATTGCTTCGGGTGTATGTCATAATATACTGAAACTTGAACTATTGCTGAAGCTGGGATATGTTTAGTTCATTAATTGTAATGAATAGTTGGATAAAATTCTAACCGTAATTCTCTTTTTGACATGACCATTACGGAACCAATATCAATCGTTCAATGATTTTAATTACACCATGTGGTTTCCACGCCAACATTTATAAGTCGAACATAAGATAAAGACAATAACAAATATATCTTTATGCACTGTAAATTTGAAAAAATTATCATAACAACTTAGTTTACCGCGGATAGGGTTCTGGCATAAGTGAGTGCAGAAGGCGAATGGTTTCAAAGAGCGTCATTATATACTATGTCTGCTACGACATGTCCCGTCTGGTCATCTATTCTTTTGTTCCTTTGTCTGCTTAGATAGGAAACTTTTGCAATACAATACACTTCTTGTACATTTTATATGTGAGAATGGGCGCGTCATAATCATAGCAATATCTATGTGAATACACTCAATAAAGACCTCACAATGTATCCAGTAACAGGAATTAGTATTTGATCATGGACTTGGAATCTAATGTGCTTAAGGATCGGAAACATAGTCATATAATAAGACACATGTAAACATTGAGTTGCGTTTGTGTTCTTGCGTTAATGACAGTAGGCCAAAAAAAATGTGTCCGCCTAATAGTTGGTTAACCTCACAAACATAATGGTTAGGGTGATACAACATGGAAGTGTCAAACCAAATAAGGAGAACTCTCGGAACTATTTATGTCTTCTATTTCCTCATTTAAGTTTATTTAAACATCCGTTTGCCTCTCCGTCGGAATGAGTTGTTGCTGGCTTTCCATCGGGAAAAATGGTGCAGTTAAAACCGGTAAGTCTGCTATATACAACTGTATAATCATTATGGATTTATTTAGTGAAATATTAACTGTATTTACCATATCTGAGATAAACACTGTACTTATTTTTTTATAGCCAAACTGGCATTTATTTTGTTTATTTCAAGCAAGGTCGGTTGTGATATTAAAAGATAGGATTAATTTGACTATTGAAATTATTCGATATGTGTTGCATGAACAAGTGCAAATCATAAAATATGTTAATCGCTGTATATTGCATTGGTTCAGCTTATCATGGTAGATAAAAGCGACGGATACATAGACAGTGTGAATACACCGCTCGCATCTGATATACAACCATTATTAAAATGATCAGTGAAGAGTTTTTATCGATATACGTGTTCTGTGTTTTTAAAAGTTTTGTCATTTGATGTTTCATCGGGGTTTTTTACTCAACGCGGCAAACTTTAAAAACAACTATACGTTTCAGTGATTGACTCATATTGTCCGGAACTGCATTTAAATTGTCTTAACAATTTTAGTTTGGTATTATCCTGGCTGTCATGCTGGTGGGGACATTGACACATTCTTCCTCCTAAAGGTATCGACCGCACAATTCATACCCTGGAACAAGTTCCTGGTCAAATGTGAAAACTCAGTTAAGTAAGTTTTTTTTTAAAGTATTTGCTGCATTGTTCGATTATTCAACCCACATGTCAATAATGTCAAGTAACCCTGTCTAAATACATATCGTAATCAAACTATTCGTAACATGATAGTGAAATCACTCGTTTGTAGATTGTTTCTTTCCAATCATTGAAAAATAAAAGATTTTTGGTAATAATGTAAGAATGGGTTCACGAAGTATCATTAAGGACAGGAGCCCATTGAAGCATCATATGGTTCTTATGTTAAATATCTGATAATCAAATTTGCATCGGTCAAAGATATAAATAAAACAAATCCTCTAATAATGATTTTCCGGTCTATTTGTTCGGATTTTGCGAACATCTTGTTCCACTGCATATAATGTGATTTCTTAATAAATATTGTATTATTGCAAGTAAATTCAGCTTGTTTTGATCGGGATAAACAATAATATGACTGAAGATAACGATAATAAGTTGTTTGATAAAACCGTAACAAATGATTGTTGCAGACGCATGCGCGGGGAAGGTTATGTGCGGGTTCCAGTCAACCAGTGTATGGTGTCAGGTGAATTGTATCGATGCTAATAAACACTGCGATAACAAAACCGACTGTACCAATGGACGTGACGAGATGAATTGTCCACGTATGTTAATACATGTATAACGAGTATTATTTGTCGGTCCATATATTGCATTTTCAGCTTTTCAGAGCAGTGGCGAAATATTTTAAAATTAAGTTTTTTATTTTTGCTCTGACTTCAATTTCATTACTTTTTCTTAGTAAATGGTACGGGGATCGCGAAATATGTACACACTACGAATATCCAAACGCTTATATACATATGAATATCTATAGTAGCTTACGATAATGATTAATACATTATTTTAATAACAGTGTAATCATCCATATTAAGTTCAATTTAAGGAAGTAGTTCGCCTAAAACGAACTGTTTTTTATGTTGCAACTGTGGATCAGCTGTTTTGAATTAAGGTTTGATAATATATACATTAGTCACATGTATACCAATACCTAATTTCAGCAAAACCCGCGCCAATTTGTCCGGTTGGAAATGTCAACTGTGGCAATGGTAAATGTGTCCCGGTCATGTATAACTGCAGTCAGTACTGTTTTGTACAGTAGGTATAGATTGGATCCAGATTTATGTATATCGAAGTATCGTTGATTTTCAACTTCGTGCACGTATAACCTCTGTACGATCCAAAACGTTTCCGCTGTAAATTTAATTTTTACAATCAAACATCTTACGTGTATATTCTATATATTTGAAAGAAAATTACAATATCTTGTTTGTTTTCTATCCAGATGTCCACGACGCTCTGTTCTAGTTACTGCAGACTGAACCCGAGGTGCAAAGCAATTTCCTATAATTTAGCGACTAACGAATGCCTTCTTTTGAACTCGAATGTTGCAGTGGCGGTTGGTGCTAATGCGGCCGTCCCGCGTGTTAATCATGGAAGCCCTTACGCATATTACCCTTGTTTTTAAATGACATTTGTTACAAACCAACTAAAACTTTAAGAACTTATCCGAATTATATATTTGATATTAAAACTTGGTACTTCAGCATTTTTATGGTAACAATTGAACAAATGTACCTTGTTCAGTAATGCACCTTCAGAGTAGCAAATAAGATCTACGTAATCACTTTCTCGATGATTTCTGGATACTTTATTAAGATAAAGTTTGTTATTTCTATCGACTGTGGACCGAGATTAATTCTTACTTTAAAGTCGTATTTTAAGGCATATTCATGAACTTCAACGATAAGCTATTTTTATAGTGTACTATATATATGTAAATAAAGCATACTACAAACACTGTAAAATGATCGAACAGACAAAACATTTCACAAATGACAATTGTTCAATAAATAAGATGCCAGTTCATTGTAGTTGTTATCAGACAAAGAAATTGTTTGGACATATTTTTCATTCCGCTGTCAATGATGGGTTTGATCCTGACTGATAGATTTACATGTCAAAAGCTTGAATGAAGAATGTTTTGAAGTCGACATTTCATTCTTTCACAGGGTCATTATTTCAAACATAAATATGCATGTGTATTCTAAATTATTTATTACCAGGGGTGTATCTAGGATTTGGATTTGGGGGCGTAAGTTTTTGGTTATTTCTTGGTTTTGCCCAAGCCTTATAACGGCGGGATATATAATATCATTAATATTACATAGCATGTGCATAAACAACATCATAATATAATATATTAATTAATATATATCAATAAATCGGAAACGTTTATTTGAAAATCTTATAAATAAAGATATTTGTTTATTTTCGTATTATACTTAGACATACATATAATATCGCGGAATTTTAGGGGGCACTCGCCGGATGCACACCCCTGGAACCGCTTGTGAACCCGTTATGATGATCCACATGAAATCACAGGATTTTGACATATTGTATAAACCATTGTGATAAAAAATACATTAAGACATATTCGTGTCGCCTATACCGGGATTGGGTCTTACTTAGTGCGATTTCCAACAGTACAGTAAAACTCACTTACAGTTAAAGACTACCTCAATAATAAAACCATCTCAATAATAAAACCACCTCAATAATAAAACCTCCTCAAAATTAAGAACACAATTTGCAAGTCCATTTTCATAGTTTTGCTCAATATTTAGACCAACTCAAAATTAAGACCACTTTTCAAGGGTTTCAACGGTGGTAGCATTATCGAAGTTTTACTGTTTACTGTTGTAATGCTTTTCTACTGGTCGTCTTCAGTTTTAACAGTGTAGGTCAGTATTTTGGCATGAACATTCCACAATTTCAAGAAAATAGTGATTACAGTCTAATATGATCACACACATACAACCAGTGCAGTACGTACAGTGTGCTATAGATGTACAGGTGTACTTAAATCGGTGAAAGTTGTTCGTACCAAATCGTCAATTAAGAAACACATATTATTAATAAATTAAACAGTCGAATATTCACAGCGACATATAGTTATGGGCTGTGTGTGATTATTAAAATACTCGTATTTTATATTCATAAAAATACAAAATGATATTACATTACGAACGCATATGCCCTGCGTTCAGTTACGGCTATCAGTGGCGAACGTTTTGTAATTTATCCCTAGCCCACCATAGCACATTGGCTGCACACGGGAACTAAAATGCAAAACGTTACGAAACGATAGGGCCGATAGCCGTAACTGAACGCAAGGATGTTCTCTGCCTCTTATGTTTGTTCCGTTTAATGATCACAGTGCTTTATATTTGTACGTCATCTCCGGATATAAATCTTGGTCTCCTTCGATAACGTAAATACCTAACCAGTCTCTACCAACAACCTGTATAATAAACATATCAGCAAATACGTAATCCGCCTGTTGCAGCTGTATTCTTTATATCGATTTTAAAATGTGCAACAATCGGTGTAAAGTGGGCAGTACCAACAGTCATAACAGCAGTATTACTAATACGACTGCAAGCAGTAATGACAGATATACTGTAACTTCCTCCGGCTCTACGAGCAGAGTAATACCTCTACTCATACCAGCAGTAAGAGGCCAGTAATACCTCTACTCATACCAGCAGTAAGAGGCCAGTAATACCTCTACTCATACCAGCAGTATGAGTCAAGTAATACCTCTACCCATACCAGCAGTAAGAGCCAAGTAATACCTCTACCCATACCAGCAGTAAGAGCCTGTAATACCACTACTCATACCAGCAGTATAAGCCAAGTAATACCTCTAGTCATACCAGCAGTATAAGCTAAGTAATACCACTAGTCATACCAGCAGTAAGAGCCAAGTAATACCTCTACTCATACCAGCAGTATAAGCCAAGTAATACCACTACTCATACCAGCAGTATAAGCCAAGTAATACCACTACTCATACCAGCAGTAAGAGCCAAGTAATACCACTACTCATACCAGCAGTATAAGCCAAGTAATACCTCTACTCATACCAGCAGTAAGAGCCAAGTAATACCACTACTCATACCAGCAGTAAGAGTCAAGTAATACCTCTACCCATACCAGCAGTAAGAGCCAAGTAATACTACTACTCATACCAGCAGTATAAGCTAAGTAATACCGCTACTCATACCAGCAGTATAAGCCAAGTAATACCTCTACTCATACCAGGAGTAAGAGTCAAGTAATACCTCTACCCATACCAGCAGTATGAGCCAAGTAATACCGCTACTCATACCAGCAGTAAGAGTCAAGTAATACCTCTACCCATACCAGCAGTATGAGCCAAGTAATACCGCTACTCATACCAGCAGTATAAGCCAAGTAATACCGCTACTCATACCAGCAGTATAAGCCAAGTAATACCACTACTCATACCAGCAGTATAAGCCAAGTAATACCGCTACTCATACCAGCAGTATAAGCCAAGTAATACCACTACTCATACCAGCAGTATAAGCCAAGTAATACCACTAGTCATACCAGCAGTATAAGCCAAGTAATACCACTAGTCAAACCAGCAGTATAAGCCAAGTAATACCACTAGTCATACCAGCAGTATAAGCCAAGTAATACCACTAGTCATACCAGCAGTAAGAGCCAAGTAATACTGCCACTCATACCAGCAGTATGAGCCAAGTAATACCGCTAGTCATACCAGCAGTATGAGCCAAGTAATACCACTAGTCATACCAGCAGTATAAGCCAAGTAATACCGCTACTCATACCAGCAGTATATGCCAAGTAATACTGCCACTCATACCAGCAGTAAGAGCCAAGTAATACCACTACTCATACCAGCAGTATAAGCCAAGTAATACCACTAGTCATACCAGCAGTATAAGCCAAGTAATACCGCTACTCATACCAGCAGTATGAGTCAAGTAATACCACTACTCATACCAGCAGTATGAGCCAAGTAATACCACTACTCATACCAGCAGTATGAGCCAAGTAATACCACTACTCATACCAGCAGTATGAGCCAAGTAATACCACTACTCATACCAGCGGTTTAAGCCAAGTAATACCAATACTCATACCAGCAGTATAAGCCAAGTAATACCACTAGTGATACCAGCAGTATAAGCCAAGTAATACCACTACTCATACCAGCAGTATAAGCCAAGTAATACCACTACTCATACCAGCAGTATAAGCCAAGTAATACCACTACTCATACCAGCAGTATAAGCCAAGTAATACCACTACTCATACCAGCAGTATAAGCCAAGTAATACCACTACTCATACCAGCAGTAAGAGTCAAGTAATACCACTACTCATACTAGCAGTATAAGCCAAGTAATACCACTACTCATACCAGCAGTATAAGCCAAGTAATACCACTAGTCATACCAGCAGTATAAGCCAAGTAATACCGCTACTCATACCAGCAGTATAAGCCAAGTAATACCACTAGTCATACCAGCAGTATAAGCCAAGTAATACCACTACTCATACCAGCAGTATAAGCCAAGTAATACCACTAGTCATACCAGCAGTATAAGCCAAGTAATACCACTACTCATACCAGCAGTATAAGCCAAGTAATACCACTAGTCATACCAGCAGTATAAGCCAAGTAATACTGCCACTCATACCAGCAGTATAAGCCAAGTAATACCACTAGTCATACCAGCAGTATAAGCCAAGTAATACCACTAGTCATACCAGCAGTATAAGCCAAGTAATACCACTAGTCATACCAGCAGTATTAGCCAAGTAATACCACTACTCATACCAGCAGTATAAGCCAAGTAATACCGCCACTCATACCAGCAGTATAAGCCAAGTAATACCGCCACTTATACCAGCAGTATAAGCCAAGTAATACCGCCACTCATACCAGCAGTATAAGCCAAGTAATACCGCCACTCATACCAGCAGTATAAGCCAAGTAATACCGCCACTCATACCAGCAGTATAAGCCAAGTAATACCACTAGTCATACCAGCAGTATAAGCCAAGTAATACCACTACTCATACCAGCAGTATAAGCCAAGTAATACTGCCACTCATACCAGCAGTATAAGCCAAGTAATACCACTAGTCATACCAGCAGTATAAGCCAAGTAATACCACTACTCATACCAGCAGTATAAGCCGAGTAATACCACTACTCATACCAGCAGTATAAGCCAAGTAATACCACTAGTCATACCAGCAGTATAAGCCAAGTAATACCACTAGTCATACCAGCAGTATAAGCCAAGTAATACCACTAGTCATACCAGCAGTATAAGCCAAGTAATACCGCTAGTCATACCAGCAGTATAAGCCAAGTAATACCACTAGTCATACCAGCAGTATAAGCCAAGTAATACCTCTACTCATACCAGCAGTATAAGCCAAGTAATACCACTACTAATACCAGCAGTATAAGCCAATTAATACCACTAGTCATACGAGCAGTAGGAGCCAAGTAATACCACTAGTCACACCAGCCGTATGAGCCAAGTAATACTGCCACTCATACCAGCAGTAAGAGCCAAGTAATACTGCCACTCATACCAGCAGTATAAACCAGTAATACTGCCACTCATACCAGCAGTAAGAGCCAAGTAATACTGCCACTCATACCAGCAGTATGAGTCAAGTAATACTGCCTCTCATGCCAGCAGTAAGAGCCAAGTAATACTGCCACTCATACCAGCAGTATAAGCCAAATAATACTGCCACTCATACCAGCAGTATGAGCCAAGTAATACTGCCACTCATACCAGCAGTAAGAGCCAAGTAATACTGCCACTCATACCAGCAGTAAGAGCCAAGTAATACTGCCACTCATACCAGCAGTATGAGCCAAGTAATACTGCCACTCATACCAGCAGTAAGAGCCAAGTAATACTGCCACTCATACCAGCAGTATGAGTCAAGTAATACTGCCACTCATACCAGCAGTAAGAGCCAAGTAATACTGCCACTCATACCAGCAGTATAAGCCAAATAATACAGCCACTCATACCAGCAGTATGAGCCAAGTAATACCACTAGTCATACCAGCAGTATGAGCCAAGTAACACTGCCACTCATACCAGCAGTATGAGCCAAGTAATACCACTAGTCATACCAGCAGTATGAGCCAAGTAATACTGCCACTCATACCAGCAGTATGAGCCAAGTAATACCACTAGTCATACCAGCAGTATGAGCCAAGTAATACTGCCACTCATACCAGCAGTATGAGCCAAGTAATACCACTAGTCATACCAGCAGTATGAGTCAAGTAATACTGCCACTCATACCAGCAGTAAGAGCCAAGTAATACTGCCACTCATACCAGCAGTATAAGCCAAATAATACAGCCACTCATACCAGCAGTATGAGCCAAGTAATACCACTAGTCATACCAGCAGTATGAGCCAAGTAATACTGCCACTCATACCAGCAGTATGAGCCAAGTAATACTGCCACTCATACCAGCAGTATAAGCCAAGTAATACTGCCACTCATACCAGCAGTATGAGCCAAGTAATACCACTACTCATACCAGCAGTATGAGCCAAGTAATACTGCCACTCATACCAGCAGTATGAGCCAAGTAATACCGCTACTCATACCAGCAGTATGAGTCAAGTAATACCGCTACTCATACCAGCAGTATAAGCCAAGTAATACCACTACTCATACCAGCAGTATAAGCCAAGTAATACCACTCCTCATACCAGCAGTATAAGCCAAGTAATACCACTAGTCATACCAGCAGTATAAGCCAAGTAATACCACTACTCATACCAGCAGTATAAACCAAGTAATACCACTAGTCATACCAGCAGTATAAGCCAAGTAATACCGCTACTCATACCAGAAGTATAAGCCAAGTAATACCGCTAGTCATACCAGCAGTATGAGTCAAGTTATACCGCTACTCATACCAGCAGTATAAACCAAGTAATACCACTAGTCATACCAGCAGTATAAGCCAAGTAATACCGCTAGTCATACCAGCAGTATAAGCCAAGTAATACCGCTAGTCATACCAGCAGTATGAGTCAAGTTATACCGCTACTCATACCAGCAGTATAAACCAAGTAATACCGCTACTCATACCAGCAGTATAAACCAAGTAATACCGCTACTCATACCAGCAGTATAAGCCAAGTAATACCGCTACTCATACCAGCAGTATAAACCAAGTTATACCGCTAGTCATACCAGCAGTATAAGCCAAGTAATACCGCTACTCATACCAGCAGTATAAACCAAGTAATACCACTACTCATACCAGCAGTATGAGTCAAGTTATACCGCTACTCATACCAGCAGTATAAACCAAGTAATACCACTACTCATACCAGCAGTATGAGTCAAGTTATACCACTACTCATACCAGCATTATGAGTCAAGTTATACCGCTACTCATACCAGCAGTATAAGCCAAGTAATACCTCTACTCATACCAGCAGTATGAGTCAAGTAATACCGCTACTCATACCAGCATTATAAACCAAGTAATACCACTAGTCATTCCAGCAGTATGAGTCAAGTAATACCACTACTCATACCAGCAGTATAAGCCAAGTAATACCACTACTCATACCAGCATTATAAGCCAAGTAATACCACTACTCATACCAGCAGTATGAGTCAAGTAATACCACTACTCATACCAGCAGTATAAACCAAGTAATACCACTGCTCATACCAGCAGTATGAGTCAAGTTATACCGCTACTCATACCAGCAGTATAAACCAAGTAATACCACTACTCATACCAGCATTATGAGTCAAGTTATACCACTACTCATACCAGCAGTATGAGTCATGTTATACCGCTACTCATACCAGCAGTATGAGTCAAGTAATACCGCTACTCATACCAGCAGTATAAACCAAGTAATACCGCTACTCATACCAGCAGTATAAACCAAGTAATACCGCTACTCATACCAGCAGTATAAACCAAGTAATACCTCTACTCATACCAGCAGTATAAACCAAGTAATACCTCTACTCATACCAGCAGTATAAACCAAGTAATACCTCTACTCATACCAGCAGTATAAACCAAGTAATACCTCTACTCATACCAGCAGTATAAGCCAAGTAATACCACTACTCATACCAGCAGTATAAGCCAAGTAATACCACTACGCATACCAGCAGTATAAACCAAGTAATACCGCTACTCATACCAGCAGTATAAGCCAAGTAATACCTCTACTCATACCAGCAGTATAAGCCAAGTAATACCACTACTCATACCAGCAGTATAAGCCAAGTAATACCACTACTCATACCAGCAGTATAAGCCAAGTAATACCACTACTCATACCAGCAGTATAAGCCAAGTAATACCGCTACTCATACCAGCAGTATGAGTCAAGTAATACCGCTACTCATACCAGCAGTATAAACCAAGTAATACCACTACTCATACCAGCAGAATAAGCCAAGTAATACCGCTACTCATACCAGCAGTATAAACCAAGTAATACTACTACTCATACCAGCAGTATAAACCAAGTAATACCGCTACTCATACCAGCAGTATAAACCAAGTAATACCACTACTCATACCAGCAGTATAAACCAAGTAATACCGCTAGTCATACCAGCAGTATAAGCCAAGTAATACCGCTACTCATACCAGCAGTATAAACCAAGTAATACCGCTACTCATACCAGCAGTATAAGCCAAGTAATACCGCTACTCATACCAGCAGTATAAGACAAGTAATACCACTACTCATACCAGCAGTATGTGTCTTTAATGGAGGAGTATTGCTCATTACTGATAAATTGCTATGTGTATACGTGAAGCGCGACTTGTGGAACCCTTGATCTTTTTTCAAGAAAATGAAATTGTAGATCTAGTATGGAATGTAAAAAGACAGACAGACGTAGAATTTAAATAAGCTAACTTAAGAATGGCTTCAATTGTTTCATAATTAAATAAGATCCAAACTTGTCCAAATACTTAGTAACCAAATAAATATTCTACTAGTATATGGCTATAATTTCAAACTCTTGTACAAACTATCCACCTCATTTTCGAATTGGCTCCAAGTCATCACACAGCTGTCTTGTGGCATCTTTACTCCAAATTGTGCAGCCGCTGCATTGTCTGTAGGTGGCAGTATCCTTTTGTTGAGGTAACCGCTTCCATAACGTAGGTATGTTCGTCTAGATGACTGACGAAAATTATGCACTCCAATAATGCAAGCCGACAAACAAACGAGCACTATCGCAACTTTCCTGTAAAACGAGAAATATATAATAAAACTAGAAGAGAAAAATTTGATGACCTAAACGTTCTAAAATCGCACTCATTCTTTCATATAAGCATGTAATCTAAAGAATAGTGTCTATATATACTAGAAGCGTTGACATACTGTTCCGTTTATATATACTAGAAGCGTTGACATACTGTTCCGTCTATATATACTAGAAGCGTTGACATACTGTTCCGTCTATATATACTAGAAGCGTTGACATACTGTTCCGTCTATATATACTAGTAGCGTTGACATACTGTTCCGTCTATATATACTAGAAGCGTTGACATACTGTTCCGTCTATATATACTAGTAGCGTTGACATACTGTTCCGTCTATATATACTAGTAGCGTTGACATACTGTTCCGTCTATATATACTAGAAGATTTGACATACTGTTCCGTCTATATATACTAGAAGCGTTGACATACTGTTCCGTCTATATATACTAGAAGCGTTGACATACTGTTCCGTCTATATATACTAGAAGCGTTGACATACTGTTCCGTCTATATATACTAGGAAGCGTTGACATACTGTTCCGTCTATATATACTAGTAACGTTGACATACTGTTCCGTCTGTATATACTAGTAGCGTTGACATACTGTTCCGTCTATATATACTAGAAGCGTTGACATACTGTTCCGTCTATATATACTAGTAGCGTTGACATACTGTTCCGGACTGTTTAGCGGATACCAAGGTATTCTCATGAGCATCTGTTAAGTCTACAACGATATTCTTTTTCCTGGAATTAATTATGAATCAGTACTAACTTGCTCTTCAGCAAGCAACGGTCAATTTCTCCACATGTTCAGGAATATTACATGCCAAACCTGGGAATCGAATCCGGACCTGCCGGGTGACAGTCTAATGCTCTACCAACTGAGCTAGCAGGTTAGGCAACCTATCATCGTAAAATGCAAATTATAATAATGTCGGGATTTTGTAGGAAAAATAAAACTGACTTACATAACAGGCGGTTTTATCTGATTAGACACGGGCAACCAACAATAGAACCAAGAATTCCATTTGATTACTAACCGAATCTGAATCCCTCCCTCCAATACCGAAGCTATTGCTAGCGACACCATATGAAGTTTGTTGTTGGCATGATTAAT
Source organism: Mactromeris polynyma (assembly GCA_032209605.1). Taxonomy (NCBI): domain Eukaryota; kingdom Metazoa; phylum Mollusca; class Bivalvia; order Venerida; family Mactridae; genus Mactromeris; species Mactromeris polynyma. The sequence goes on from JASFXZ010000001.1 coordinate 12,399,625, forward strand.
TTCACAAGTCAACACTCAAACGTAATTAGGCTAGCATTTAATCTAATCTTAGTTTGGTGACTCTGCTCATATGATTTCGCGATCACTTATTTCCGAGTCACTGACTGCCATGCCGAGACGACGACAGCTAACAATATCTAGCCCGTTCACTATGTTTATGCGAAATGCGGTATGGTTATCAGTGTGTGTTATATTGTCTCCATTTATCGCGGTTCAATTTGGAGAATTGCATTCCTTGCTTGCTCACCGGACTTGTTTACTTCTATCGCGACTTTGAACTCTGCCTTACATCTGACTATATGCTTTTCAGTAAAAACAGTAACAACAAATATTATAATACGATATGAAAATAAAAAGTATATTCCTGAAATGTAATAATAAACCAATGAAATATCCAAGATTGCTTACATGTTAGTAAAGCGACTCAACATCGAACTGTGCTCACTCTTGGTGGCAAAATAGAATATATCACTTAAGTACATGATTAGTTCGACACGTGAAACTAATAAATAAAAACTATTTATATGATGTAGGTATGTTTATAGGACATTCACTACGCTAATGTGTAACTAGGATACTTGCCAACTTGAATTTTACAGATTTATTTGTTTTAACTTATACAGTAAAACCTCGATAACAATAACACCCTTGGGACCCTTGAAAACTGGTCTTCTTACTGAGGTGATCTTCATACTGAGGTTGAATAAAGAGCATAACAGCGAAAATGGACTTGAAAAAATTTGTTCTCTAATTTGAGGTGGTCTTTATATTGAGGTGGTATTCACGTTAGGTTTTACTATACATCGTTATGACCCATCAGCGTCTTATGTCCCTCGGGTGATTGTGAGTGTTGATGTTATATATTTTAATGTTGCTATTACATTTTTTCTCAGGTCTTGAAATAGTACATATATATATATAGGTCTTAATTCTCTTCTTATTTCTTAATTGTCCAAGCGTTTACATATACTTGACTTGCTATAATAAATCTTAATCTGATTAATTACCGTTTATACTGATATTTTACCATTGTATCATGAAATGATAGTTATATGTGTGCTGGGCGTGTACGACAAAGACAAGTTTAAAAAAGTATACATTTCATTTTCAATCCTATAAAGTTTGAAAGCCCGCAGGGACATACATAAATCACTGCTTGCGTTCTGTAACACGAGTAATCAAAGCGCTGTTAGCGCTGAAGGCCTGGGGCTGCATATAGCTGAATTGAATTGTGGATTTGCTTGCCCTGTGTACATCTAGTTACTTGTTTGTAAACAAATTATCATATTTACTACTGTATTTCCATATTAAGTTACCAGTATTTTTCCATTAGTTATTTTTGTGCAATAACTATACAAGTCAGTATATTGTGTGCATCAGTGATAACCCTTACCCTGGTTTAAATGTCCAGAAAGTTGGCAATTGGAAGAAACAAAAATCATGACAAGCAGTCACACATGTATCCGGTATGGCTAATAGTTCAAGTTTCCGTTTGATTATCTCCATTTATCAAGGTTTAATAGTGAGAACTGCATGTTTGCTAATCGAACATTTTTATTTCTAAAACTACCTAGACATACTCTGGATTAGTATAAATATGGGTATTTCCCTTTAACCATGCGGTACAAAATATACCGGTAAAAAATATACCGCTAGACCATTGCCATGTGTTCTGACAAGTTTATCAATATACACATTTATGGATTAACTCTATACATTGTAAAGTAAATTTGTACATGCAGAATTACTGTTGATAATGTTTTACATTCCGTTAAATGCACACAAAATTCTGTTAAGTATTTATTTTAAAACAAAAGTATTTTTGGAAAGGAGAGAAAGTAGACTAGCTTATGCTATCGAGTTTTTTTATTAAATTATATCAATACAGATATAAAAAAACTAGATTTTCCGTACTCATCCCTTGTTTCTGTTGTTGTTATTTAAGAATTTAACTTTATGGCTTTTAAAAAAATCTTTGTATACATGTGTTTCTTTTTCAAAATTAACGCTTGTGCAATAAGCCTGATTTACCGGAAAACATGCACCCATCAACATCCTAAGTCTACTTTTTGTAGATTTATAAATAAGGTTATAAATTATTAAGATTGCCGTCATATAGTACAAACGACAATATTGAATAGCAAGAATATCGCTGAAATTGTTAATGTATGCTACCATTTAGCATTGCAATGAATAATCGAATGTAAACAAGACAACCGCTGTTTAAATCCAGTGGGTGGGGTATGGTTCCGATCGTAGTTTTATCCGTCAGTTTAAACTGTATCTACAACGTTAAAAGTAGGATTACCTATATCTGTCAACCTTAACCGTGAGCGCTCATTTTACCTCGGATCCGTCCACATATTATTATAGTCAAACTTTGACTCAAAGTGAAAGTACTGTGATGACGCCACATTCCGCGTGCGGGTTATGCAAAATCTTAGACTCAAGTTGCAAGTACCTAAAATATGACTTTGTTCGTACCGCTGGTAATTTTTTTATCATCATCATTTAAATTTTAAAGCAGGAAGTAGTCGCTTTCGCCAATCGCAATTTTATCGCTATTTTAATCAGAAATGCGCAAACTGGCTCCGATGGCGACCGACAGCGTGGACCGTGACTTTTTAAGACCTATTTGGAGCCCCTTTCAGTGAGATTCTCTTGCATGCGAGCAGCTATTTTTATGAATGAATTCCATCGTAGAGTCAAGTGCGCAATATACGGCGAGCTATTTTCACGAATGAAATCGTAGTTACAACAGCGCATGAATCTCACTGTATTTGAATGAAAATTACAAGTTCCAGACAGTGTCGATTCAATATATGTGCCAAATATATTCGCCGAAAATGTTTTGTATGCGTATAAAAGTGTAAATTAAGACTAACAAACATAACAATGCTGTTAAAATGTAAGTACATTGCTCGTGCACTTGGCTATGCTCTCTGTCAAGGCCTCGCGCTGCTTATATGAGAAGGTAACGGCGGCTAGTCGAACTATGTATTAAGTAAAACACGGCGGCTAGTCAAACAAAGAGTCCCTAAACATTCATATAGACTTGAAAGCCGTGATAAAAACATAACCCCTTTCTGAAATAAACATTTTATATTTGTATAAATATACTTATTTCCCTGGTTGTGATGGTGACTAGTGAAACTAGTACGGTATATTTAGAAAGGTCTTCATCCCCCTCCAAAAATTCAGCAGCTCCCTAGATAAGTGAATACATCTGTGCCTTCAGTACTTTGATTAATTTATATATAAAAGCAAGTATATGTACAAACTATTTGAATGCACTAAGTTCGTACGCAAGTAATATATATACGTACAAGTTGCCATATACATTGTATTGACGAATATCTAATCTTGAATGTATTGTAAATGTGCATTGCTAAATTGCTTAATAGAATTAGTAGTTGTGAGAGTTGTTTAGTATTTGAATGTATTGGTTATTAACGAGGTATGACTTAACATCTTCCGTGTATATGTAAGCAACATTACTCTATCCCTCTTTTGTCATGATATTTCTCCTTGAACCATTCATGTTTGTGTCATATAGATACTTCGTCTATTCCTCGCGAAGTTACATGGGCTAAATAAACTTAAAGTGGTCTCTCAGACCTCGGACCCCTAAATATGTTTATCTATGTTTACCCGTGCACGTTCTCAGTCCCTAATGATGTGTAGGCTGTTGTTCCCCTGGGGTCTTTGTGGGGAGGCATTGTCTTATGTATGTGACGTTCCCTGTAACAAATCCGTCTCTCTATACTTGTCAACACAAATCCAGAAACAGAATATCGGTGGGGAAACGAACGGTTCACCCTGTACCCTTGTTATATATTTTTTAATTTGGTAGTTACCATATGTGCCATGTGAATCCCTTAATTTACTGAAAAATGAGTCAATATTTCAGGTTTCAGTCCTACTTTGAACTAACTAGTTACATAAATAGCCATGGTGACGTCACTTATGACGTCATAATTGGCCAGTGTGACGTCACTTTAAATTACAGCATATTGTTTACAATTGTTCTGAATTTCGGCATTTATTAAAAATATTGTTTATTTAAAGATTTATGGTGCTATAAATAGAATCTTACATTCGTGCTTATTATATATTGTTTTTATGAAACTCGTCGACTGAAACGAATATGACGCTCGGCAGAGCCTCGCGTCATATTTTTTCAGTCGACTCTTTTCATAAAAACGATAACAGATCAGCACTCATGTAAGATCCTCTATGTACGTTCGTTCGAAATAAGAGTTTCTCTACTGAGGAAGTCACTTAATTATTTCGGGTCGGTCATGTGTGGTCAGCCTAAGTCAAACCTTCTGATAACTACGCGCTTTCAAAAGCGTTATATTCTTCCTGCTCTTCTGTGCTTTCCACTTCGGATTTGTGAATGTGGATGTTCTTATTCCACATTTTTCACTTACCCAAATGTTTTATTTCATAACCTGTATTTCCAAAAACGTTAAACAGAAAGTATTTTCAAAATATACAGGGCCTGTCGTACGATTATCCTTGGGTTCAAAGGGTTTGGGGTTTATGGGCCCCGTAAGCTTCATGCGACCGATGCGTTACCCAATACTAGGCCTACATGGTCGCTGAACTTGCAGAAAGATCATGTCTTGGTGTGGAAAAGATAGCAAGGGAGTTTCGCATTGCTTTAGATACATAGATTGAATTTTAAACGTGTCTGTTCTTCCTAAGTGTTTATAACTTCCTTATACTCGTTGCCTAATTCTACAAACCCGTATACAGTATGTATTTGTCATTTTGAGAAACTCGTATTTGAAGTTTTGAATAGCATTAACTTTTAATGAGTTACGGGATTGTGGTACCATATTTAGCTTAGTTCTACAAGCAAGTGAGTAAACACATTTACTGTACGGAGCTCATCGAGACAAAACATTTGGTACCAACATCTCTATATCGCCAAACACTGATTTACCGTTTTGTAGAAATTAAGGGCAATGTTGTTAACTTCTCATTGTGTCATCCTGTTCACAAATGTTAGTTGATAATGAGTCTATGTAAGCTTTTGCAATCATTCAGTATATAGAACAGTTCAAACATTCAGTGTATAGAACAGTTCAATCATTCAGTGTATAGAACAGTTCAACCATTAATGCCACTAATCACTGTTTGTATGTGCGTGTGTGTGAGTGTTTATTTGATCACAGCAGTTCCATGTACTAATATAGCGAATATAATTAAAAGTATGTGTGTCTTTTCCTTGCGGGTGAATATCGCAGGAGACACTACATATCAACATTTTCTTTCCGTAAACAGACAATTAAAACAAACAACATGGTTTTCATTTAGCGATGGTGCATTTATACGGTTAAACAATCGTATGAGAATAAATATCTCATTGCAAACAATTAGAACATTTCTGGGAATTTTTCAAATTGTGAAACTGGGAAGAAATCTATGACAGATGTTTGATGCATCTCTGTTGTCGGTGGTGCGTGCATACAACGTCCATGACGTTACAGCAAGGAATGATTGAGTTGATACGTTGAAGACAAACTGAAGCAAAATAAAACCAAATAACTTTTCCAGTTTATTTTTTTTAGTTTTTCCAAGTCTCTAAGGAAAATGTGATGTTTGGAATGCATTCAATGCAGACACACGGGGTTGTTTCTTCGTTCACATATTCGCTTCTTCACTATTTGGGTGAACACATTCTGAAATACACACCAATTATTGTAGATATAACTGCACTGTATTAATATTCAATATATACCACTTATAAAGTAAATCTATCTAGACAATGATGATAAGCTTAGGGAATCAAATACAAAAAAAAACAATCTTCTAAAATTATTCTAAAACTGTCATGATAGTTTTATGATATATTGGGGATAGCTTGAATTGACATTGAAAGTTGCGTTCATATGTTGCAACATTAAAAATACATAGTAAGAAAGTTGTTGGACTTGCCACTATATACACATTCATTACATTAATTAAGTTGTTAACTTTATACGTATCTATTAAGTTATGTGACAGACATACGCCACCAAACCCGAAGTAAATCACATGACAAAGAAAAGTTATATTACCGGTCTTCTGCCACACCCATTCAAGCTGGGGATCCCTGGAATCGACAAACAGGTGATCGAGGCACCGCTTGAACTCATATTCGATTTTCGTCCATGGAATATCGTTCAGAATAAGATCTCCTTCCCTCTTTAAGTCACCCTCCGGACTGAGAGGCCGATGGTCCTGATAGAGATACAGTAAAATCTCAATTAAAGACCACATCAATAATAAGACCACCTCAAAATTAAGACCATAATTTTCAAGTCCATTTTCACCTTTTTGCTCTTTATTCAACCTCAATATTAAGACCACCTAAATAAAAATACCAATTTTCAAGGGTCCCAAGGGCGGTCTTATTATTGAGGTTTTACTGTATATAATCATTAACATTTAATTAAATTATCACAAAGGCCATGTATTACTTACATTTATTTGATAATACTATGGGGTTTTAATCCAAATTTTATTATTTATATTTAATTAACTACATAGTTATACAGAATGAAGAATAAACATACAATGGCATTTACAATTTGTGTCTGTGCTAATAAATCGTTCTCATTTTATTAAATATTTAAGATTCGTGCAAGTTGTGTTTCTAACCCCCCCCCCCCCAATTTGTTGTCCCCCTAAATTCTCCTTAGTTGTATTACGGTCGACCAGACCATTCCTCGCACCTCTATTCCCATACATGTTTGCCCTTGCACCACCTCAGTCACTAATGTTTTGTAAACTGTTGTTCCCCAGTGGTCTGTGTGGGATGCATTGTCTTATGTTGTTGGGTTCCCTGTAACAACTTTATCTCTTTTTAACACGTGATTGACCTCTTCTGTTTGATATACGGTATAAAAACATTCATTCTCATAAAATACATGATTGCTAACGTCTGAACTTAAAAGTGTACAAATGGAAAATGCGTAATACCATAGGTAGCTTTGAATCTCTAATGGTTTCACTTACATGCACCATGAGAAAAATTTCAGATAGGGGACATCTTCGACCGACAGGTTCAACGTAGCAGATATAAAAGATGAAGTAGCGGCTTGGATCACAGCTGATAAAGAAGTCCATGCGGTCTGGTGTAGCGAACATGTTACCTGAGCAACACAATAATATATGTTTGATTTGATTAAACATTTGTCAGTCAAGGCATCAATTTCATGGACGATCTCAATAGAAATCTTTTGAAACTCATGTTCAGAAAGACGTCCTTATTTGTCGACCTCAAAAAGACATTCAGTGGAAAGTAGTACATATACTTGTGTTGTACATTGTTCAGTAAGAAATGGAGTATTGAATATAGTCAAGCCGGTGTATGGTTTATAAGCTTATTTACTTGACCTTAAGATAATAAGGCAACAATTCACAGCATATTTTACATTATACATGTGCATATATATTCTTCATGTGTATTGTTGTATCAGTTAATCTTATTGCTAATGATATTATTTCAATTCGTTGGTAGAATGATTTTATGAAATATCTGATACATCACACTTATTCTGTTGTATATAATGCCATGATGTTTGTTTCTGTTGTTTTGTGATTCACCTTGGATTGTAATGATGTTTGCAAGTGTAACATCAATAACTATTCAAACTTTCAACACCATACCTGACCCAAACGAAGTGTATGCAATAGCCCCATGTTGTATATACAAATGTATGTTATAACTCGGTGAATTGAACTTGTGTTCTGTTATACTCTGGTTAAATAAACTTGCAATTCAATCTCTATCAAATAGTCAATAAAACACTTACAATGTACATGTATACATAAAAATCTTACTTACCAGCGATACTCCTTAATTTTGCGCGCGTAGAAGACGCACGAGAGAACTGACCATCAGCCCCCAAGCATTGTTCAGTGAGTTCATCCCTTTAGAATAGATATAGATAGATACTTTATTTAGAAATTAAGGCATTATGCCCATGATTCATAATTACTATTATTTGTTAAATTAAGAAATAAGATGTACTAGTCATATATGCAGTATCATAAATACATGTTTAAATTACCGGTATACATCATTTTTATAGATACCACTGTACATTTTTATCTACCATATTTGAAGTTAATACTAAAATGTAGAATGTAGCAATGAAAAACAAAACGTTAAAAAGTCATGAACAGGCAATATAATATGTAATATAATATGCTTTATCAATCGTGTAATTTTTGTTTAATTTGTATTGAGGTTTAAATTACACAAACATGAGGGTGGAGGAAGGCCCTATAGGTGCCATTTCAAGCATTATTTTGGGCATAAGCAACCACCTGGTTAGAACCACCGACCTTCCGCAAGGTCAGCTCTATAGCTTCCTTACATACAATTTCTACATCCCTGGTGTAAATTCGAACCCGCAGCGGTGAGAGGCAACTGTTCTTAATTCAGCAACCATAGTCACTCGGTTACGGAAGTCCCTTGTATTTCTCTAATCATCCATGTATCAAATGTTTATTTATATTAGTATTTATCGACGTGAGAGCAAAACAAAATACATGTAACAGTATAAATGTGTCATCAAGGGTTAGAGAGTCTGACTCCCGATCCAAATGTCGTGAGTTCGAGCCCCGCGATAAACGGGGTTTTATAACGTGCTTCACAATACCTACATTTGGCGCGAGTACTGGTTGGTAGCCAGGAAGCTGTCATCGAGAGTGATTGGTATAAGTTCTAAGAACTTGTTTAACAATAAATGTAAAATTATTAAGTTTAAACAAATCAATCATCATAAAATAAAGTATTATACCAGAGTATTCCTTGTCTCCGTACGTTGGTTCCGTTTAATGTCCATAAGGCTTTAAATTTGTACGCCACTTCAGGATTCAAGTCAGAATCATCATCGATCACATAAATACCAAGCCAGTCCTTCCCAACAACCTATATAGTATACATATTTCAGGCAACTTTAAAGGAGGTGTTACGGAAATATTGAAATAACTGGTCAATTCTAAAGGAGGAGATTCGGTGAGGAGAGTTTAAAAAACCAATTACATTGTATAAGCTACTTTAAATTTGCAGAAGTCCATAAGTTTGCCCTTCAGCTAAAGTGAAAGAAAATTAATAAACATTATTGCACTATCCATTCAAGCGTGAAGCCCAATGTTCAGTACAAGTCACCTATAGGAGCTTGCCACGCTCGAATGGATTGTGAAATATTTAGTAACTTGGAAATTATTAAAATGAAATTAGTAAGTTTTTTTATTTACAAATAATTTCGATAAATTTTTATATACCCAAATCAAAAGGGCGTACATTTTTACAATCATGTGGGAATATGAACCTTAGTAATTTTAGTTGTATAAATACTAACTCGTACATTAGAAACCTTAAAATACCGTAATTGTCCATGTAATAAGCAACAAACTTTAAACAAATTTAACAGGAAAGACGCCAGCATTAATGGAATATTTTGTTGTCGTAATGCAAGAATACAACTAATAATGTTTTCAGTACAGATGTAATTGCAACAGAAAACTTTTCAGACAACACAAAACGTTTTACCATGTCTTCAAATTCATCCCAGGTCATAATACAACTTTCTGGTGGTATTAGCACTCCATCCATTGCAGCCGCAGCGTTATTAGTTGGAGCCAATATCTGTTGTTTGGTAAGACCTTTATTTCCATAACGTCTGTAACTTCGTCCCAAGGATGATCTAATGCCATAACTTCCATGGGTACAGGCGATCATACACGCCAGAAATAACACGAGTTTCCTGGTTAACAGAACAATTAGAAACAGTGAAACAACTTTGAATTATTAAGTAAAAAGAAAATGTTATTTAGAGGTTGAATATTTTATATAATGTGCATAATATCATAAATAAAATGTTCATAAACAAATAGAAATGTTTTTACGAAAGCTTACATTTTTCAAGTGGATAAACGTGAGAAGTGACACGAACAGAAGGCGACTTTGTAGTGTAGATGAGACACGTCAAATGATTTGATATAAGTAACAAGAATTTGTGTTTGACAACGCAGGTGAATGTGTATTCGCTAAAAAAGTTGTTGCACCTGTTTTTGTCCACATGGGTGCGTGTTCTGTGGTTGCTTATAAATAGGTAAATGCTGCCTTATGTTTTTAAGACGGGTTACCTTCGTTCTTTGATTTGAACTTTCTAGACTCTTCAATGGAACCACTGTCTAACGGTCCACATATACCATCTTTAAGCTTCATCAATTTAGTTCATTTTTTTATAAAAGTGAAGTGTTTATTTATTATAGTGTCACCCATATCTAAAAAAGGGCCAGCCATTTCTGACTTAAAAGACACCTACTTTCTGAGTACATTAACTTCCCGGCTCCTATCCTTTAATGCCAGGCACCAGGCAGGTAGGAACACGGTAACCATTATTCAACCAATTTGGGCTCACCTACCAGCCATATCAGAACGGGCCCCTACTGAGGTTCGAACCTTTGACCCCCGCTCCTAACGTGGATGCTTTAACGACTCGGCTCCGGGAGACAAAAGTAACGTGTATGAATATGACACTACCATGTGTTATAATGGGCGTATTGCTTTAATAAAATAATTAAATTTCTTTCGTTTTCCTAGCTTGCTCGCACGGTATGTTCAGCCAATGGCGCACATTGTAGCCAGTTGAAAGCAGTAAGTTTGAGTCTCAAAAACTACTTCCAGTCACTTCAGAAATCATAATTGACCTTTTCCACTTTTAGCAATATACTTTATATTCACGTGTCAACCCAATTGATTTACAGAGATATATACAGTGAAATGATTTTAGATGCCATACGCCATTTTATTGCGAAAAAGTATTGTTAACTATCTTGCCAGTAAACTTGACACAGAAATGAGTATGTTGTGATGTTGACGGTCTTTACCTGAGAACCTCTAGATCTCCCCTAAGAAAACCATACTTGATTAGGCCTTGTTCTTTGTGGACAGGTTGTCTGATCTAACATCATTTTCTCGGCGTTCACTTCTGCGCAATGAAATTATTTTAAAGGTTAATTTTTTCTGTAAATCTTCTGTCTTCGGAACAGACATGGATTAATCATCAGCCACTATTTCTTCCTTATTTACCTTATTCTTCATCCATCACTATAGTCCGTTTGTATTACTTGAGGACGGTTGTCACCAAATTGTGAGGTAGTCGGCCAATGAAAACATGTTATGGAAAATATTGACCAATAGACAGAGTGTACACCATAATGATATTCTCCCATTATGTGGTCATTTGATGTAGCAATGAAATGTTCACCAGTCAATACAAAATATATTGTGTACAATGTGACTCACTTCAACACGTTAGAAAGGCTGCAGGCAAAACGTGAGAAGTTGTTTCTCTGTATGTAAGATTTTACTGATATTTTAGTCATACTATACATGCCTATCATTTAAATTCATAATTGCCTTTGGTGAACCTAGTCTTTTAAGACAGCATTTATGCTCAATCCTCATATTGTTTTATAGTACACCTGTTGTCACCTGTTACTAACATCATACAATTCTGTACGTACGTTTTATGTAATATATTGGCCTCAATTAAAAAATATCATTATACAAAAGACTGTCCACAAAGTTCATTGCATCGTCATATCGAGTATTTTATGTCTTCTGTGGTGTTGTTTTGAGTACATCTGAGTATAAAATATCAATTAGAACGATAATTAGCTACATTACTACTCATTATATGTATTTATTTATTGTGTCGTAATATCGTTTTGAATTAGACCCATAGTAACCTGTTGTCAACGTCTGTATATATGTGTGTATGCATTGTATATTCACATGGGCCTTTGGCCTACTGAAATTTGACATAAACTTCTTCTATGCTCAATCCTCATATCGAGCCTTAATGCAAAAACATTCTCCGATGATTTAGAGAGACCTATATTCGAAGTAACTGGTTCATTTTGGCAATTGTGATTGAATTATTGATGTCTTGTTTTTTTGCCAGACACAATATTTTGTTCATGAATATAATTCTGTCAAACCCTTGAGATTGTCTATTAGTATGTGTCTCTGCTAACATGTGGCAGAAATCTTTAAACGTTTCTACGTTATAATTACACTTGAATAACTATAACAGGATGTTAAGCTTTGCTGTTTCTAAGACACTTTTTTAGGTGAGCTATGGGGTCGCCCTGTGTCCTATTTCCGTTGCGTCGTCTGTCGTCAACAATTTAGACTGTTAACACTCTAGAGGTAAAATCTCTACCTGATCTGCATGAAACTTGGTCAGCATGTTTGTCTCAATGAAATATAGGCCAAGTTCGAAACTGGGTCATCTGGGGTCAAAAACTAGGTCACTAGTTCAAATTATAGTAAAACCTTGTTAACACTCCAGAGGTCACATTTTTTACTTGATTTATATGAGACATGGTCAGAATGTTTGCCTCAATAAAATCTAGTTTGAAACTGGGTTATGTGGGGTCGAAACTATGTCACTATGTCAAATTATAGTAAACCTTGTTAACCTTCCAGTGGTCACATTTTTTATTTTATCTACATGAGATTGGTAAAATGTTTGCCATAATAAGATCCAGCTCAATCTTGAGACTGGGTCATATGAGGTCAAAAACTAGGTCACAGGATCAAATGATAGAAAATCCTTGTGTATTTTCGGAGGCTGCAATGACACTTGATCAGAATCTTTGTCTTAAAAGTTAAGTCCAGCGTGGTACTGGGTCATGTTGGGTCAAAAAGTAGATCACAAGGTCAAATCATTGAAAATCCTCTTGGACTCTTTTGAAGCCAATATGGCAATGAACTCAGGTGAGAGATATAGGGCCACCATGGCCCTCTTATTTTTATCTTGCCGTCATTGAAATGAATACATTTTATGATAATAATTATGTAACTACCAATGTTGTAAGAAGAAATTTAAAGATATTAAAAACATTGAACAACATGATTTTTAACATTTAACCAAAACACCTTGAACAACAAGATTTTCAAGATGTAACCAAACTTCTTTGACATCATATGTTGGGTCATGTACTGATATTACAATGTAGATCTATGCAGTTTTCTGCAAATTGCTGTTCAGTCTGGTTGACCAGACAAAGTACATTTTCTCATAAAATTGTGTCATGAAAGCACGGATGTAATGATCTGTTAAAAGTATGGAACTTTTGTAATTTATGTTATAATTATATTATTTGTGCAATAAGCATTGTCAAGTTAACATCTATTTATTAACATGGATAAAAATACAGTAGTATAGATGAAGGTGGCTGTTCTAGAAATGACCAGTGTATTGACAAATATATTTTGTTGCAACATTTTAAATCAAAGTGCTATTTTCTCTTCTTCTTAATGAAACATAAAAATGAAGTATTATAATTACAAATGCAATGAAATGTAGCTGTGCAAATTTGTCATACTGCAGTGACTAGGATTCAATGGTCATGAGCCAAACACAATTTTACTGGTTTTATCCAGAATATGAATTATTTTGTCAGTTCCCAATATTTATTCAAAGGTTCCAAAGAATAATACCTCTAGTCCACATATATTGAAATTTAAATTTTAGCAGGTTTTGCGTGGTAAAACTTCCTCATTTTTAGCTTGGCCAGAGAGCTTATGTCATGGCGAATTGTCTATTGTGTGTGCGTGTGTCTGTGTATAACGGAATGTGTTAGAAAACGTTTTATATTAAAATAAGTTATATTGAACTGATTTTGTCATTATTATTTGTTATTAGCTGTTAGACTTTTTATTGGTCCATGATTCACACATAACTGCAGTTTCGAAAACTTCTCTGAAATTCAAGGTATTGAGGTATATAATTATGTAACTTGGATATAACCACTGTAAATTATAACAAAAATTCTCTGATATATAAGGTATTGAGAATATATATGTAGCCCGGGAATAGCAGCAGTAAGTAATAACACTAAAAACACTTAAAAACTAGTCTAGCCACCCATTCAGAGATGATCAAGCCGACAGTCTTGCAACGCTTTCAGCGCTTTGATTTAAAAATAAAACGGATCAGTCACGTCGTGCTGTACGTTTAGTATTACAAAGTAGGCTACACCGTCAGTAAATGTTATGATTTCGGTTATACCCTTGGATGAAAAATAGTATATGACTAATTAATTAACTACATTGTAAACAACTATTTCAATAATAGTACGGTTCTGATACAATATAATTGTTGGCGCCCTTCAAACGCGCCAATACGCCGGAACGAGACGGCAGAAATTAGCCACCATAATAAGGAAATGTCGACATTTTAATGACAAGAAATGAGGTAGTTCGATCAGCAACTATAGTGACTATGGTTGGATGATAAACTCAGACTAGTTCATCTATGGTCTAGTTACTCTGGTCACTCTTAGAATTTGGAGGGTTGAACATTCTATAGAGGTGTTCGAATATCGACTATAGTTCAACCGTACTAAATCGGTGGTTGAAACATAGTTAATATTCGGAACACCTCTATATGGTATTCAAACCTCCACGTTCGAAGAGTGACCAGAGTAACTAGACCGTAGATGAACTAGGCTGAGTTTTATCATCCAACAATAGTCACCATAGTCACTATAGTTGCTGATCGACAGATCTACACTAGTACACATACAAGTACTGCAAGTCAGTCAATGATGTCAGACGGAGTCAGAGATGTCCGTTTGTCAATCAAGGTTACCTAAAGAGGCCGGTTTTGACATGTTATGGAAACTTTGAAATTATTTTAGGGAACAAAAGATGTTATTAAAGAGAAAATGTGAAAAAATGGCAAATACTTTTTGAATGTAACACTCGAATTATATGGTAATATTAAAGATCTTTCACAAACTTAGCTACGTTGCATAAAGTTACTTTGTTTTTACATTTGAGCAACTCAATAAATTTGAACATTGACGGCTTTTTACGATAGTAGCGATATATTTTCTACGTAAATCGTCAAAAGATGGGCATCAACATAAAAAATGAAAATGTTTATATGAGTATACTTAAACATGGGATTATTCTAACTTATGTTTTGAAACAAGTTTGTATTAACGGACCTCCTTTGGGACTTTAACTCAGATAAAATGACAGTAAATGATCTGTATAACAAATTAAATATTTAAAGTGAGCTTTATGTCCTTGGCTTTATCAATAATGAGAAAAAAGTTTGTTAACATAAATCATACATGCGCTCTTAAATTAACATAATTCATTAATGCAATAACGGGCGTTATGGTTGAATTTGGTAGCAATATACGTGTTGGTCTCAGATATAATGAATTAATCGTGTTTGATTTTCGGTAACGGTTGCTTAGCTTAGGTAACTGATACCGTATCTACAGTATTTAAAGACATTTTAAAAAGTAGTTCCACTTCCTACTCCTCAAACTACCAATTAACACAATGTTTAAAGGCTTTGTTTAACAAAAACCATCAGATCATTCTACAGCTGAACTAGCCTGAAGTATTACTTATTGAAAACTTACTATAAATATCAAATATTGTGCATTAGTTAGTTTATTGTATTTGGAGATGCTTCTATCCTCTGGGGTTTGTATTAAGTGTGATGTGATATTCACCGAAGCGCAAACTTTCAAATGAAATGAAACTCCTACAGATGTAATTTCACCTCCCAATAACAGAGCGCAGCCAATCAAATCGCTGTGAGGAGTTTGATGAAATGAGCGGAGGATTCGATGCCCGGGGCTCTTACGTTTATATTCACACATTTGCGTACATTCCGTAATTTTGTTGTGCCAACACTGAGTTGTCAGGAAGTGGCTAACTGTTTGTTTAATTATTGCCGCCAGTGTGATCGTATTCGGCCATGTTACACGTCTGCTTGTCGGTGAATTTAGCGTCGTGATGAATGTATTTTCTTGCTTCCTCGTAATCAAGTTCGCGCTGGCTATTGTAGATTGAATGTGTCATTTTCTGTTCAATCTCATTATGAGTATTCATTTTTACAAGCCACTGGCAACAGAAAGTGTTTTTGATTGTCTGACACAACAATGCAAGCTACACATCTTTGCTTAAGTATTTTAAATGGCTTTTATAAATATATTTTTGGCACTTCTTTCCAAATTATACGCCAACATTGAATTGGCTTCTTGTACATTTTAATAAAGGCAGTTCACAGAATATAAACACGCTGGAGTAAGCCGGGGCATTGATTTATTGTTCATTTTTAAAAGCGATACATAAGTTTGCCAGGGGTCATGTGTTTATGTCAACGTACATCACAAAAATTATAATTTGATAATAAATTTCATATGATTTAGTGGAACTTAAGACAGTTATGGAAGGTTATCAAGGTTTTTTGAAGGGTTCCGTTTTTCCTTCTCAAAATATCGAGTGTTCTGTTAAAAACGATAAATGTAGTCAAAGCTTAATTGTTTGCCATATTAAAGCAACTCACAGTATCTGTATTTTGGTACTTTATTTGTTAAATATTTATGAAAATGATAAAATAATTGAGCGTTCCGTGGGTTCCTTGGACTGTAATTAACGAGCGCAGAAGAGGGAAAAAAACAACATTATTTTTGAACAGATTACATATACCTTCATGCATTCATTTGTTTTCTTATCACAGCACTGAGAATCAAATAATCTACGATTATCAAACTATATAAGACCATTTCATGGCTAATGTTATATGTTTACGCAATTATCCAACAATAAATAAGTGACCCCTGACTGACCTGACCTGGACGGTAATAATGGACATTACATATTAACAACAGTATTTATTTAAGTACATTTACGCTATACGTTTCATTATATTTATGTAAGAAGAATGTGTTTCCGATTATCTTTTATTTCGCACTACATTCATGAAATATATGACCAAATAAGAAAGTAGTTGTGGGTTTAATGAGTACCGTGATTTAGTTATCGGGGGTTCCGCGTTGTAAACCTAACCATTTAGTGTCATTATGCCGCAATTAGGACTAACTACGCTAAATTATATTTACTTTGACACCGTTTCGTATTTACTAGCATGTTGCATCAGTAAATATCAGTATTTGCAAAGTTATCTACGTTGTGAGTTCGGTTATAACTTATTATGTTCCTAGTTATAGGTATAAGCGTATTTAAGATCGAAGCAGTTTAATTTTCCATCGTGTCAGCTGCCGAGTTGGCTTCAGAATTTGGTCCTGTGATATCGTCATCAAACTATTTCGAGTTTTATTTAAAAGAAACTAAATGACATTATTACATTGAAACATATGCAAGTAGGGGATCAGGAGCAGTTGTGTTGTGGGTAAACAGGGGTGTCAAAAGAGCCGGTAAAATTACTCTGTAACATCATCACAAGCTACTTTTCTTGTAGAATGATACTATCATAATATTAAGGGAAGTACCCCCAGACCCCACCTTTTGATTATTTTCCTGCTAATTCACAAATAAGTGACACCCCTGGGTAAGGTGTTGGCTTCCCAACCTGGTAGTTTATGGTTCGAGTCATGCGAAGGTAAATGATTTTAACTGATTTGCATTACGGTATGTTTTAAATGATTAATCATTATAATTATTCACATTCTTGTTTTCTACTTCAGAATTACCTGGAACCATCGTTAGTTATGGCTATGGAATTCCAACCAGTTGTGTTGGCTGCAGGGAAGGGGTCAAGAATGACTGATCTGACGTCTCATAATTCTAAGGCACTTCTTCCCATAGGAAACATGCCTATGTTATGGTATCCTATAAATACTTTACAAAGGGCTGGCTTTGAAGGTAAACTGTTGGGCTGTTAGAGCACCTTTGTATTTCTCAAAAGTGTGAAAGAATAGCAAGGGGGGCTGCATTCACAAATAGTGCCTCCTTGTTGCAATCCATAATATAGAACAGAATATGTATATATATATATACAGAATAAGATCGAAAATTTCAGGGAGCACACAGTGAAACTACAGTAGGCATGTATACTATTTCAGGGGTTCCACTAGGTGCTGAATTTCAAGGGTCATTTCGATAACTTAGAGAAAATTGTACCTTTAGCCAGAATCTTAAGTGTCAAAGTTTGGACTTTTGAAATGCTGTTGATGAGGAGTTTTTGATTTTTTACTTG
Source organism: Mactromeris polynyma (assembly GCA_032209605.1). Lineage (NCBI taxonomy): Eukaryota > Metazoa > Mollusca > Bivalvia > Venerida > Mactridae > Mactromeris > Mactromeris polynyma. Next base: position 12,417,675 of record JASFXZ010000001.1, read on the forward strand.
TAAGTTGGAACGATAGCGAACTCATGACAATTTTACAAACCATCATCATGGTTAATATGTTCGAATCATAATGTTTCAATTATTTTTAAATGCAGTTGGTAATTTATAAGTGTCACTATGTGAGTAGAAAAAATGTTCATTCCTAACCAACGTCATTAAACGACTTTGTATAAAAATTATTTTGTTCGTTGATCGAGAATATGTAGATTATTTTAATAATTTATTGTAGAGGCCATTGTGATAGTGCTAAGTTCATACCATGCAGAAGCACAGAAATTGTTGGTGGAAGTTTGTGACGTTAAAATGAGACTGGACTTTGTCAGTATACCTGATCAGGATTACATGGGTACTGCAGATTCCCTGAGATATATCAGGGATAAAATAAAGGTAGTGTACTGTTGTCTGGTATTACTATTTCAACTATTGACTGGGTCTGCCTTGTAAGTCTGGGTTCTCAATCCTCCGTTTTTGTGAAGAATATCGGCCCTATTCCCCGCCAAAAAAGCATCTCCCCCGATTTTATGACAAGTTAACGTAATATCTGATAATGAAAAAATTACCCTAGTTTGCTTGAATCCCCCCCCCCCTCTTCCCCCAAAATAGAGTGAGGCCCCAGTATTTTCAAATCACTTCCATATTGTAGCTACTCCTAGATTGGTCTGTGTTGACTCAGTTGATAGATCATTGGATTGTCCATAGACGGTCACAGTGAAAACTTGGCGAGTTGTATGTGTTGCAGAATCCTTGTCCTGAAAGTAATAATCTAAAGGCATTTGTTTACGAGGTCTGCTAGGACAAGGTCAGTTGAAAACGGGTTAAGTAAAAAACATGATAGCACTGGTCGGAAACCTCGGAAAGATGGTATGGTGAACTTTATTGTAGTATAAAACATAAGTACGGTGTGGTGGTGGAGGGGTTGTGAGTTTGAGTCTAGCATTTAGGGGTTTTGATCGTGAATTTTACAATACCTGAATTTGTCACAATTTGCGGTTAGTAACCCAGGAAGCAGTCATCAAGAGTGAATATCATAAGTTCTTAGAATAACCAATGCAAATTAAATAAGTTTTAACTGAACAATACAATACAATACAATAGTGTTTTATTTGCAATACAAGGCCTCTGGCCCAAAATACAAACAATTCTGCATGATATTTCATGTATAGTAGTTATGTAGATATAATTTAGACAATGATAGCGAGAAAAAAAGTACATATTAACAAATGTGCAACACATCAACATAAATATAGACAATCAATATCGATGGATCATTTTTACTTGGATAAATGTGATATGAGATAATAAGAAAAGTTCATGAAGATACAACATTTTAGAACATACTAAAATAGCTGTATATATATACTAATACAACAGCATACATATCGCTATCCTACTAAATATATATAGTGAATCAACATGTATATTGTACATAAAATAAACATATTAATTACATGAGTATATAACAGCATATGGTCAATATTCCGGTGTTAGATAAGGCAGAACATGTTTATATATGTATAAAATAGCATTTGTCTTGTAGTATACCGAATCGATAGGATTCTGGTAAATAAGTGGTTACTAATACTCTTCAATTTTCTAATTCAGCGTCTCTTTTCGCAGATGCACTCACGATAAATTTTGTCAGTGCAAAGATGCTATCTTTTCTTACATCGGACATAATTTAATTGTATAATTGTTCACATATTACAGCTCTAAGCCATTCTGGTTTAAAATTAGTACATCTTAGTTCTTGATATAATGGACACACTATAAGGAAATGAACTTCATTTTCTATACAATAGATATTTCGTTTGAGGCAGAATGTACAAAATCTAAAGTTTCTGTCTATATTCCTATGTCGGCCTTGCTCAATCATTAAACTGTGACCTGAACAACGAAAGTTAGAAAGCATACGCTTCTGTATAAATGTTAGTGGTAACGACAGATAACTCTCTGGACCTAGTGTGCTTTTGAAAAGTTTATAATTGATTGCTTTTGGGGATGTACTTATGTCTGAGAATAAGCGTTGCCGTGCACAGTCTTTCAGTCGTAAAGTAAACATACATATGAACGTGTCAATATTACCAACATCGTTAGCTATCCACACATAACCGAAGCCATGTTGGTAAAGAAGTAGTTTTATACAGGAAGCCCAAGTGTGGCGTCCTGCTTCGTCTAGTCGTCGTAACATGATGTAGCACTGTTTCGGGTATCTATGCGCTGGCATTCTAGTTAACTTAGTCCAGTATTTTATACATCTAGTCATGTAATCTATTGACATTGGAAGTCTTCCACATTCGCTTAGAGCGAAAAAGTTTGCGACTTTAGAATGCAGACACGCAATTCTTTTGCAAAACTGCATATGGATCCGTTCGATTTTGGAGCATATTTGATAACCCCACAGTTCTGATGAGTACATTAGCACTGGTTTGACAATACTGTCAAATAGTTTAAATGCGTCTTTACGAGTAAAAAATCCAAAGTGCTTCTGGTAGCGAAATATAGCATTTACCGCCTTATTGGCTTGTATGTATAAGGTGTCTTGTGTCTTCTGCCATGACAGACCGCTGGTAAAGTAGCAGCCTAAATATTTATATGCAGACACGACTTCAATTTCTTGACCTTGGTAAGACCACATCTCTTGACGTCTGCGTGGACCCCCTTTACGGAAAATCATTATTTTAGATTTTTCGAGATTCAGTTTCATTCCTGTTTCATAACAAAAATCGCTTATGTGGTTTATTTGGGTTTGTAGTTTTGTAATTGTTTCGGCTACAGAAGATATATCATCGGCGAACATAAGTGCTTGTAAATCTGGGATGTTGTCCGAAATGAATATTCCATTTCCGCATTTTTGATTTAGGTACATAACAAGGTCGTTAATGAATAATGAGAATATTATCGTTGAGCTCACACACCCCTGTTTAGTTCCTTTTTCACACGGGAAAAAATCTGTTATACCACCATCCAGCTTGATACAAGACTTGAGTTGAGAGTACATTGACTTAAACACTGATAGGAACTTAGAATCGCTATTAATTCCTTTCCAGACGAGGCTTTGCCAAAGTTGTTGATGTGCACAGTTATCAAACGCTTTCATGAAGTCAATAAAAAATACGTACACTCTTCCATTCCTACGTGACAAGTATTTTTGTATTAATGCTTGTAGGTTAAACATATTGTCAGTTGTTGCGTAACCCTTCCTGAATCCTGCTTGTGACTCATCAATTATAGAGTTTTGTTCTGCCCAGGAGGTTAAGCGATTGCTCAATATTTTCATGAAAATTTTACTCAGACAGTTTATCACGGATATTGCTCTATAGTTATTAGGGTCCGTTTTAGGACCTTTTTTGTGGATCGGGGAGATTACACTTTCGCACCAATGAGCGGGCATATTACCACTATTCAGTATGGCATTGAATAACATGATCAAATACGGCATTACCGTTGTTATAGTTGTTTTATACATTTCCATGCATGTACCGTCAACTCCGCATGCGCATGAAGCACGTAGTTCTTTTACGCTTTTGATGATTTCGCCTTCGTTAATTTCCATTTCTAGAATCTCACAATTGTTGTTATAATTCATATCATCAAATATACATTCAGTATCATTTTCTACACGAGCATCTGGTTCAGAAAACAGAGTTTTAAAATAATTGTACCACTCATCTCCGGTTATATTGTCACTGTCATTTTGTTGTCTACGGTTAAATTTCTTGATATATTTCCAGAATGTTTTAGGGTCGTTACGGCACCGCAGTAATTCTTCCCGTCGTTTTCGTTCTATAGTTAAACGCTTGTCACGGCATATATATTTAAAACGGCGCTTGGATTGTAAATAGATTTGTAGGTCTATATCGGAGTTAGATTGTCTGAACTTACGTAGATTTGAGTTTTTCTCGTACTTTGTTTTCGAACATTCGTTGTCCCACCATTCTGGCTGTCGTAAGTCGTTACCATAGTTACATGTACTATTTGTATTTTTATTGTTCATGCTTTGACCAGCGGATTGGTAAAGTGAGATAAATGCCTGTTCGCTATTGATAACATTTTCCAAGTCAACTGTTTTCCTAAAATGTTCCCACAAGCTGTTGAAACTTTGAATAAATGCGTTCTTATTCTGTTCCCGCCATTTGCATGTCACGAAGGTTTTCAAGTTATTTTCACCAGCAATCTGTCTGCTCACTTGATTGGCTGTATTCTTAGATATAGTTAGTGTGCACACGATTGGGAAATGATCTGATAAATCAAGGTTGCCGACGTAAAAATCGTCTATACATTCGAATATTTCTGTAGATGCTAACATATAATCTACCACACTTTTCCCATTATTTGCTGTACAGGTGAATTCTCCGTTAACGTCACTGAATCTACCGTTTAACATATGAATATCTTTAGTGCGACACAGTTCTATCAATGAAACACCGTATTTGTTTTGTATCGTGTCTCGACTGTTTCTAGGGAGGCAAAAACTATCGCCTGGGTAGTCTATGTGGTCATTAAACACCAAGTCGATGTTGTCATCTGGAGTGTAGTCAATACTGTTTTTAACACGCGCGTTAAGATCACCTGCTACTAAAAATGATACAGGCCCCAAATCTGATTCCATAGTTGTGAGCTTATCCTGTAGGATTTCGATGCCATTCATCGCACTATGATTATAAATAGGTGAGTTCTCAGGTGCTATGTACGTACAACACAAGACTAACGCATTACTGCTTGAAGTTTCATTTTGTAGATATAGGATAACACATTCCTCGTATTGTTCATAGATGCGTTTCACAACACCGGTATTAACCAGTATATCTTTAACAAACACAGTTACCCCGCCTGCTCCTCGCGGGCTCGGCTTATTTCTCCTAGGACTGTCAAAGTTTGTGTATCCGGGAACCATATCATTGAATTCATCATTAGTTGATTGCCAGGTTTCACATATGCTAATAATATCGAACTTTTCACAGTATGATTTAAAGTGGTCGTCGAGTGCATATTTGCGTAGACCTCGAATATTGAGAGAACATAATTTAATGTTTTGTTTGTTTTCTGGACCTTGGCCTGACCGTTATTGGATGTGGGTTTTAACAATTGCTATTTTACGTTCTTTGTCGAATGTATACACTTGGCCATCGACAATCAAATGTTCGTGCTTGAAAAACGCTTTCTTGCCTGCGTCAAGGCATTCCTTATAAAAAGGGAAAAGGTCACTTCGCGCTCTCGCGATACGTTCGGGCAAGTCTTCACCTATTCGAATAGGGATATTATGTCCCTGTTTACGTTTTTCACGGAAGGTTCGAATTAATTTCTCTTTGGTTTTGATATTTAAGCATTTCAGGAGCACGGGTCTAGGCGTGGTCTTGCCTGGTAGTCTATAAACAGATTCCAATTCAATTTCTGTTTCCTCTATACCTAGATGTTCTTTAACTTGTTCTTTGATTTTTTCTTCCAGAATGTCTTCAGTTTCATTTTCTGTATGTTCTAGATTAAACAATTTAAGGTTTCGTAGTTTGCTTTGTTTTTCAAGGCGTTCTTGTTTTCTTGTTGTTTCTGCAAGCGACTCTTCTAGATTTGTTACTTTATCGGATAACCTTCCTACATTATTTGTAAGTTTCACATTTTCTTCCTTAAGCATTATATTGTCTGTTTTCAAATCATCTACGGATTTTTTCAGAGTGCCGATTTCTTTGTTTGTTTGTTTAACTTCCCGACATATTTCAAGGAGAATTGCTCTGTCGTCTTTGGAGTTCATATCTTGTTCAATTTCTGCGTCAGAGGGTGTGAATAAGCTGTAGTCGTTCTGTGTTGTTGGTAGGTTTCGCTCGTGAATGGCTGTTGGCTGACCTGGGTGTAGCCATGCGTCCATGGAAGCTTGACTACTAATAGTCTCCGACTGCGTAGATGACCTCAACTCTCGCGTTGTTTGTGGAATAGCTGTCTGCGAATACGATTGGTTTTTATTTGTTGGTGGCTGGGTAGTCTTCGATGTACTTCGTGGTTTGGTACTTTGGGCTGCTCCAGTAGGTTTGGGATTCGGGCCTGGATTCGATTCGACGCCCTGGGCTACTAGTAGCAAGAACAGGCACATCCGAATACACAATGAAAAGCAGCTTATAGTACAATTGTCTATTTGTGTACCTTGAATACGTTTTCTTGGGGAGGGCTGTGAAAAGGTGCCTATCCTTGACCTCCATACATCCAGTGAAACGCCCATTATTTAGTGTTCGTTACGGGTTACCGTAGAATAAACCTGTCTTGAGTTTCGCTCACTAGAATTTCTCTGGTATGTGACTCGTACATTAATCCATCACTAATCCGTCCTAATTACAATTTTGAAAAGAGTCACTAGAACAGAAAAGCATCAAAAGAAAGAGTTATGCACCATTTCTCATGAGGAAAATCTCTAGGCCAATGAAATTGATTAATCCATGTTCAGTTTTTATTAGGGATTATTTTTAAAACATTTGTATGAAAAACATGGAACAAGTAGATGAAAATGCCCTTAATTTCTTATTATATTTTTTGTATTTCAGAGAGATGTGTTGTTGATCAGCTGTGATTTAATTATGGATGTTAGTTTACACAACATGGCTAATATATACAGGACATATGATGCCACAGTTACAATGTTACTTTGTTGTCCGCCTGATCAACCAGCCGAAGTGCCGATACCTGGACCGAAGTCAAAGAAAAAATCAGGTACATTTTTCTGTGGTAATACACAGTTGGACCTCGTTCGTTCAAATTTATTGGGTCCAATGTTTTATTTTGAATAATACATGGTTTCAAATAGCCCATTTCAATTATACTTGCCTAAGAAAATACATAGGGACCTGTTATTTATTTCGGATGATACCAAGTATTGGGTAGAAGGTTGTCGAATAAACGAGGTCTGACTGTACATGCATGAATGCTATTGAATAAAACATAGTTGGTTTGTTTTACTTCTTTATCTTTTCTTCTTCATAGTTTATGGTCTATGATAGCAATAATGTAATAAATGCGGGACTGCCACCCAGAAGGTCAGGGTTCAATTCCTGGAAGGAACGGGTAATATCCTTCCGTGACATTTGGCTGCGGTCCTTTGTCCTCCACCTATTATTCATGTGGAGAAGTTGTCTGATGATTATGAAAGGGCAAGTTAATACTGGTTGATAATTCCAGGAAATCTGGTTAGGTCAACTGACCACCGTGTATAACTGGAAAATGTCAAGAAAATTGTGTTAAACTAAAAAATGATGTTATAAAGTAAATCGTAAAATTATAATCATTCATTATTTTTAGGATTTCCTTACAAAAGGTACACCAATAAATAAATAGTTATTTATAACTGATGTTTTTTAAATCATGTATACTAAGTTGTTACATGGTGTTGGTTGTATCCATCTGCCAGTCTGTTTAAAATTGACTTGCCCATGTTAATGTTAAAAAATGAATGCAAATGATATATTATGTTTGGTCCATGAAAGTCTACACTAAATGGTATAACTCCGGTCTTGCTGTATATTTTAAACACAGACAGAGATTTTATTGGATTTGATGAGAAAGGAAGTCGAGTATTGTTTATGACATCAGAAGCGGATGTGGCAGATATGGACGATGATGTGATACGATTCAGAAGATCAATTTTCAAGAAGTATGTTATTCTGTGTATATCTAAATGGGTGGGATAGAATGGTGTAAGCCTCTGAACCAGACGAACATGGTTTAGAAGTTTGAACCATACAAAGATCATGACCAGTCCTGATGTGGCACTAGTTACTGATGTTTATACCCCACTCTGAAAAGGGGGGGCATATAGATTTGCACTTGTCCGTCTGTCTGTCCGTCCGGGCAAACATTTAGGGTTAATGAGCTTACTGAAATTAGGGTTAGGAGCTTTTTTGTTCTGTCTTCTTTATGAAAAGCTCATAATATCACCTGCTTATGGGCTTTTTTTAAAGAAGGAAAAAGCTCATAAACCATAAATTTTGGTATGTCCGTCCGTCACAAAATCTTGTGTCACTCATATCTCCAAAAGAATATGAGCCAGAGTCATAAAACTTTACAGGAATGTTCACCAGTCTATTTAGTTTTACACCTGGGTTTTCATGTTTGGCTGTGTCCAGTAAGTGCAGAGTTATGTTCCTTGACTTAGTTAAAATATAGCCTACAGAGTATGCAATCTTGTGTCACACATATCTGCAATACAATATGAGCCAGATTCATAAAACTTTACAGGAAGGCTCGCCAACTGGTATAGTTGTGCACCTGTGGTTTCAAGTATGATTACGCCCAGTAAGTGCAAAGTTATTGCCCTTGACTTATCACTATAATCAGTACAGTTGTTCACTTGGTATTTTTGATACACATTCACAAACTATGAACAGAATAATGGCATTTGCTTTTGTGACAAAGGCTACAAGTGGGGGCATCTGTGTCCTATGGGCACTTTTCTAGTTCTATATTGGTTTAAGATTGCTTCTGATCTGCATCTATGGCTTTCAAACGCTGATAAATTGGTGCTACATTGCACAAACCGTCACAATGCCCCATAATTTATATGTTATGTGTATAATAGGACCGTGACCTCATACACAAGAGAAAGACTCCAGTCATTTGATTTTATATGCAACAGTATTACTCACTGAATGAACATAAGCAAATAAAGAACCAGGCACTGTAAGGAGTGGTTCTGGTCCCAAGTCAGATTTTATACGAATTGAATCGATGAAAGATACAAACCCTCTGCACAAGTTTTGATAAATGCTAATTTTAATAATAACATTTTTGTTACCATGGCAACTTTTCATTATTTGTCATGAAAAATATAAAAAATGCATATTTACTCAGAAAAGCTCACTTGAAATAGAAAAAGTCGTTGCACGATAAAGGTGATTTGCAAAACAAGTACGAGCACATATTTGATTGTGTCACTATGGTAACCAGGATGTTCTTTTGACCATAATTGCCAAAATTCAGCACAATGGCAAGTTTGATAAGCATAATAAAAATGAATGCTGCTTCCTCTATTTCAATCTCTTGTTCATTATTCCGAAAGTTTGTGTTCATAATGAATTATTCCTGATTGCAGACATCCAAGTATGAACATTAAATCAAACCTGACTGATTGCCATCTCTATATAATGAAAAAATGGGTTGTTGACTATCTTGCAGACAACAGGTAAGTCTTGCTTAGTTAGTGGTGAAGAAGGAAAGAGTTATTGTCTAACTTTACTTGAAAACACATTTATCCACTATATTCCTGACATTTAAACAACTTTTTAGAAAATCGAAAAAAACATGTTTTGTTGTATTGAAAGAACTGGTATGTTAACATGATATTGTATTCATGTATTAATCCATAAAAATGTGTTACATGTATACAAATGAGCGTCGCTGTACGATTTCCAATCTCTTGTATAAGTGACGTCATTTCCAGAAAACGTCACATGTGACGTCACTATGTACTGACAGTAAGCGATATTTGCCCCATAAGGCAATATGAAAACAAAGTGACCATATGGAGTAAATGTTGATTCTTGCTTGCAGATAGTAACATCACATGTGACGTTTTCTTGAAATGACGTCACTTACAGAAGAGGTTGGAAATCCCATAGCAGCACTCAAATAGTGTTATACATGTATACTGTTATTTTTTATGCTCTCACTATTTAAGGAATGGCAAATGTGTGAAAATTGGTTTCTGATAATAAAGCTTGAAGGATGGATGAATTCAAGTCATATTGGGCATAACAAATGTGATAATAAAATACAGATCAAGTTCCATTTCGGTTACTGTCCAACAATTTTGGAGGAGTTATGGCCTTTTTTCACTTAAAACCCCATAGCAGGGCATCCGTGTCCTATTCCTATGGACAAATCTATGTTTTTAAATCACTTGTATAGTTGTTTCATGAATAAGCTATTTTTCAGTGAGGTATTTACTGTTATAAATTACTTTGTACTTCTAACTGACCAATTTAAATGCTCAAATATATGTCTTGTTGTTTTTCATTGAATATAAGAATGTTAACTAGTTTCTTTTGCTTAGGTTAAGTTTATTTTGTTATTTCAGGCAAATATCTTCAATAAAAGGAGAATTAATTCCACATTTAGTTAAAAAACAGTTTGCTAAGACTAAGAAGAAAGATCTACCTAATCCAGACGAATCCGTTATTTCAGAAGAACTTAAAACAGGTATGTAGTCAATAGTTGTTTTCTTGATAACTGAACCCATTCCCCCATAGAGCAACAGTAGTGGTAGGTAGTAATAACCAATAGATAATCTATCAGTGTTCTACACTGTACCAATACAGGTTTATTGGAAAACAGGGTAAAATTTATACCCACTAGGTTTAAACTAAAATTGCAGTATGAAGTCACTAATTAATCCTTTGATAACCAATGTGAAGTTTGTGGAGAATTGAATTTCCTGTCTAGTGGTACCACAACCATGCATGTATTCAAATTAGAATTACTTCTATAGTGTTTTAAATAAGACAGAACATATTTTTTTTATGATACTAATTATTATTTTTACACATTGCAGAGACAATAACAAATTCAGAAAGCCATCAAATACATACAAAGGCAATTTTTTTTAACTGATATTAATTCATATATGTTATAGTCAATTTTTACAAGTTTTTAATTAAATTGCTAAATGTCACCAATATTCACTGTCCAATTACTGTATTTGTATATTCCACATTCATTGAGATATATACTTCTGAGATCACAGTTCGCACCTAAATAGCAGCAATTGGTATATACTTGTCAATAAAAATTCCAGTGAAAACTTGTATAACCCCATCCATATAAATACACAACTCATAATGTAAATATATTCCAAATCAGTGCGAATATAAAATAATTTCCCAGTGTTGAAATCATTGGGTAGATTCGGCCGAGATTTCTGTACAAAGTCTTCTATCTGAAAATAAGAAATAAATTTTATAAAAACTGTAAGTACAAAAAAATATTCAATGAAAATCTTCTTACACAAATAAACAGACAGCATCAGCATTGCTAATTGAAATATTGATTTACATATTTTCCTAAATTTATATGATAAAATATATGTCAACAATTGGATTCTCTTATTCTACTCTAAGCAACAAAAACAACAGCTGTAATCATTCAAATAAATATATCTCGTCGTACTGCATTATAAACTGTAGTCCATGTACAAGGTATTAATGTAATTATTAAAAAAAATCAATGTATCAAATCATAATGAAACACGCCCTTGGAGCAGTGAACGTTTTTGTCCACTCATCATTAGGCATATTCAGTATCATCATCAGATCTGAGGATTCCTCATGAAGCAAAGGAACCTCAACATCAGACATAATAATTATCATCATACTCGAGGCCAGAAAAATCAGACTCATCAGAATCAATATCAAAAATATGTGCCACGATTAAAAATTCTAAGACAATTATTGTCATTCAAATTTTATCGACTTTTTCATGTTTTCTGTGTTCTGCACGATCTGAATGTAAACAATACATTTTGGCACGGATCCATGAGCAGTTAAGTTTCTATAGGCTCCAATTATTCTAATTTGCACAATAATAAGCATCTATAATGCAATCAACAATTACATAATCTTACCCCACATGTCACACTGTATATTGGGGATTTTATTGCACTGTAATATACACAGGAAACGATCTGTGTAGACAGCTGGCTTCAGAGAAAATCTCAACACATGTGGTGTATAAGATGGGAAATCCCCACGTGATCGATGGATAGTCGAATTTTCATTGGTTGTTTATTTATAAAAACGACCTTGACAAGTTTATTTTACCAGAGAATCTAGGAAAACTCTCTACGTCATGCGATATTTTCAATCTTTGAGCATGCGCGAACTTCACTCTCACGTAGTGTAAATATTAAGATACTGATCAAGTTTAAACGTAATTTATGAAATAACTTTAAATAACTGCTATACTTTTTTTTATTTGCATCGTTTTAATAGTGATTAAAGTTTATTACAAACTACTTTATTCGAAAGGATTAATATAATTAACGGTTTAATAATTAAAAGTCAGGGTCGTAAAAACGCGTATCTATCAGGCAATGGGTAAACGTATAGAAATGCGTAATCCATCAGGCAAGGGGTAAAGGCGTAGAAACGCGTATCTATCAGGGAATGCGTTAAGGATTGGGCATGCAGATAAAATTTTAAGTCATTTGCTTGCTAACTTAGGATTTGGTATGCATGCTGCAGAGTTTTTTGCATCATAATTAAATGATGACACAGATGCTTAATAACACCCATGTATTATTTTGGATAATGAATAACAAATGGCGTTATGTTACAATCGCCTTACAGTAACAGCTGTTTCTATTATGTGTGAACAGTTAATTTTGACTGATGAAATGTGTATATGCTATTGATGGTATCAATAAATTATTACATTTTTGTTCATACATCAATGAATTTATTAATTCATTTTCAGAAAACCATTTAATTATATTCATAAATTTAAGAATTTATTATCAATCTTAACATGAATAAAACTTGCTTTTTTTCACTCACAGATATTTTGAGTTATATTCCTGAAAACGATATGTCAAGTGTAATACAGAACATGTCATCATGGATCGATCATACTGGAGATATGGAAGACAGTTTCCATGGCAACAAGATACGTTGTTACGCTCACATTGTCAAAGGTGGTATGTGTGTGCGTACCAACACTGTTGCAGCATATTGTGAGACCAACAGACAGGTATATTGTACATGTATTGTTATGCCCCCACTCTGAAAAGGGCGGGGGGGCATATAAATTTGCCATTGTCTGTCCGTCCGTCACAAAATCTTGTGTTACTCATATCTCCAAAAGAATATGAGCCAGAGTCATAAAACTTTACAGGAATGTTCACCAGCATGTGCAGTTTTGCACCTGGGGTTTCATGTTTGGTTGTGTCCAGTAAGTGCAGAGTTATGGCCCTTGACTTAGTTAAAATATAGCCTACAGAGTATGCAATATTGTGTTGCACATATCTCCATAAGTATATGAGCCCGAGTTATAAGACTTTACAGAAATGTTCACATGCATGTGTTATATTGCACCTGGGGATTCATAATTCGGTGAGCCCAGTAAGTGCAATGTTATGGCCCTTTATTGAAAATATAGCATACAGAGCGTGCAATTTTGTGTCATGCATATCTCCAACAGTATCTCAGCTACATTCACCAAACTGTTCAGGAATTTTCACCAACCTGTATAGTTGTGCACCTGGGGTTTCATGATTGGCTGTGCCCAGTAAGTGCAAAGATATGGCCCTTGATTTGGTTAAAATATAGCCTACAGAGTATGCAATCTTGTGTCGTGCATACCTCCAATACAATATGAGCCAGAGTCATAAAACTTAACAGGAAGGCTCACCAACCGGTATAGTTGTGCACCTGGGGTTTCATGTATGATAATTGATTAGGCCCAGTAAGTGCAAAGTTATTTCCCTTGACTTATCATTATAATCAGTACAGTTGTTCACTTGGTATTTTTGATACACATTCACAAACTATGAACAGAATAATGGCATTTGCTTTTGTGACAAAGGCTGCAAGTGGGGGCATCTGTGTCCTATGGACACATTTCTTGTTTATGCCCTCAAAGGTATTCACTTATCCCCCTGTCTGTGTGTGAGTTTGTTCATCTATTCAAAGCACTTAGTGTGTTGTAGTTCTAAGTTTTAACCAACTTGAGGGATTCCAATGTAAATTTGCACTATTGTGAAGTTTTGTCACGCTCGAGAGTCAGCTCTGTATCTTGAAGGTCCCATGTAAGGACACACCAATATGGGCATTTGTTTTTACTAATAATGTTTCTCATGCAAATGTGGATACAATATTTCCTCTATTGTTCTGATTGAGTTTTGTCAACCATTTTTAGGTAAAAATGATTGTATTCCTTCATTTAAGTATACACGATCAATATCTTGTACCAAGCTAGATAAACAATTGGGTAATTCTGTATTTAAATCAGGGAAATTTTGTGTTTACGGCCATAGCCTGTAACAATAAACAGCAAATCTGAATAAATCAAAATTAACATTTTCTTAAAAGAGACTAATGTTCTTAACATACTGATTTCAAGTATTCATGGTAAGTATGGCATTTACATTTGTACCTGTGATATACTGTAGAAAAATAAGTATCTCCTGTATCATGTGACTCTTGTTACAGATACCCAGGTATTTGATGAGTTTAGATAAAGATCTGACAAATGTTGCTTCATCAGCCACTCTCAAAGGAAAGCCACAGGTAAAGTTGATGTTTATATCTTCTTTTTGAAGAGTTCTCTCAATAATGCCATTAATATAAAACTGTATATTGTTATGTACTGGTCCTACACAGGTCTCATTCGTTTTCATTTTCTCATCCTGTTTTGTTAAAGTATTATTTCAGCATTTCTTTTGTGAAGTTAACACTGAACAAAGTTTTTAAAGATTTCATATAGATAATGCTTCATTTTGACAGTCATCTAGACTCTATTTCATTGTAACCATATATTGGCATAAACAGAACAGTTAAACACCTGGTGAAATTTTGGGAAATACATACCTTATGCAAAATTAAAGGTAATTCACTCTATTCTCTGAAAATCATGGCCTTCTTTTAACAAGGCAATTAATTGTAGTTATTTACATGCTTCTTCTGTAAATATTCATCTGCAGATCCAGCAATTAACATCTGTAGGAGAGGGGTCAGGTGTCCAGCCTCTGGAGTCCTTAGAGTTTTTGCAATGCAATATGCTTTGAGGACTTTAGGACCCACTGTTGATCCAGGATTAGATATGGACAACCTTATTTTGTTGATATCTCAAGGGAGTCTTGACCCCCCCCCCTCTGGATCCACACATGAATATACCAGTATATGAACTTTTACTCGGTTCTCCATTGATTTCTTACATGTCTGTGTGAATAGTAATCACATAAGAAATCTATGGTCGTTAAATAATTTTCCTTTAGACCACTTATGTGGCTGTCCGATGCATTGAGGGCTGTCATTATATTGGGTAATATTAGTAAAAATGCTTAATATTTGGTATGTTGTTTCAGATTGGTTCTGACTGCCTTATTGGAGATAGTTCAGTAATTGGAGAAAAAGTGTCGGTGAAACGGTCTGTGATTGGACGCCACTGTACAGTGGGTGAAAAAATTAAAATAACCAACTCGGTAATCCTTGACCATGTCAACATAGGTGATGGGTAAGTGTGAAAGTGTGATGTGTCAGACAGAAGCTTTGGATAAAGCTTTCTATTAAGCCTGTTACTGTTATAGTATGTGAATTAAGTTTCTTGGAAAAGTAGTGTTTAATATGTGTGAAATTTTATCAAATTTGATGTAAAATACGACAAAACTGATAGGATTCATCATTTGTATGTTTTTTATTCATACTTCAAGTTGAAAATGTCTGTTTATTATTTAGCTTGTCTGTTTTGAAAAATGAAAAACCATTGTTGTTGCTCAATCGTGATCAATGTGGGCATCCGCAAGAATGTTAAATATTGTGTTAAGCTCAGTTTCTAAGAAAGTATAAGTTCTAATGATAAAGTAACCTGCAGACGAGCGCCTGCATCTGCTTATGGTTCTCTTGCAATATATTGAATCATTAATATTATTCTCCTTTAGTTAAAATGAATCATGGATTTGCATGTCTCCAGTATGGTTCAAGTAGATCTTCTGACCTGGGTCTGTTTGGTTTAACCATGAAAGTCTTTAAAAAGTGTAAACACCATTCAGCCCCCAGCTGCCAATCAGGAGATGAATTTATGTACATTCATATGTCCGCCACCTCTGATTTATGTGGGAGACTGTCCGACTTGAAAAAATGTTGACATATCTGACTATGCAAATCCCCCTAGCAAACATTGTCGTATATATGTTAAATTATGTTGATTGACGTCTCTAAAACAGGTGCAGTATACAAGGATGTATGATAAGTGCTAATGTTACCATCAGTGAGAGATGTGACCTCAAAGACTGTATCATAGGAGCTGGTCAAAGTGTTGCTGCTGGCAGTGAGTAACTTGCAGTTATTGTTACTTTGTTACCAAATTTCCAATTTATTTTCACACACAACTGTCTCCAGAAATTTAAGTTAGGTTTTGTGGCAAATTGACAAGCTATTAAAATGCCGGACAAAATATCATGTAAATGGTAAAACCACTGAGATTGTTTGACGTGTCAAATTGAAATGTTAACACCTGAAACATGTGTGTGATTCATTTGATAAAGATTTGTGGTCACAGTAGTGCGTCATATGACTGTTTTAAAACAAAATAGATTTTTATTAATGTATGCTATACATAGGGATAAAGTGTAGAATAGTCAGAATATGGTTATCATGTCCAACATTTTCTTTATCTGCATTGTATGAATTATTTCTAGATTATAAAAATGATGTTAGCATAACTGACCGCTCATTGTGATTGAATGTATGGAGATCTAACATTATAAGTCGTGTCTGAATTGAATTTCTTAAAGGAGTCATTCAGAATGCTTAAAATTTGAGGCTTTGCCAATGAGGGCCTCATTGTACCTTACTTATATGCTTTGACATGGTGCAGAAATGGTTTGGTTGAAGAAAATAAGTACATATACCTGAAAGGAGCATTTGTGTGTATAGAGATGCTGTTGTCATGATTTTATTTTTGACAGTGCATACGAATCAGCATCAGTCCTCTTTTGCATCAAAAATCCACTAGTGGATTACAAGACATGATGGTCATAATCACTCGGGCACCTTATGTTATTTGAATAATTATGATAATCGTCCATGTTCATTACCAGTGTACTACTTTCGTTAGGGGTGCTTGTAATAATAGTTACCTTTTGTTCAATTGTTTTTTATTTTCCTTCTTTATTTCTTTTCCAGGTAAATTTACAAATGAAGCTTTGGTGGCAGACGAGGCAATGATGGAAATCTGATTGATATGTGCTCTATAGATATGTGTTGTAAATAAACAATAACAATCCACTTGCAATTGTGACATGGTGTGAAAGTTGTGTTATAAAGTGTTGGATTAATATAAAATGGAAGTCATTGTTTAGTTTTCATGTTTATTTCGTTTAACTTTCATCACAGAAATTCATTGTGTTACACATGACTAAGTGTAATTACAATTTGATGTACAGTTAAACTGCCATTTTGTTATTTCCCTTCAATTCCCTCTTCATACAACAACAAGATATATTTACCAATTATAGAACTGAAACTTAGTAGCATAGCTAAGGCCATGCCAAATTGGAATTTTGTTAAGCGTCTGCATGCGCCTAGGTTTTGCGCTCCTCGAGCCCAAAAAACTTTTTCTAAGCTAAAAAGTCTCAAATACTTTCGATGTCCATGATTCGACAACGGCAATTTTAGTTGAGATCAGACAACGTTGCGATTATTGTGTGAAAACTAGTCAATTTGTGTGAAAACGAGTCGAGTTTTAAATTAGATTTATTCATGTATAGATCTAGTTTGGAAACAAACCATTTTGTTTTGTTTTTATGATGTTTCTTTCATTAACATATCTAAAATTATGCATCACTTATTATCTAAGGATATTTGTTTTTTCGTTATGAGTTTGTGGTTTTTTTTTAATAGGTAGCTAGGTTTCACGAACTTAGGTTGATGCTTGACAAAATTCTAATTTGGCATGGCCCAATACTCATTCAGAACAGAATTGAGTCCACAATTTAAATGCTGCAATGTAATTGATATACAAATCAGCAAGTACAAAGAATTCAAAAAAGCACTACATTTATTTCTAACCAGGTGACTGACCAAGAGATGGTTTCTAAGAATATCTTTGATCTGTCCTCGGCTGGATTCAATTGAGTCTAATTTTATGGGACAGAGATCATATTTTGTCTAAAAATGAAATACTTATAAACATGTCATAATGAATATGCAAGTTATGTTGGTAAAATATGCATTGTACATAAAAAAGAGAACTTAAAATAGATTTTAATTTAAACCCCATTTAAATAATCTCATGCACTGTGGAAATGCCGTCCTTCAACATACATTTGTTTCAGAACTCACAATCTCAACTACAGATATCAAATATAACACAACAAGTTATTTAACTACTACAATGAGGTAACGTTTGATTCCACATATATAAACTTTCCTACTACACGTACATAGATTTTGCTGTCGATACATTCTGAATGAAAAGTGCAATGTACTGATATGAGGAAAGATGTAAGTAGCCCAAGGTCAAGAACACAGAACTACTGTTTGATGGGGGGGGGGGGTTAATGTCAATCTGTTGAAGAATGACATTTTTCTACAAATTCATAGCTGATAAATTGATAAGACGTTTTTTTCTGTCATTTGTAATCAACTACCAAGAGTCTATCAAACATTCTGATTCGTCAAGATGTCCGCTGCTAAGCCAATTGTCCCAATATCAACCAATGAAGGGCTTTGTTACAAGTCATTGTGAAATAGATGTTAGATATAGCCATATCCATTCATTACTGTCCAGAACATCTTTAAATGCACCCTAGATATTCAGCATATTAAAAAACAAATATCTGGGAGACTTACATCTCTGTATAAAGGACAAAATATTTACGCTGATAAACATATGCATAAAATTTAGTTTAACAATATTGTCAGGATATGTCTTGATGACATCTTGAAAATTTACGCATTGTTATGTGCCTTGTTAGCTTGAAGATGATGTTAGGTCGATGAATAATTAACCAATTTCAAATGCAACCAACTATAATATGTACATGTGTTGCTATAGGTTGTTTGATGTTGAACACAATTATCGCAGATTTACATGAAATCATCAGAATCGTCCCCTGCATCCTGAAAATTGGAAAAAGAATGGAAATAGAAGAAGCCATATAAACATGTTGACCCAAATGGAAGCGTAATTATGATAATATGGCTCAGAGTGAAACAAAAATTATAGTAGCAAATCTGACAATAGAAAATTAGCCGCACCACGGTCAAGTAAATACATGTACAGTCGGACCTCGCTTAATTGACAACCTTCCATCTGAATATCAGGCACGTCGAAATCAAATGGGCTATTCAAAACTATGCATTGTTCGGATGTGATGAATTCAACTGAACGAGTTCCAACTGTATTTTAAAATACAAGTCCATAAGATACTCTGCCACAGTACCAATCACTGCGACATTAGATACTCTGCCACAGTACCAATCACTGCGACATAAGATACTCTGCCACAGTACCAATCACTGCGACATAAGATACTCTGCCACAGTACCAATCACTGCGACATTAGATACTCTGCCACAGTACCAATCACTGCGACATAAGATACTCTGCCACAGTACCAATCACTGCGACATAAGATACTCTGCCACAGTACCAATCACTGCGACATTAGATACTCTGCCACAGTACCAATCACTGCGACATAAGATACTCTGCCACAGTACCAATCACTGCGACATAAGATACTCTGCCACAGTACCAATCACTGCGACATTAGATACTCTGCCACAGTACCAATCACTGCGACATAAGATACTCTGCCACAGTACCAATCACTGCGACATAAGATACTCTGCCACAGTACCAATCACTGCGACATAAGATACTCTGCCACAGTACCAATCACTGCGACATAAGATACTCTGCCACAGTACCAATCACTGCGACATTAGATACTCTGCCACAGTACCAATCACTGCGACATAAGATACTCTGCCACAGTACAATCACTGCGACATTAGATACTCTGCCACAGTACCAATCACTGCGACATAAGATACTCTGCCACAGTACCAATCACTGCGACATAAGATACTCTGCCACAGTACCAATCACTGCGACATTAGATACTCTGCCACAGTACCAATCACTGCGACATAAGATACTCTGCCACAGTACCAATCACTGCGACATTAGATACTCTGCCACAGTACCAATCACTGCGACATAAGATACTCTGCCACAGTACCAATCACTGCGACATAAGATACTCTGCCACAGTACCAATCACTGCGACATTAGATACTCTGCCACAGTACCAATCACTGCGACATTAGATACTCTGCCACAGTACCAATCACTGCGACATTAGATACTCTGCCACAGTACCAATCACTGCGACATTAGATACTCTGCCACAGTACCAATCACTGCGACATAAGATACTCTGCCACAGTACCAATCACTGCGACATTTTAAGCAGAAAGTGTTGCAGGATTTTAAAAGACAGTCTATGCAATAATTACAATAACATTTGGCATAGCCCTACATACCCATGAAAATGGTCAAAATTTTGAGGGGTCTGAGAGGAACAATTTCAGTTTTGCTGGGTAGGGACATGCCATACCAACAATGTTTTAAGGACGGCCTAAGTCACTAAATATATTACTTATTTCATATACATTTATCTCTTGGTGGCTATGATTTGATTGTTACAATGGAACACCAAAGGGGCTTTTATAATTTCATTTAATACAATATGCGGACAGGTTTCAGTTACTTTTACAGTGATTTTGAATGCCTATATATGTATATCCTTATAAACTTTGATATCCAGATATATTACACATTAACTACGTTATTACATTCCTTAAAGCAATGTTGGGAAAGAATGGTACATTACCCTATTTGATGTCATTTTGTCCTCGGTCATCAAATTTGAATATGATCTAAAATAATAACAAAAACAAGTAAACACCACTGATTTAAATTTGCTATACAGTTTGTGCTAATCCAAGCACATCACAATAATAGAAGTCAACCATGAAAAGTATTGCAAATACAACTTGTCTCAAACTAGAAATATACACAATAATATTGCCATAGATAATTTCAGTCGTGTAATATAATAGCAACTTTCCAAATAAATAACCATCCAAATCCAGACCTCCAACATTTCATCGTCAGATCTATAATTCTTACTGAAACTTCTATCATACAACTTATTGCCAGAGTTAATTTTGTGGACATCTTATCATCACCCATAGTCTAAAATTATGAAATTCTTCAGACATAAATTTTGAGAATACAAATCAAGTTTGCTCAGTTATTCAAATCCATAAAATATAAGGAAAGCCTTGATAAACATTGTCCCATGCTAATCTGAAACATGGCACAAGTACAATGATGAAAACCCTAAATAATGCAACCACCCTAGGGACCCTTGAAACTGGTCTTCTTATTGTGGTGGTCTCAATATTAAGGTTCAATAAAGAACAAAACAGTGAAATTGACTTGAAAATTGTGTTCTTAATTTCGAGGTGGTCTACTATTGAGGTGGTCTTTAAGTGAGATTTGACTGTACCTGGACTCTTTTTCTTTCTCTTTTCTTTCCATTTCTTCTTTCTCACGTTTTTTCTGTTCTTGCATTTTTTGATGCTGATCTTCTCTTTCTTTACGATCCCTGTCCTCTCGTAATGCACGGAAATCAGGCAATTTTTCTTCCTTAGTTTTATTAAGTCTATTTACAATTTCATTCACTCTTTTTTCAACTCGAACTTTTCTAACCTGCAAAAAGAGATTTACAGTAAATTTGTCACACACTATTTATTGAGCTCTGCTTGTCCGTCAACCATCATGGACTACAGAAGTTCAACCACAAATGCAGCCTAAAGATCTTCATAGGGACCAGGCCCCTATTTCACCTATGTACTTAGTTAAAGACCGACAGTGGTTCTCCTGGAGAACTTTACTTGTGATTGACAATCTTAATGGTTTCTTGTAGAGAGTGCTGTAAGACTAATGATACTGTGGTCAGATTTTACAAGACCAGCTGGTCATCAGGTCAGGCCTGAATTTATGACGGGAGCCGGGAGAGGTTATATGTAAAATAAAAATAATCCAGGCATTCTAGAATTTTATTTCCTCTTTTTTATAATTTGGTTAGTACATGGCCTATTTATATAAATAGGGCCACATAAGTGCATATGAAATAAGACTAATAATAATAAACTTTTTTCTGTCTATTTACACCCATAAAACAGCAGCCAATAGGATTCATTTTCTTCAAATATGACCCAAGATTTGAAATTTGAAAATTGCGCTCATAATTGAAACTGACACAAAGTTTTGTGAACAAGTGATAGATCAGACTTGGTAGAAAAAGTGGAATAGATAAAAAGATAATTAATTAAATTAATAATAAAACGCATTGAACTTTTCAGATTAGATTATAAAATACTTGACTAAGTTATTGTTGTATCAAAATATTAAGTTTCACACTAAAACAATTAGAGATATAACATATACTAGCAGTAGCAAAGTAAATAAGAAGAAACGTTTGAATGAGGGGACAAATAAAAACATATAGTTACATGAAAAGCAGAAAACAGTTTGGCATTTCGTTTGCCGATGACAAGGAAAAACTGGTGTTTGAAAATAAACGTGAGCTGTACAAGAAGACTATGGTCAGTCAATGAATTCTTTGATTATGTTTTTAATTGGCCAGAAACAAATGACAGCAGAAAAGAAGCAATTGCCACAGGCTTCCGTAATAGTTACGTATTCTCTCTCTTTCAGTAAAGATAACATTTTATGGAATGCAAAATGTTCAACCTTTTTATGTGAAATCAAGTAAATATTTGATTTAGTTAATGGCTTGTGTCATCATCACAGAAGCTGTGATTTGGAACTAAGGCCTACTTCCCTTTCAAATCGTGGACACGTTGCAGAAATTGCATATCATGCTTTCCGTATTTGGCTAATTCTAATATGAGCTTGTGCTCCTCGACCTAACTATATTGGTCGCTGAGAAGTCATTGCATGGAACCAGAAAACAGTAGTTGCATCTGGTGTCTATATCTCCAGGAGCAATGATAGCAGCATCTCCTTGCTCATGACTATGATCACTGTCGTTGTCTGTACTGGTGTGACAGTCAACAGACAGCTCTGGCTGATCAATTCCAATTGCAGTTTCCAGTTGCTGTTGTTGTTGTACAATAGTCTCCCATTCTGACTTTACAACACAATCCTCAAAATTCCAGTTATTGAATTCAAAGAAATGAGATACCGTTTCGTATTGCTCTCTAGTAACCCTTAGTGTAATTTCACGAGTTTCAGATATCTCAAAAAGAAACGTTACTCCAATGATACCAAAGAACAAGGTCTGCAAAAAAATGCTTGTGCAGCATTATTTAATCTTCAAAGGGATACTGTTATTTATACACATGTTTACTCATATCAGGACATTTATATGATAGAAATTGTTACACAGTTTACTGTTCAATAAGGTTTTTTTTTCCAAAATCACTTCAGTTATCTTTTCCATATATTTGAAGTGCACTTCAAAAATAACAACTAGGAATCCACAATTTCAGCAAATCCTAGGAATACTTAGCAATGGTATAAAGCAATAAATATCTACTGCAGTCTGACCAGATGATTAAGATTTTGTTACTCTACTCCTCTACTCTTACCTAGTTTTTAAAACTAGGTTACAGACCGTTGTAAATTTTCACAAATTCCTTGGAATCATTCAACATGATTAATAGCACCAGGAGTAAAGGTGGACATTTTATAGCCATTGTAGCTAATCACTGAAAGGTTAACCCAGGTCAGCAAGGTCGGTCTTTAAGTTCTTTTCATCTCCAATCTTTGGAATCTGATTTCCATAGCGGGGGCATCCGTGTTCTATGTATATATCTAGTTTTATTTATAGAATGATTTGCAAATCAAAACAGCAACCATGCATACTACATTGAGAAAAACTAGTATCACTATCACTGTTTGAACCGTAATCTTATAAATATTTGATTTTTAAAGAAAAATCTCAATTTGAGTACTTTTGTGAAACCTGCCTTAGTGGTAAAATACTTGTCAACAATCTGACACCGAAATGATGTCAATGAAAACTGGCAAGTTATATACAACAAACAATCTAACATTACAATAAGAGATCTACATAATGCAGCAGTGATAGATGTTTATAAAGTTTTGATGATTTTCTCATTTCCCAATTACAGATTATCATTTAGTAGATAAGTGTCAGCTTTACAGAGGAATGTATTGCATAATACACAGCCATACAACATAATTGTGATATCAGCAGACACATTTCAGACAATTAGAACCTAGACTGTCATTAAAACAACATTATTCTATAATTAAGTGCAACCCTAGAAATACATAAACGCCACTGAAAAGACGCAAAAATATTATGTCAACGTACAGCTAAAAATGAGACAACTGAATTCCGATAGGCTTTTTCTATCAGTGACATCAAAATATTGATATAACTTGAACCTAAGATCCCATTTAACTTCTTTACAATGATTCTTAGGTAGTAATGGCAGTGTCTTCCCCTAAAGTTGTCTTCGTAATTTTCACAAACATTTTATTTGTATCAGTAATACATATAATTGTTTGTCCAGTCAATCCTGGATGAGTTGTTTCCCTTGTACAAGTTACATTATCACATGCAGTCACATTGTTTTGCTGTGGTTAAGAACGATGTATAGACACTAACACATTGTAAAGTGATGAAGATTATTCACCACTTGTTTATTGTCCCTACTGGAGACTCATACAGGCAACATCCTCAAAAAAACATTACATTATTTTAGATTTCTGTGGACAGGTCACAATACAGAAGACACTGCCATTACTACCTAAGTATCATTGGTTCTTTGACATGCCCGGTGTAACGAAGTTAAATGGGATATTAGGTTCATGTTAAAAGTTCAAAAGACTGGCAATAGTTTGAGCACTGTATGGGAGGGAGATACTGTGAAGAGTATTTCAGAATGTTACCAAATCCTCTTGATTACCATCCTACTGATATAATCACAAACAAACCAAACCACACTACTCTATGCTAAGAGCCTACGTTTCTATATGTATAACAAAATCAATAACAGTAATTCAGGCAAGGATTGTTAACTAATACAACAATCACATATGGATTGTCTCCCCTAATGTAAACATGAGGCTTTGAGTAGAACCACCGACTTTCCGTCAGCAAGCTGGAAGGCTTCCTAACTTCCAAATCCTATATCGTAAGAGGGATTCAAACCCTTAACGGCAAGTGAATTGAAGTTGGCGAACATAATATCTTGACCACTGAGGCTGAAAAATTGTATCTGATCACCATTGATAGAAGTTTTAATGGTAGCTTTGAACTAGGTTATTTAGTAACACTTTTAGGATGAACATATTTCATAAACCAAGATAAAAAACAAGCATCTTACAAGGTTTGGGTTAAATGTGCAATTCATTGCAAACAATGAAGAATATCCTGACTAAATAGCCATGTTACATTGTAACAGACAGAAAACCATCTATACCCACCTCCTTGTTTTTATGGAATCCAACTTGTCCAACATCCATGCCTGCTGTCTTCTTGAGATTATCCCACATAGTATATACAACATCTACATTGTTCATTTTATTGCCTACAAATAATTTATATCAACATGAATCATGTAAATCGATTTTGAATAGAGAGTTGATGTTTGCTATATTTCATTCCAACAATTGAGGTTAAGAATTGTCTTTCGAGTCCCAATAAGAGTCGTAAATACATTTGTATTCAAAATATCTGAATTATCCAGAATATTCACATATTTAAATATAACCTACAACTTAATTATTCATATTTATAGTGTCCCATCAAGTTTCAGAAGATTCAATACCAATGCAAAATGTAGTTGTTTCATATCTTGTCGACCAATTAATTGAACCTATTTTCTCATGTTTTTGTTTACACTCACTGTACAGTGATGTTACGCAGGTAGGTTACAAAAGGAGCATTGCCTGACTTTTGCAGACATTTATTTCAACCTAATTAAAGGTGGTCTCTGTATAGGCTTAGATAGGTATTGGGAAGGATAACAAGAAGACTTCTTTACTATCCATAAACAAAAAACAACAAAACAGATAAATACATTTATTATACATTTAAAGAGATACCAAAGGATAATTTTACAGACATAGTGGTTCAAAATTGAAGTGCTCAGAATATTCAAGCGCTGTGGAATCCTACACAATGAAATTCAAGAGCAGGGGGGACCACATCTCTAAACATGTCTGAGGAAGTCAATGATATATTATCTTACCTTGTATACTGTTTGCTTTAACAAGCTGGGCACATTCATCAATCACAGTTTGCTGTACATCATCCAGCGTTTCACCCTGAACAAATAATAAGTAGACACTTTAATTAGGATTAACTGAATTAACTAACAGTAATATTTAATTTACCATGAAAACAACCCTCAAAGAATAAAATATTTATTTACCTTTTGCAGTCATTATAGTTATTTGTGTCCTGAAAGCATTAAGAATTGATGAATAAAAGCCGTTGTGGTATTATTCTTCATTAAAGAATTCACTGATAATCTGAAACATTTATATACAAATAAGACAGAATCAAAATATACCAAATATGGAAAACAATAGTAATTTATACCAAGTATTACTTACCGTGTGTAATCTAAGATATACATGAGCAGAGGATACTTTGTCTACATGAAACCTGAAAACAGATAATGAAACTAAGAAGTATAACATAATAAAACCATACTTTTTCTATAGCATATGATTGCAAAATTACTACTAGGTATTCAGTATATGAGCCGTTATCATATGAAGTATGCATTTATCCTCATCAAACACTAAATGTTTCATAGTTCTCACAACAAGTGATTCAAAACACATAATACATGAAAATATACTAATATATACAAGAAACACTATGGTCTAAGATCATGAAGTTCTTTAAAGACTTGAGGTAAATTATAAGTCAATTAAAAAAACTTAACAGTTATATCTAAACAGATAAAGAGATAATGCAACCAATTTCACAAAACTTTTCAAATTTAGATATTCTTCAAATTAAATATTTTATGTGTTGTTTGTATAAATAATATATATGGGACAAAAGAGATAACTCGCCATTTTTTATGTTGAGAATCTTCACTACAATTTGACAGTGACTGGAAACAATGCATGTGATTTTAATGGCTTTCATTTACTTTGTCCTACAGTTCCATTCATCTAAGTCATAAATGTTATAGCGTACAACCATTAATACCATCAGAAGATGTATTCAGTAGCTTTCTAGAAACTATGTGAAATAGAACTAGTGGGTTAGCACTTTTGACCATTATATGTGTGATGTTCTTCAAAATTTGAATATAAGACTGATCACATCTGAAATCTTTTGTGAAATCAGGGTGTGATTTTAAATTGTAATGTGCATAGTCTTGAACAGTCCAAAACGAAGTAAGAACATAATTTGATTTTTCAAAGTATATAAACAAATTGATATATATTTTCGTGATGATACTACAGCCACTGAAAAAAGTACATACCAAACATCTTCCGGAAATCCCCATCGTATCAAATCTTCATCTGAAAAAGATAATGCTAAATTCAACAGAACCTTTCTCTCCTCAGCATAGAAAATGATTAATCAGTAATCTTGTTAGAAAGGATACATTATTTTTCATAAATTGAAAATATCATTAATCTAACCAATACTTTTAATTAGACAGCAAAACTATTATGTCTCATTAGATGTTTACAGAGACTTTAATGACAATTCTATCCTTCGCAACTTAGAGCATCCTCATTATTTCTGTTCAAAAAGGATTTAACTTTCACATTCACATTCAAGCTACAATACAATAAACAACAGCATTCAGTGTCATACAATGTAATACATTGATGGGTATTATCATTATGCTTTCAAAGTACACCATGACACTAGAAAAGATGCAAGTGAAATTATCTTTTTAATATGTATGGAACATTAAGGCCTTATTTAATTATTATTCTCGATCAACTTCAAACAGATTTTTAATATTAATCCAGTTTAACACTGCTTTTTTTCAGTTAAATACAGCAGTCATTTGACTTAACCAGTTTTCCTGAAATTAATTGACAACAAGTACTGACTAGACCTTCTGTAAGCAGCTGTCAACTTCTCTACAGGAATCAGAGGCAGAGGACAAATGACCATAGCCAAAGTCCCAGATGTATGTAACATGCCCAGTAAGGGAATCACACAAGGTGAAACTGTAGTGCTCTAACCACTGAGCTTACTATCAAGGAGAAATAATTTATGTATACATTATTTTGAAATATGAATCACTTACTTTCATTCTTATCGAGACCCATGTACATCAAATATGGAGGGGAGACAACTGTAATAAATAGAAACATTTTGATGACAAAACTGAAGAATGGGTGTTTAAATGCAATGAGTAGACTAGCCTAAAGTAAACACATATAAAACTTGCATGTTTAAATAAATTGAAAGTAATGATAAACATGTATACTAACACGAGACGAGCCAACCAGGTGGCCGTCTACAGCTACACCACTACACTCCTCCCCCTTTAGGCATTTAAGGCTCAACCATAGGAGTAATTCAAGGGGGAAAAGTGCGCCCTGTGTGGTGCTCAAACCCACAACCCCTAACACTAATACTGTGCTCTACCGACTGAGCAGTGAGCTATCCGGGTGGCCGTCTAACCCCACACCACTGAGCAATTTTATTTCAAATTATTCCATTGAACTATTACAGACCGAAGACATTGTATACAATTTATTTTCATAACTTCCGTGGCAGTCAAATAACTGTTTTTATGTATATGTGTATTTTATCCGAAATATGAGAAATGATGGTTTCCAGTCAACTCGTACCGTAGTCAACTCGTACGTCGGTCAACTCGTACCGTTTTTGGTCAACTCGTACCGTAGTTAACTCGTACCTTCATTTTTTTAACAGTTTGTATTAACAGTTATTCATTATATAATTAAGTGTTACTGTATTTTCCTGTATTCGGTGAACAATTTTGAACAGTATAACTATACTGGTTATGTTTGTCAGTACTTATTATGCGGCAGCTAATACCAGTTGGTCAACTCGTACCTTCGGTAAAACAAGTCATATTCAAGTCATACAAACACTTATTAATAGAGTTAATATGATTAAAAGTAAGCTTTTCCTGTATTGTGTGGTTCATTTGTGACCAGTGTAAACATATCAAACTTTCACAGTACCGTAAATCATTACTTAATAGACGGCATATAACACCAGTTGGTCAACTCGTACCTTCGTAATTCAAGTCATTTTTTATGCTAATTAATATCTCTTTTTATATTAATGTATAATGTACACATTTCTTGGAACAAACGATCTTGATAACGATAAAGTATACAAATAAATGCACCAATTGATGTATTGATGAGTATCATTTTCCTAGGCTTCCTCTGGCAAAATGTTCTCAATAACTGATGTCAATCCTAAATGATATCTGAAAAAAGCACTAAAAATATGCATTAGTATACAGATTAAAGTTATATAAGTTACGAGTTGACCAACTATTAAGGTACTAGTTGACCAAAACAGGTAAAAATTGACAAAGGTACGAGTTAAATTGACAAAGGTACGAGTTAACTACGGTACGAGCTGACCACGGTACGAGTTGACCAAAAACGGTACGAGTTGACCGACGTACGAGTTGACTACGGTACGAGTTGACCGGTTACCGAAATGATGACCTATCCGAAAAGTAATCACTTTTCATTTTCGCAATAAAAGCCATAAAAAAGAATACCAAAGAATAATAAGTATCATGATCGCGTGAATTAATAAGATATTTACCATTGCATGTGAAAAAGAAGACCATATTTTCAAACTGTCAATGTAAAATCATAAAATATTGCGCAATTATCCTCGTTGTTGCGATCATCAGACGCTTGCATGAAGAGTCGATGAAGGGACGTAACTCGTCAAGACAGGTACTTCAGGGGAGACAATCAAGGTGCGTCCTTGGAGACGTTTACAAAATGGCGACCATGCAGAGTGCGATAGAAGACTTGAAAGATGAGAGAGTTCCACAATGTTTATACTGGAATGTGGATCAAGTGGCCGACTGGATAGAGGAATTAGGTTTTCCGTACTATAGGGTTTGTTTAATTAGCTGTTACCTTCTTCCGCTTTGAAAAAAACTTGACCCAAAGGCCTAATTTCGAACTGTATGGTACTCTACCAACTGAGTTTAATGGATGACTTATCTTGCTTCCACACACGATAAAGTTCTGCGCTCCAGTTTTGTTTGTTGAGCATTAATTAAGTGTCAGCTATGAAGCTGTCCAGAATTAAACTTTATATAGTGTAACATCTGTGTAGGCCATAACCTTTATATAAGCTTCCCCTAAGCATCCAAAATGAGATAACCTGCTATCCTTGCCCACCATAAACAATAACTGAGGAGGAAAAGTGTAAGCCCCATATCGCAATGGACATATAAACCATGGATTTGAAACAGGCTGTAATATGTATTGAGACTTGTTTGAACTCTCGCGAGCTTTGAGGTCTTCTCCCCAGAACAAACAATCGGAACACCTTGTACAATTTTACGAAAATGATCCATAATAGTAACCAAATAGCATAAAAAAATTGGCTAGATTTTTCTTTTAAGTCAATTAATGTGTGGCTATATCCCAAAACAATGATGGATGTTAACTGTAGCTATTTCTGGCTTTCAAAACTTTTACCATATTTATTCGGCTGCATACATTTCCTGATATCATGTAATGACTGCTACATTATGGGCTGGTCATTTATACATGCCAGTTTAAAAATAATGGCAATGTGTTAAACAATGCATCAAATTTTTATGCCACATCAAAAGAATCCCCAAATAGTGATGCACTAAACATTTAATCAAGAATTTGATCATTGTACACTGTGTCTGCCATCTGTCAGGGTAGGAGTTACTTAATGCTACCCAATGAATCTCGGTATATTCAGAAATCAGTACTGCATATATATAAGGTACATGTACATTATTTATTCATTTAGATCTATGTTAAGACATCAAGTGATATTTTGAAGATTCTATTAAATCATAAAAGCTCAAAATATCTATACATGTACATTATTGTTATAATTTCAGAGTTGTATCATGGAGAATATGATCAACGGAAGAAAATTGATATATCTTGAAGCATCTCACCTGCCAAACATTGGAATAACAGACTTTGAACATATAAAGGTTTCTTAACTGCTACTTTTTAATATTGCCATCAGTCATCTATTTCACATTTTAAAAATGCTGTAGCTTGCAGCCTCTTCAGAGCAGTACCCTTTGAGAGGTGCACATGTTGGCTGTTGTTGAGAGGTTATTGCTCTAACGAGGTTAAATTGAGAGGGATGCTTTGGAGATGTGGCACTGTTTTGCTTATCAGTTCTTCACTTTTTTAAACTAGTTATGGAAGTCTAGTTGAGGAAAAGTTATTTTAGCATTTTGTCTTAAAACTGCAATTTTGATGTATATTAATTCATTGTTGATTTTGTAAACATAGCTTGAATATAGTCTGTATTGGGATGCCATGAAAGAGGAACAAAGATATTTTTTGCTCACAATTGTATGTGAACTCAAATTATTGCAAATGAACAGTCAGCATCTGAACAGACTACCGTGCAATTCACCCTGCTTTAATGTTTGAGGATTTGTCTTTGAAGGAGTTTGTCTCATTTTTTTCAGATTGTTGCTAAAAATGTCCGAGATTTATTGATGTTGGAAGAACCAAATTGGAATAGAAGCATCTCACTGCCACCTAGAAGTGATTTAGGTAATGCTTTGATCCTATACAAATTCTTCATCACTAAATGTAGTTCACTTTTGGCTCATTTTTTATCCTCCGTTTTAAGTAATGTTGGTGCACATCTTCCTTGTTCATACAATTGTCATAATACAGATAATACAGATGATAAATCTATAAAATACTTAATATTTATCAAAGAACTGGTAACAGACTAGTGAGTTATGGTAGGATTAAAAAATATGCATTATTTCATGCAGTAAAAACAAAACAGCTCATTTTATACATTTTATTGACACACAAGTGTACAGAATATTTAAGTGTTCTGTTTGATGAGTGCTCCTTCATATACTGTTTACAAATTTAGGAGTCTAATTGATCGTTTTTGGGGGTCTCAAGAGTAGATTTTGGACTGTGACATTTTTTCATTAGCCATTGTGATCATGTATTACCGAGACGCTTGCAAAGTGCAAGCACTAAGGTGATATTGGGTGAAAGTAATAACCACAAAAGCATTTAAATAACCAAAAATTCCAATTTTCCAAAATGGGCTAAGCGGATGCTTGCGTGTCCCGCAGATGCACACCTGTTCATAAGTGCGGGTCCTCGACCTGAAACTTGTGTCAAAGACGCAGGAAACATGTGTCAGGGAAACAACTGTCTCCATCTGTCCTTTTCTTCTCTCAAATGTTATTTACTTGTCTTTATTTCCTATCATTCTCTTATTTAATGTTTACTGTCCACCATACTACCAAACATTGCAAAATGGAAATCTCACCAGCTACCATAAATTTGCTTAAAATTCTGGTTTAAAGCTACATGTATTTATTTGTGGTTATACATTACAAGCAATTGTATCGAGAAACACTTGAATATAGTCAACGTCTTCCCTACATTTTTCTACTACAACATGTACTTACAAAATGAACACTTCTTGGCAAGTAAACTTGATGACAAAAATGTGTACACATTATTCTTTACAAATATGCAATACTATAATCTTATGCAAAAAGTAAAAAGAAGAAGAGAAATAAATCTTAAGAAAAATAAATGTTATTATTAATGGGGAACAAACAATTATTTATTTGTTAAAATATAAAAAACACAGTACATTTGTACTAACATATATACTGCTTTCCACTTAAAAATGCTATCAAAGGTACAGTTAATATGTGATGCTATTTGAAAAAAAAGATGGGTAATCCTCGAATCTAACAAGTTTTTGACACAACTTTGTCCAAATTAGGATGCCTAATAAATAAGTCATTTTAATTGCCATTTTCTAGATTTGTCATAGTTTCAGACATGTTTTTGTTTCAACTATAATCATGCATGTTATAACTCTGCATACACTAATCTGTCAATAATATGCTTTCAACCAAATGTTTGCACAATTAAAATTCCCCTCTGAAACTGCCTACTGCCTATTATAATTTAAAAGTGCATTTATGCTATGTAAGAACCACAATGGAAACATAAGATTTCCAATCTCCTGTTTGTGTTATCCTTTGTATAAAATGTAGTTGACATGTACCAGTGTATCATGCTGGTATAATTTTATATAATGTATGTCACTACTTTCATGTTTTCATACATGTCATGCAGACATAAATCTATCTATCTAATTCATAAATGAGTATTTAGGACATACCAGTAAATAGTTAGTTGTGAAGTAGTGGTAGCAATTGATGAATACTGACATGTGTTCATTAGTTTACAGTAGTGGAATGTTCGGGTCAACCTGTGTACACTACAAAGTGTTTTGATGTTGAACTTTAAGTGACTCAAAAGTTTACATCAAACAAGAAATGTTGTGTGTAACTAACCTCTCTTCAAAGGTTTGCATCATTCGAGTCATGGGAGTTATGCTAGATCAAGATGTGGAAGGGAAAGAAGTCTAACTGGAGAGAAATATAGAAGCAAATAGACTGGTTTCACTTTCTCAAGATACAGTTTCTATATTTGTAGTTATCAACATTACATTGTTGTCTTTGTTGAAAGTTAGACAAAAGCAGAAAAAGATTACAGAGTAACATATCAACAACATCTGAGATTAGTTTCTTGTGTACTGTTGTATATGTATATATTAACATAACCAACAAAGCATACAACTGTCAACTAGCTGTCAACTTATGTAACTTACAAAAGTTTAGAAAACTAGATAGTACACAGTTAGGTACATGTACACTTATAATTCTATACACAATTCTACATAATAAATAATCAAAATGCGTCTAAATGAACAAACTTATTTGCATTGAAAGTTTCAATTTGTGTTAATCCATGGCTGTTGGATTTCAGAAATTCCTATCAATGGCACTGTTCTAAAACCCTGTAACTGCAAAATCACAACTTTCCAATAGATACAAGAAATTAAATCAGCTCTTTGCAATTCTCAATTTGTGTAATTATATAGCAGCTTTGATATTTTCTGTTTTCAACTCAATTTCAATGGTTTGTTAGTATGTTTGTGTACCATTAATATAAAATCCACTTTTTTATTAAGTCGGCTAAAATATCAAAATAGGAATCTTTGAACTGATAACAAGTTAAAAATGGTCACTTCAAAATTCCCGAATCTGCGTATAAGACTTTATAGTATGTAATGATCATGTCAGATTGGAATCTGCGTATAAGACTTTATAGTATGTAATGATCATGTCAGATTGGAATCTGCGTATAAGACTTTATAGTATGTAATGATCATGTCAGATTGGAATCTGCGTATAAGACTTTATAGTATGTAATGTATAGTGTCAGATTGGAATCTGCGTATAAGACTTTATAGTATGTAATGATCATGTCAGATTGGAATCTGCGTATAAGACTTTATAGTATGTAATGATCATGTCAGATTGGAATCTGCGTATAAGACTTTATAGTATGTAATGTATAGTGTCAGATTGGAATCTGCGTATAAGACTTTATAGTATGTAATGATCATGTCTGATTGGAATTCAGTATTTTGTCACCTGATTTCTCAGCAATCACATTGGTTATTATATCAGGTGTCTTTGCAAAAGAAATGGGAAGATAAATCCAAATCTACGGAAAAAAATTGTGCCAAAATGCAGTTACATGTTTTTATAACGGTGTCATCGATATTTCAAACATTTGTCAAGTGGAGTAAAATACTTCATATGCATCTAGTTTTCATTGAAATTTATATGGCATTTTTAATATGGTATACTTACTATACTTATGCACTTACTATTGTTTTAAGAATTTAAACCTAACAGGAAACTTCAATAGGAAATTATAGATCATTTTATCAACTTGTGCATGTAAACAAATGGTCAAAACCAAGTTGTTCCTGTTATTATATAACAAGTCAATATCAGTGATAAACTGTAACTCCCATTATTTGTGGTCTGACTCCTCAAACTTTGCGGCTTGGACGTTTGCTCAGATGGATAGATTCTTCTGTAATGTCGACTAATATAGTAACCAATGACAATTGAATTGAGAGAAGGTTTATGCTTGTTTATGGGCGTCACTATGCTTTATTTTGAATAACAAGGAGCAAGAGGACGAATAACTCACAGAAAGTCACAGTCTTGAAATTGGGCCTCCATATTTACATATCGCTGAGACACGATGAAAATAGTTTATTGTATGACACCTGTATACAATGAAGAAAAACGAGCTAATATTAACATATGATTTTCTGTGGATATGTTGGCATATTAATAGCTTGACAAAGATGAATAGGCAAAACATTTCTCATTATGCATCTCAAATATAACAACAATATTTTCATAATTCTTTTGGATGTGTTATCAAGCTAGGGGCGACAGAATTTAATTATTTTGTTTTTTAAGCTTTTTTAACATTAAGCTGCATCACTGAACATGCTATGGAAAGATTAATAGCAGATTTTGAGTAATACTGACAGAGTGTAACAGATAATGACGGATCATAACAGTACAGCTTCTTGGAATTAAGTTGTCTTTACTTTTTCCATTCAAAATGATTAATGATAAACAAATGGAATACATTGTAGTAAACAAGCATTTTATTAATAGTCAGAACTAAGAAGTGTCATGTATGTCATGTTTACACAAATAGTTCAAATATACAGATGCAACTTTGTTGTCTGTTTGACATTAAAGGGAGGAAATCCGTTTTCAAATTTAAACAAGAGTATCTGTGAAGTTTAAAGCTTTGTTGCGATATTCTTGTAAGTTGTTGAAAATAATTTCCTAACTTCCCATGAATATGTTTGCCTAAATTGTTAATGTGCATATAACAATTGCATTAACATAATTTATGATGGATTACTGTACTTTGTTGTTATGTAATGAATTCAGTTATATGTGGATAACATACTTCTCTTTTGATAGTAAAGATAAATTACTGATCCAACTTACAAAATGAAATAAACAAAAAGCTGGATCATTTATATGTAGTAAAAACTTTTATGTATGTGTATGTCCACTTGTGAAACATAACCAAATAGTTCATCGAAAGTTTGAATGTTCTTTCGATTTCTTTTCCTGTTATCATAAGTGAAATGGAAATCTAGTCCCTAAATATTGTACAAATTTCAATTGTATTTGTGTGGAAGGGGATTTAGTCTGTTTCTGTAATGGGTTTGTAGTGATGATTTTATTACTAAAATTATTAGTTTCGAAAAAAATGAATCTGTGTTTCTACCTTTATTTCCCTTGACTTTGATGTAGGTTGGGTCTACTTAAGGTAGATGTTGGTATATAAATTTGATTTCAAAGTTATTTCCTTGTACTATAGTCCTGATATCTGATGTGCACATATTTCTATCACCGGAGCTGACAAACTGATACTGCGTGTGTTGTTTACTTATATCGGTGACTTGTTTGGTTAATTAGTTTAAATTGTTAATTCACAATGAGTTATCACAATTGTCCATTTTATCTTTTCTTGGGTGGACAGATTTTTCAATATTAGGTTCAATTTTTTGCCAATTTTCATGGAGTATGTAATATGATTAACAATCATTTAAGTGAATATATTTAAAAAATCCATTTCATTGAATAAATTATCTTCATTAATTGTCATTTGGTATAAATCAAAACCTATGTATTTGCAAAATAAGTATAGATTATATCATAAAACAAGAATTTTTTTGAATGATTTTTATTTTCAATTTTATTTTCAATGACCCCAGTTTATTAATTCAATAGAGGACTTGGTCCTCATTCAACTCAATCTGTTGTGGCGGCAGTTAAGGTGCTAGTGTACTGACCCAGGAGAATTAGACAATTTGTCTTTCTGTGGATCTAATTCCCAACCCTAGAGTCAAGCATTTAGTATAAATACCTACAGTGGTAGAAGCTAATTCCCCACTTCCAAAATCTGTTAATTAAATCCAACCAAAGTCTAGTTGCCGGGTACTAGAATCATTTGGCGTGTCAAATTCCCACCTGTCGGGAATCACCTTCTGTCTTAAGTTCCGTGTATCCCCGCCGCTCCCTGCCTCACTGAGACGAAACATTGATAAATGTATTGCAAAAACGGCATACTGGAAGCTGTCTTATATCTCACTGGATGAAAGTTGCAGCAATACTTCTTGTTTAAATTTCAGGTATGTTTTTAGAGAAGAAAGCTGGTACTGGTAAAGAGATGGATGGAGTGACTTATAGCAAATATTTATTGGACTTTAATGAGCCAAAATGGAAGCCACCACTTTCCAACCACTGCCTAATTCTTCCTCATACTGTGTGATATCATTGTTTTATCTAACATGTCAATAATGACTGTGACAAAGTACCAGTAACACTTGGATTCTATTTTTTATTATTACGACCAGGACAAAACCACTTCAAACTGTCTCTAGTGATATCAACAAAACTAAAACAAAGACAAAACATATTGCTGTCATTAAAAAGGCAACTATTTCACTTGGCCTTCATTTTGTTCCTTAGTGTTAATTGTTACAAATGAGTAGATAATTCTTCAAAAAGAAATTAAACTATGGCCCTAGTATTCATATTAAGTAATTGATTAAGTTTTGGAAATTATATTTGAGAATTAACATATTATTATTATTTCTTTATAATGTCATCGTGCTGACGCGGACACTTTTTAGTTGTGTTATTAATGGCGTTGAGTATATATATCATTTTCCTGTAAAATTGTTTATTGACATTTACCTTGACAATGCTCTACAAGACTTGTAGTAACAAAACAATGTGAACTTGAATGTTGGAGTATACACCACCATTTTTTGTGAGATGAATTTCTGAATTATATCATAAACTTTTCTTGACATTTATAACTTTTTCAGTTTCTTATATTTTATCTGAGTTATGAGATTGAACATAAAAATGCCAAAAAATGAAATCATCTGAATAATTTGCATGCATTTAAAACTGTCATATCTGCTTGCAAACCATACTTAGTGTCAAATGTTTGTAATATAAAGTGTTTTTAATCTTAAATTGTGTTTCTGGCTTCTAAAACATACCGCTATTTTATTTTACTATGGCTGTTGTAAATTGTATATCTACTGTTGTTTTGACTGGTGTTTTTTTGTTCTTTTCAAATAATTTTAATTTTCTTTGTTGATATTAAGATATTAATATTTATAAATATTGTTTCAAATTATTTATAATACTCTTAAACAATCAACCTTTACTCATAAGAATAAATAATGATGAAGTCAGCAATTTAATTTATGATATTTATGTCTTTCATTATTTATGGTGATGTCTTAACTTATATTTCATACCACATAGTTGCAGGTAAATGACCCTTTGTACACTTATGAACCCTGAAATAATGATAACAGATGTGGTTTGATTTTTTTAGTTTAACATTTCAGACTATCCTGTATTTCTGACATGCATTTTATGAATAATTTATTTAAACAACTTTTTTGGGATAAGAAATTCATACTGATTAATAGACATGTTTATGAGCAATGTCTTTCCAAAAACATTTTATAACTTTTGCTTATAATCATACTTTTGTACTGCCTACTTTATTGCTTTTTTGTAATTTTTGTTACACATTTATCTACCCTGTATTTACTGTCTTCAAACTTATACTTTGTTTGTTGCCTCTATGTGGCAATTTTTGTACATTTATTTACATTTACACATTTTTCCATAATAAATGGCAATTCATCCTAAAATTAGTTTTTATTATCAATGACCTCTCAATTTTCCATCTATTCGGAGTTGGAAATCATTGTCCGTTCACAATATTTCTTTTTAAAATTTGTTATGAACCTCTGTTCACAACATATCCATTTAAAATTTATTATGAACATCTGTTCACAACATATTCATTTAAAATTTATTATGAATATCTGTTCACAACATTACCATTCAGAGTATGTAATTAACGTCTGTTCACATCATTACCATTCAGAATATGTAATTAATGTCTGTTCACATCATTACCATTCAGAATATGTAATCAACGTCTGCTCCCAACATTACCATTCAGAATATGTAATCAACATCTGCTCCCAACATTACCATACAGAGTATGTAATCAACGTCTGCTCCCAACATTACCATACAGAGTATGTAATCATCATCTATACCCAACATTACCATTCAGAATATGTAATCAACGTCTGCTCCCAACATTACCATACAGAGTATGTAATCAACATCTATACCCAACATTACCATACAGAGTATGTAATCAACATCTGTTCACAACATTACCATACAGAGTATGTAATCAACATCTATACCCAACATTACCATACAGAGTATGTAATCAACATATGTTCCCAACATTACCATTCAGAATATGTAATCAACGTCTGCTCCCAACATTACCATACAGAGTATGTAATCAACATCTATACCCAACATTACCATTCAGAATATGTAATCAACATCTGTTCCCAACATTACCATACATACTATGTAATCAACATCTGTTCACAACATTACCATACAGAGTATGTAATCAACATCTGTTCACAACATTACCATACAGAGTATGTAATCAACATCTATACCCAACATTACCATTCAGAATATGTAATCAACATCTGTTCACAACATTACCATACAGAGTATGTAATCAACATCTATACCCAACATTACCATTCAGAATATGTAATCAACATCTGTTCACAACATTACCATACAGAGTATGTAATCAACATCTATACCCAACATTACCATACAGAGTATGTAATCAACATCTGTTCACAACATTACCATACAGAGTATGTAATCAACATCTATACCCAACATTACCATACAGAGTATGTAATCAACATCTGTTCCCAACATTACCATACAGAGTATGTAATCAACGTCTGTTCACAACATTACCATACAGAGTATGTAATCAACCTCTGCTCACAACATTACCATACAGGGTATGTAATCAACATCTGTTCACAACATTACCATACAGAGTTTGTAATCAACATCTATACCCAACATTACCATTCAGAATATGTAATCAACATCTGTTCACAACATTACCATACAGAGTTTGTAATCAACATCTATACCCAACATTACCATACAGAGTATGTAATCAACATCTGTTCCCAACATTACCATACAGAGTATGTAATCAACATATATACCCAGCATTACCATACAGAGTATGTAATCAACATCTGTTCCCAACATTACCATACAGTGTATGTAATCAACATCTATTCCCAACATTACCATACAGAGTATGTAATCAACATCTGTTCCCAACATTACCATACAGAGTATGTAATCAACATCTATACACAACATTACCATTCAGAATATGTAATCAACATCTGTTCCCAACATTACCATACAGAGTATGTAATCAACATCTATACCCAACATTACCATACAGAGTATGTAATCAAACAGAGTATGTAATCAACATCTGTTCCCAACATTACCATACAGAGTATGTAATCAACATCTATACACAACATTACCATACAGAGTATGTAATCAACATCTGTTCCCAACATAACCATACAGAGTATGTAATCAACATCTATACCCAACATTACCATACAGAGTATGTAATCAACATCTGTTCACAACATTACCATACAGAGTATGTTATCAACATATGTTCCCAACATTACCATTCAGAGTATGTTTTCAACATCTATACCCAACATTACCATACAGAGTATGTAATCAACATCTATACCCAACATTACCATACAGAGTATGTAATCAACGTCTGTTCACAACATTACCATACAGAGTATGTAATCAACAACTGTTCACAATATTACAATACAGAGTATGTAATCAACATCTATACCCAACATTACCATACAGAGTATGTAATCAACATCTGTTCACAATATTACAATACAGAGTATGTAATCAACATCTATACACAACATTACCATTCAGAGTATGTAATCAACAACTGTTCCCAACATTACCATACATAGTATGTAATCAACATCTGTTCCCAACATTACCATACAGAGTATGTAATCAACATCTGTTCCCAACATTACCATACAGAGTATGTAATCAACATCTATACCCAACATTACCATACAGAGTATGTAATCAACATATGTTCACAACATTACCATACAGAGTATGTAATCAACATCTATACCCAACATTACCATACATAGTATGTTATCAACATCTATACCCAACATTACCATACATAGTATGTAATCAACATCTGTTCCCAACATTACCATACAGAGTATGTAATCAACATCTGTTCCCAATATTACCATTCAGAGTATGTAATCAACATCTATACCCAACATTACCATACAGAGTATGTAATCAACATCTATACCCAACATTACCATACAGAGTATGTAATCAACCTCTGCTCACAACATTACCATACAGGGTATGTAATCAAACAGAGTATGTAATCAACCTCTGCTCACAACATTACCATACAGAATATGTAATCAAACAGAGTATGTAATCAACATCTATACCCAACATTACCATACAGAGTATGTAATCAAACAGAGTATGTAATCAACATATGTTCCCAACATTACCATACAGAGTATGTAATCAACATCTATACCCAACATTACCATACAGAGTATGTAATCAACCTCTGCTCACAACATTACCATACAGAATATGTAATCAAACAGAGTATGTAATCAACATCTATACCCAACATTACCATACAGAGTATGTAATCAAACAGAGTATGTAATCAACATATGTTCCCAACATTACCATACAGAGTATGTAATCAACATCTATACCCAACATAACCATACAGAGTATGTAATCAACATCTGTTCCCAACATTACCATTCAGAGTATGTAATCAACCTCTGCTCACAACATTACCATTCAGAATATGTTATCAACATCTTTTCACAACATTACCATACAGAGTATGTAATCAACATCTATACCCAACATTACCATACAGAGTATGTAATCAACATCTATACCCAACATTACCATACAGAGTATGTAATCAACCTCTGCTCACAACATTACCATACAGAGTATGTAATCAACATCTGTTCACAACATTACCATACAGAGTATGTAATCAACATCTATACCCAACATTACCATACATAGTATGTAATCAACATCTATACCCAACATTACCATTCAGAGTATGTAATCAACATATATACCCAACATTACCATTCAGAGTATGTAATCAACATATATACCCAACATTACCATTCAGAGTATGTTATCAACATCTGTTCCCAACATTACCATTCAGAGTATGTAATCAACCTCTGCTCACAACATTACCATTCGGAGTATGTTATCAACATATAAACCCAACATTACCATTCAGAGTATGTTATCAACAACTGTTCACAACATTACCATTCAGAGTATGTAATCAACCTCTGCTCACAACATTACCATTCAGAGTATGTAATCAACATATATACCCAACATTACTATTCAGAGTATGTTATCAACATATATACCCAACATTACCATTCAGAGTATGTAATCAGCGTCTGTTCACAACATTCAGCATTGGTAATCAACATCTGTTCACAACATAACCATTCTGCATTGGTAATCAACATATGTTCACAACATAAGCATACAGC
Organism: Mactromeris polynyma; assembly: GCA_032209605.1. Classification (NCBI taxonomy): domain Eukaryota; kingdom Metazoa; phylum Mollusca; class Bivalvia; order Venerida; family Mactridae; genus Mactromeris; species Mactromeris polynyma. The sequence goes on from JASFXZ010000001.1 coordinate 12,460,195, forward strand.
ATTGGTAATCAACATCTGTTCACAACATAAGCATACAGCATTGGTAATCAACATCTGTTCACAACATTACTATTCAGAATATGTAATCAACATCTGTTCACAACATTACCATTCAGCATTGGTTATCAACATATGTTCACAGCAATACTATTCAGAGTATGTAATCAACATTTGTTCACAACATTACCATACAGCATTGGTTATCAACATATGTTCACAGCAATACTATTAAGAGTATGTAATCAACATCTGTTCACAACATTACCATTCAGCATTGGTTATCAACATATGTTCACAGCAATACTATTCAGAGTATGTAATCAACATTTGTTCACAGCATTACCATACAGAGTATGTAATCAACGTCTGTTCACAACATTACCATACAGAGTATGTAATCAACATCTATACCCAACATTACCATACAGAGTATGTAATCAACATCTGTTCACAACATTACCATACAGAGTATGTAATCAACATATGTTCACAACATTACCATACAGGGTATGTAATCAACATCTATACCCAACATTACCATACAGAGTATGTAATCAACATCTATACCCAACATTACCATACAGAGTATGTAATCAACATCTGTTCACAACATTACCATACAGAGTATGTAATCAACATCTGTTCACAACATTACCATACAGAGTATGTAATCAACATCTGTTCACAACATTACCATACAGAGTATGTAATCAACATTTGTTCACAGCATTACCATACAGAGTATGTAATCAACATCTGTTCACAGCATTACCATACAGAGTATGTAATCAACATCTGTTCACAACATTACCATACAGAGTATGTAATCAACGTCTGTTCACAACATTACCATACAGAGTATGTAATCAACATCTGTTCACAACATTACCATACAGAGTATGTAATCAACATTTGTTCACAGCATTACCATACAGAGTATGTAATCAACATCTGTTCACAACATTACCATACAGAGTATGTAATCAACATTTGTTCACAACATTACCATACAGAGTATGTAATCAACATCTGTTCACAACATTACCATTCAGAGTATGTAATCAACATATGTTCACAACATTACCATACAGAGTATGTAATCAACATCTATACCCAACATTACCATACAGAGTATGTAATCAACATATGTTCACAACATTACCATACAGAGTATGTAATCAACATTTGTTCACAACATTACAATACAGAATATGTAATCAACATCTGTTCACAACATTACCATACAGAGTATGTAATCAACATCTGTTCACAACATTACCATACAGAGTATGTAATCAACATTTGTTCACAGCATTACCATACAGAGTATGTAATCAACATCTGTTCACAACATTACCATACAGAGTATGTAATCAACATCTGTTCACAACATTACCATACAGAGTATGTAATCAACATTTGTTCACAGCATTACCATACAGAGTATGTAATCAACATCTGTTCACAACATTACCATACAGAGTATGTAATCAACATTTGTTCACAACATTACCATTCAGCATTAGTTATCAACATATGATCACAACATTACCATTCAGCATTGGTAATCAACATCTGTTTACAACATTACCATTCAGAGTATGTATTAAACGTCTGTTCACAACATTACCGTTCAGAGTATGTAGTTAACGTCTGTTCAAATTATTTCCATTCAAAATATGTAATCAAGGTATGTTCACAACATTTCCATTCAAAATATGTAATCAAGGTATGTTCACAACATTTCCATTCAAAATATGTAATCAAGGTATGTTCACAACATTACCATACATACAATGTAATCAACGTCTGTTCACAACATTACCATACAGAATATGTAATCAAGGTATGTTCACAACATTTCCATTCAAAAATGTAACCAAGGTCTGGTCACACCATCACCACAGAATATGTCATCAAGGTCTGTTCACAACATTACCATACATAATATGTAATTAACGTCTGTTCACAACATTACCAAACATAATATGTAATTAACGTCTGTTCACAACATTACCATTCAGAATATGTCATCAAGGTCTGTTCACAACATTACCATACATAATATGTAATTAACGTCTGTTCACAACATTACCATTCAGAGTATGTAATCAACATCTGTTCACAACATCACCATTCAGAATTTGTAATCAACATCTTTTCACAACATTTCTTTTCAGAATTTGTAATCAACATCTTTTCACAACATTTCTTTTCAGAATTTGTAATCAACATTTGTTAACAACATTTCCATACAGAATATGTAATCAACATCTGTTCAAAATATTACCATACATAATATGTAATCAACGTCTTTTCACAGCATTTCCATTCAAAATATGTAATCAAAGTCTGTTCGCAACATTTCCATTTAAAATATGTAATCAAGGTCTGTTCACAACATTTCCATTCAAAATATGTAATCAACGTCTGTTCACAACATTACCATACATACAATGTAATCAACGTCTGTTCACAACATTACCATACAGAATATGTAATCAACGTATGTTCACAACATAACCACATAATGTGAACTGATTGTTTATCTTATACACGACACTTACAATAGATTCAATTCAGCTATGCTTAATTATAATGATCTATTCGATAATGAAGGGCAAACGGTTACAAGGATCTGCATTACAAACCTAATCCAACTAGCTGGAATGGATTTGATTCCTTCATTTAGTTAAAACGCTGCCTAATTTGTGAGTTAAACTACATGTCATACGGAAGCAAGTGTTAACACCTGTGCTTGCAAATGATACCAGCGAGTTTATTGTCTTTAAATATGTCTGAAATTTGAATTTTACTCTGAGTAATGTGTCTCTGTATTATGACACAATCTATTTAATATCTGTATAATGATGTGAAGTTATTAATTTAAGTCATGTCTGTACTTCGCTATCTTAAATAATGAACTGCATTATATTGTCTGTATCCAGATTTGTCATCAATAATGGTGTCTATCTTTTTCAAATCTACATGCCGTTAAAGTAGTTTATATTCGTTAGAAAATACATCAGTGACTGTTCGCGTGGTACGTTCAAGTATTAATGCCCATTAATTATAGAATACAACTTTTAACTACGTCATTAATCCTGACAATATTTTTACGACATCTTGATCACTAATTTACTTGGTCTGTTTACTTTGTACATGTACAATAATCACAAAGGCAGAAACAACAATAACTACTGTGCCTTAACGACTCGGAAACAACAAACAATACCATGTTAACAGGGTATTTATTTCTCTTGTAAACTGTAAGCACACCAGCTGCTGACATTGTTTGTAAGTGACAATATTACCTTAAAGGAATATTGCTTAATTTGGGATGTTTTGCACACAACAGATTTTTAGATTTTATGAAGTTACAGACCTGCAATAAACTGGTACTGATGTATTAAGTGATAAACGAGGCAATCGGTTCAAGAGCCCTACAAAGTCAAAGCACTGGAAGTCAAATTAAGTTGTCCAAATGTCAATGTCAAGCGATTCATTATACATGTACACGAACATTTCCAACACTAAATGAAATATATGAAATTGTAAGTACAATCTAAGGGGAAAAAACATTTCCTGACGAGTAGTCTGATTTAGATATCATGTCCATCATATGTTGATTATATACCTTTAAGGATACAGAATGTTTTAATCATGCGGCACATATGTTCACAACAGCTGTCGCAACATCATTAACATTAATGTTTACATGGATATTTATCTAATATGATGTTTGACTTCATGCATAGAACTTGCTGGGGATATTTTGCCGTCAGATCAGCCATTACAGAACTTCCCTTTGGGAAAAACTGAAATATGGATTATTTTGTCCTTTTTACAAAAAGCTATCTCTATATCTCTGGATACTGCCAGCTTATGTTGTAGCGATATATATTTAGTTTAACAGGTGACAGATTGTAGAGGTAAAGTGGGGTGACTTTTGCCTGAAAAGAGGCTTATTTCAAGAGGTATGTGACCACAAGAGTAAAACAAACAGTGTCATATACCAAAATGTTCGTCAGGGTATGTAATTTATCAGACCACCAGTATAAATTTTCTAAAGTTGGTGTGAGCTCCAAAATCCAAGATGGCGTCCAAGATGGCTGCCGTTTCTGGATTAAAGGGTAAAATTAAATAAATGCCCTACTGTATCTTTTGGTATGACTTCATGTTTAACATTAGACAAGCGTCATTCGTGTCATGTATTGATTTCATTCCATTCTTATCAGAATTAAAACATTAGCTTGTAACCAGTTCGCGTCCTACGAGAACACAGCTAGTAGATGAGTCATATCATATGGGACATTTATTGCACGTCATATCTTCCTGTCAGGTATTGTCTTCAAGCTTAATGTCTCAACTTGAATAATTATCAACTGTAGTCGTGTCATCTATATTAATTTCTGCGTAACACTACCTACAGTTATGGGAATAGTAAAACATCCATGTATAGTATAGAGGCAATCGTGTCGCATTATCCCACATACTCACCGCACATCAGTCTGACATAATTAAATTAAAATTACGTTCAAAGAAATATGTTTCGTGAGAGGACGCATACATGAACTTTGTTATACACATCTATATGATATAAATGAGGCTATAATGAGAACAAACACAAGACTGTTAAACCACAATAAGATATTTGCGACTGAAACACATACGGTAATGGTGAGCTACATTTCATTGCAGTCAGTATTGAGTTAGAATTGATTCCTGCTACTGGTGTATCAGGAGCAGAAAACTTTGCTCAAGCTTTTCTAAACATGCCAAAATGTACACGTTTGTTCAAAGGATTTTACTAGACTCTAGAGGATAGACAGTTTTATTCTCATTTTTGTTCACTATCACATGGTATACAGCGGACACAATGCCATTCATTGTAGTTTTCATTCACCTATATCTGATGTCCCAAATAGGATGTAGAGGTTAGACCTGTATGGTGTCTAGGATGTATCTAGAGAACATCGGGTAACCAGGTTAGACTTCTGCTTGGTGACGTGTATATATTTAGAGGCAATCTGGTATCCAGGTAAGGCCTGTGCATGATGTCGAGTATGTATCTAGAGGTAATCAGGTAAACAGGTATGATCTCGGCATGATGTCGAGGATGTATCTACAGGGATCTGCTAACCAAGTTAGATCTTTGCATGATGTTGAGTATACATCTAGAGGAAATCTGGTAACCAGGTTATACTAGTGCATGATGTCGAGGATATATCTAGAAGAAATCTGGTAACCAGGTTATACTAGTGCATAATGTCGAGAATTTATCTAGAGGAAATCAGGTGACCAGGTTATACTAGTGCATAATGTCGAGGATTTATATCAAGAGGAAATCAGGTCACCAGGTTATACTAGTGCATAATGTGGAGGATTTATCTAGAGGAAATCAGGTCACCAGGTTATACTAGTGCATAATGTCGAGGATTTATCTAGAGGAAATCAGGTAACCAGGTATACTAGTGCATAATGTCGAGGATTTATCTAGAGGAAATCAGGTCACCAGGTTATACTAGTGCATAATGTCGAGGATTTATCTAGAGGAAATCAGGTAACCAGGTTATACTAGTGCATGATCTCGAGGATTTATCTAGAGGAAATCTGGTAACCAGGTTATACTAGTGCATGATGTCGAGGATATATCTAGAGGAAATCTGGTAACCAAGTTAGATCTTTGCATGATGTCGAGGATTTTTCTAGAGGAAATCAGGTAACCAGGTTATACTAGCGCATGATCTCGAGGATTTATCTAGAGGAAATCTGGTAACCAGGTTATACTAGCGCATGATCTCGAGGATTTATCTAGAGGAAATCAGGTAACCAGGTTATACTAGCGCATGATCTCGAGGATTTATCTAGAGGAAATCTGGTAACCAGGTTATACTAGTGCATGATGTCGAGGATATATCTAGAGGAAATCAGGTAACCAGGTTATACTAGCGCATGATGTCGAGGATTTATCTAGTGGAAATCAGGTAACCAGGTTATACTAGCGCATGATGTCGATGATTTATCTAGAGGAAATCAGGTAACCAGGTTATACTAGCGCATGATGTCGAGGATTTTTCTAGAGGAAATCAGGTAACCAGGTTATACTAGCGCATGATGTTGAGGATTTTTCTAGAGGAAATCAGGTAACCAGGTTATACTAGCGCATGATGGTGAGGATTTTTCTAGAGGAAATCAGGTAACCAGGTTATACTAGTGCATGATGGTGAGGATTTATCTAGAGGAAATCAGGTAACCAGGTTATACTAGTGCATGATGGTGAGGATTTTTCTAGAGGAAATCAGGTAACCAGGTTATACTAGTGCATGATCTCGAGGATTTATCTAGAGGAAATCAGGTAACCAGGTTATACTAGTGCATAATGTCGAGGATTTATCTAGAGGAAATCAGGTAACCAGGTTATACTAGTGCATGATGGTGAGGATTTATCTAGAGGAAATCAGGTAACCAGGTTATACTAGTGCATGATCTCGAGGATTTATCTAGAGGAAATCAGGTAACCAGGTTATACTAGTGCATGATCTCGAGGATTTATCTAGAGGAAATCAGGTAACCAGGTTATACTAGTGCATGATGGTGAGGATTTATCTAGAGGAAATCAGGTAACCAGGTTATACTAGCGCATGATGGTGAGGATTTTTCTAGAGGAAATCAGGTAACCAGGTTATTCTAGTGCATGATGGTGAGGATTTTTCTAGAGGAAATCAGGTAACCAGGTTATACTAGTGCATGATGGTGAGGATTTATCTAGAGGAAATCAGGTAACCAGGTTATACTAGTGCATGATGTCGAGGATATATCTAGAGGAAATCAGGTAATCAGGTTATACAAGTGCATGATGGTGAGGATATATCTAGAGGAAATCAGGTAACCAGGTTATACTAGTGCATGATGTCGAGGATATATCTAGAGGAAATCAGGTAACCAGGTTATACTAGTGCATGATTTCGAGGATATATCTAGAGGAAATCAGGTAACCAGGTTATACTAGTGCATGATGGTGAGGATTTATCTAGAGGAAATCAAGTAACCAGGTTATACTAGTGCATGATGTCGAGGATTTTTCTAGAGGAATTAGGTAATCAGGTTTGATATCTGCATGATGTCGAGGATTTATCTAGAGGAAATCAGGTAACCAGGTTATACTAGTGCATAATGTCGAGGATTTATCTAGAGGAAATCAGGTACACAGGCTATACTAGTGCATAATGTCGAGGATTTATCTAGAGGAAATCAGGTAACCAGGTTATACTAGTGCATGATGGTGAGGATTTTTCTAGAGGAAATCAGGTAACCAGGTTTGATATCTGCATGATGTCGAGGATTTATCTAGAGGAAATCAGGTAACCAGGTTATACTAGTGCATAATGTCGAGGATTTATCTAGAGGAAATCAGGTACACAGGCTATACTAGTGCATAATGTCGAGGATTTATCTAGAGGAAATCAGGTAACCAGGTTATACTAGTGCATGATGGTGAGGATTTATCTAGAGGAAATCAGGTAACCAGGTTATACTAGTGCATAATGTCGAGGATTTATCTGGAGGAAATCAGGTAACCAGGTTATACTAGTGCATAATGTCGAGGATTTATCTAGAGGAAATCAGGTACACAGGCTATACTAGTGCATAATGTCGAGGATTTATCTAGAGGAAATCAGGTAACCAGGTTATACTAGTGCATAATGTCGAGGATTTTTCTAGAGGAAATCAGGTAACCAGGTTATACTAGCGCATGATGTCGAGGATTTATCTAGAGGAAATCAGGTAACCAGGTTATACTAGTGCATGATGTCGAGGATATATCTAGAGGAAATCAGGTAACCAGGTTATACTAGTGCATGATGGTGAGGATTTATCTAGAGGAAATCAGGTAACCAGGTTATACTAGTGCATGATGTGGAGGATTTTTCTAGAGGAATTAGGTAACCAGGTTTGATATCTGCATGATGTCGAGGATTTATCTAGAGGAAATCAGGTAACCAGGTTATACTAGTGCATGATGTGGAGGATTTTTCTATAGGAATTAGGTAACCAGGTTTGATATCTGCATGATGTCGAGGATTTATCTAGAGGAATCGGGTAACCAGTATACACTTAGTATGATGGATGATGCTTATATCTTTATGATAAAATATTTCATTACGTGTGTACGTATCATGTGAACTTACGGTACATGAAACAAAACAAAGATTGTATTGTGAATTATTTAATACTAACTTGTTTGACGAATAATTAAAGGATTGGCAAAAAATATACGGCATTTATGCATCAATGATTCATTCTCCAAAGCCTAGTTTAATTGCTACCTCTTATGGGATTTTTATGCCGTATAAAAACTAATTTAAAGTCGATAATACAACGGTGGATTGTACCTAATGCAGTGTGTTTTTGTTGATAAAATATAGAATAAACATAAACTATTTCGAATTTCCCCGTTTATAGGTTAAAGTGAACGATTTGGCGCAGGCAAACTAAATGAAACGTTGTAGCAATCGCGTAAAACATATTGTATGTTTCAGGGTCTGACATATTGTATGTTTCAGGGTCTGACATTTGTTCAAGTGAAATAAATTCATTGCCCTCAAAGCTATTGTAAAGACTGCTTGTTCCTTTCAAGTTAAGGTGTGAACAATGATTGTTTGTTGTGGTTTGGATTGACAATAACTCGGTTGTGACAAGGTTGATAGTGAACGTTCGCATTCTAGTTAAGAACAGTTATACTGGCATTCACTTGGCAGGATTATTTTGTGTCAGGATTATTTCGTGCGGTAAGACTGCATTAATGACCATTCGTTGTAGCGGTAAGACTGCATTAATGACCATTCGTTGTAGCAAAAGTTGTGATTTATCATAAATCATATTAAACTTTTGAGATTTACTGACGTATGTAGAATGCAGTTATATCATTAAAATATAAATTCAGATTCATGAGCAATAAAATTATGAAAAATAATAATTCTAAAAGCAAAATAGTATTTTGCAATGCCAAATACTCTGCCAATGTTTGTTTTTATAACAACTATTTCTTGTAGTCCTTACAATATACAAAAATGTAGCCAAGTTTGCCAGACGGTCGTCTGTTGCATGTACAATATCGACTGGAGTGATCTATGCATTGTTTTCATCCGTATGTATTGGTGACACAAACGTTCGGATAAGATATAGGGAATTAATATTTTATGGTTCGTGTTAAAAATGCATAAAATGACGGACGTTCGCTCAGTACGCTGTACTTGTGTATCAACCCCTGCCACATGTACACAAGTTGTATCCAAATGGTATTGTAACAAACCTTGTAAATGTCTTCATTGTCACAAAAATGTAAAAAGTTAACAATACTTAGATAGATGCATTCTTAGTCTGATATTTAAGCAATGGAGGTAAATAAGTACATAAATGTATATTGTTTATACACGTTTTCGTCCGTTCGAAAAGTTAAATTAAAAAAGGGATATAGCATTGCTTGCAAAGAAGTTTATTGGGAAGGCATATTTTCATTCCGGCTTGTTATCGTAATTCAATCATTTATTTTGAACAATTTAAGAGGCACTAGTAGTACTGGTAGTAACATATTGTCTACCGACTTTTTATGCTATTGATTTAAAGGGCATATAGGCGTTATTTGATACAGGAATATAAAAATATGAAAATAAATCCTGAAATCTTAACATGGTATAAAACTAAGTAATATATCGATTTCTGTGGCATTCTGAAGACATTCTATATACTAGTAAACAATGGTTACTCTCGGCAACATATACTGTTTATTCTTCCATATGGAAAGCTGCAAGTTTGCTTGATTTCTTCTTATCATTTATTCATCATGGTCTTACTATCAATAATATTCATCGCAGTTCGATTTAGCAAGGTATTACATTGATTTTTGCGCTATTAAGACAGCTTCTCTGGTTGAGTATAAATACCTGTCCAGATATTGATCCCGGACTGCATGATCCGTGACCGACATGATAAATGATATATACGTACATAAAGCTAGCAGATTCTTTATACATAAGCAACATTTGCTATTGGTACTATTTATGTTTAACATCGTTAACTAATTAATTGTTTCCACATGGATTGAACACCCAACATTAAATTTGAAGTCAATATTTCTAATGAATGGTAATGAAGAATGCAAACTGACAGATTGTGTGAACATGATGGATTAGTGAATAGTTTATACATATGATACAGTTTACAGTTTTATTTTATCTGAAATGAAGACTTAACGCTGTTGCCTTTGTTCGCAAATCTAACTTACTTGCCTAACAGGATTTTCCTCAAAAAGAGATAAGGACTTAACGATGTTTATTGGGATTTAACTTGTTTGAGAGGTAAGTCAACAAGAGACAACAATACATTCAGAACTAAGAGATTTTCTGTTCGATTATTTCAGTTTTATTGTCATCTGGCGCAACGTGTAACGCTCTACTGATATCCACGTAACATACCAATCTGTTGATGCATTGAAATGTCTAATGTCTTTTTCAAAGTTAGTTTGGGAGGTCATGATTGTTGGAAGAGTGTACTTTTGTGAGTTTTATTATTGTGAATGTGCTCATTTTGAATCGTTTTTATTTAGATAATGTGAATTTTGGCTGGGGTGATTTTCAGCACAGGATTGAAACGTTTAGTGTACTTTATGTGAGTTTTATTATGGTGAATGTGCTTATTTTGGATCTTTTTTATTTAGATAATGTGAAATTTTGCAATTTTCCGCATAGGATAGTCCGTACACAGCAAGGTTGTATAGAGTTCATCATTGTAGGATACCGATGTTGCTTACCATTGTACGCTTTGTCATATGTAGTGATAACGGAATGCGTACTGTTGGTTCTGAAGATGACAATTCGTGCCATTTTGGTAAAACTTGTAAGGTATCAACTTCAATGAAGAATTACAATGCCAGTGAAAACAATCATTGATGTGTTTCTTTATTAATTAATTATATGTTAATCTGTTTTCTTTACTCATATTCGGATATGACACGTGACTTGCCTAAAGCCAATTTCTGTCGTTGTATGATCAGTAACGGTGTCAGTATGATCACTGACGTTGTTTGTATAATCAGTAACGGTGTCAGTATGATCACTGACGTTGTCTGTATGATCAGTAACGTTGTCTGTATGATCACTGACGTTGTTTGTATGATCAGTAACGGTGTCAGTATGATCACTGACGTTGTATGTATGATCAGTAACGGTGTCAGTATGATCACTGACGTTGTATGTATGATCACTGACGTTGTTTGTATGATCAGTAACGGTGTCAGTATGATCACTGACGTTGTTTGTATGATCAGTAACGGTGTCAGTATGATCACTGACGTTGTATATATGATCACTGACGTTGTTTGTATGATCAGTAACGGTGTCAGTATGATCACTGACGTTGTTTGTATGATCAGTAACGGTGTCAGTATGATCACTGACGTTGTATGTATGATCACTGACGTTGTTTGTATGATCAGTAACGGTGTCAGTATGATCACTGACGTTGTTTGTATGATCAGTAACGGTGTCAGTATGATCACTGACGTTGTATGTATGATCACTGACGTTGTTTGTATGATCAGTAACGGTGTCAGTATGATCACTGACGTTGTTTGTATGATCAGTTACGGTGTCAGTATGATCACTGGCGTTATTTGTATGATCAGTAACGGTGTCAGTATAATCACTGACGTTGTATGTATGATCAGTGGCGTTGTATGTATGATCAGTGGCGTTGTATGTATGATCACTGACGTTGTATGTATGATCAGTGGCGTTGTATGTATGATCAGTGGCGTTGTATGTATGATCAGTAACGTTGTATGTATGATCATATACGTTGTATGTATGATCAGTAACGTTGTATGTATGATCACTGGCGTTGTATGTATGGCCACTGACGTTGTATGTATGACCAGTAACGTTGTATGTATGATCACAAACGTTGTATGTATGATCAGTAACGCTGTATGTATGATCACTTACAATGTATGTATTATCAGTAACGTTATCTGTATAATTAGAAACAATTTCAGTATGATCACAGACGTTGTCTGTATGATCATTTACGATGTATGTATGATCACTAACGTTGTCTGTATAATCAGAAACGGTGTCAATATGATCACTGACGTTGTCTGTATGATCAGTAACGGTGTCAGTATAATCACTGACGTTGTCTGTATGATCACTGACGTTGTCAGTAACGGTGTCAGTATAATCACTGACGTTGTCTGTATGATCAGTAACGGTGTCAGTATAATCACTGACGGTGTCTGTATAATCACTGACGTTGTCTGTATGATCACTGACGTTGTCTGTATGATCAGAAACGGTGTCACTATAATCACTGACGTTGTCTGTATGATCAGTAACGGTGTCAGTATAATCACTGACGTTGTTTGTATGATCAGTAACGATGTCAGTATAATCACTGACGTTGTCTGTATGATCAGTAACGGTGTCAGTATAATCACTGACGTTGTCAGTATGATCAATAACCGTGTCAGTATGATCACTGACGTTGTCTGTATGATCACTGACGTTGTCTGTATGATCAGTAACGGTGTCAGTATAATCACTGACGTTGTCTGTATGATCAGTAACGGTGTCAGTATAATCACTGGCGTTGTCTGTATAATCACTGACGTTGTCTGTATGATCACTGGCGTTGTCAGTATAATCACTGACGTTGTTTGTATGATCAGTAACGGTGTCAGTATGATCACTGACGTTGTCTGTATGATCAGTAACGGTGTCAGTATAATCACTGACGTTGTCTGTATGATCAGTAACGGTGTCAGTATAATCACTGGCGTTGTCTGTATAATCACTGACGTTGTCTGTATGATCACTGGCGTTGTCAGTATAATCACTGACGTTGTTTGTATGATCAGTAACGGTGTCAGTATGATCACTGACGTTGTCTGTATGATCAGTAACGGTGTCAGTATGATCACTGACGGTGTCTGTATGATCAGTAACCGTGTCTGTATGATCAGTAACCGTGTCTGTATGATCAGTAACCGTGTCTGTATGATCAGTAACGGTGTCAGTATGATCACTGACGTTGTCTGTATGATCAGTAACGGTGTCAGTATGATCACTGACGTTGTTTGTATGATCAGTAACCGTGTCTGTATGATCAGTAACCGTGTCTGTATGATCAGTAACGGTGTCAGTATAATCACTGACGTTGTCTGTATGATCAGTAACGGTGTCAGTATAATCACTGGCGTTGTCTGTATAATCACTGACGTTGTCTGTATGATCACTGGCGTTGTCAGTATAATCACTGACGTTGTTTGTATGATCAGTAACGGTGTCAGTATGATCACTGACGTTGTCTGTATGATCAGTAACGGTGTCAGTATGATCACTGACGTTGTCTGTATGATCAGTAACCGTGTCTGTATGATCAGTAACCGTGTCTGTATGATCAGTAACGGTGTCAGTATGATCAATGACGTTGTCTGTATGATCAGTAACGGTGTCAGTATGATCACTGACGTTGTTTGTATGATCAGTAACCGTGTCTGTATGATCAGTAACCGTGTCTGTATGATCAGTTACGGTGTCAGTATAATCACTGACGGTGTCTGTATGATCACTGACTTTATCTGTATGATCACTGACGGTGTCTGTATAATCACTGGCGTTGTCAGTATGATCACTGACGGTGTCTGTATAATCACTGACGTTGTCTGTATGATCAGTAACCGTGTCTGTATAATCACTGGCGTTGTCTGTATAATCACTGACGTTGTCTGTATGATCACTGGCGTTGTCAGTATAATCACTGACGTTCTTTGTATGATCAGTAACGGTGTCAGTATGATCACTGACGTTGTCTGTATGATCAGTAACGGTGTCAGTATGATCTCTGACGTTGTCTGTATGATCAGTAACCGTGTCTGTATGATCACTGACGTTGTCTGCATGATCAGTAACGGTGTCAGTATGATCAGTAACCGTGTCTGTATGATCAGTAACCGTGTCTGTATGATCAGTAACGGTGTCAGTATGATCACTGACGTTGTTTGGATGATCAGTAACCGTGTCTGTATGATCAGTAACCGTGTCTGTATGATCAGTAACCGTGTCTGTATGATCAGTAACCGTGTCTGTATGATCACTGACTTTATCTGTATGATCACTGACGGTGTCTGTATAATCACTGGCGTTGTCTGTATGATCAGTATCGGTGTCAGTATGATCACTGACTTTATCTGTATGATCACTGACGTTGTCTGTATGATCACTGGCGTTGTATGTATGATCAGTAACGGTGTCAGTATAATCACTGACGTTGTCTGTATGATCAGTAACGGTGTCAGTATAATCACTGACGTTGTCTGTATGATCACTGACGTTGTCTGTATGATCAGTAACGGTGTCAGTATAATCACTGACGTTGTCTGTATGATCAGTAACGGTGTCAGTATAATCACTGGCGTTGTCAGTATGATCACTGACGGTGTCTGTATAATCACTGACGTTGTCTGTATGATCAGTAACCGTGTCTGTATGATCAGTAACCGTGTCTGTATGATCAGTAACGGTGTCAGTATGAACACTGACTTTATCTGTATGATCACTGACGATGTCTGTATAATCACTGGCGTTGTCTGTATGATCAGTAACGGTGTCAGTATGATCACTGACTTTATCTGTATCATCACTGACGTTGTCAGTATGATCAGTAACGGTGTCTGTATGATCACTGACTTTATCTGTATGATCACTGGCGTTGTCTGTATGATCAGTAACGGTGTCAGTATGAACACTGACTTTATCTGTATGATCACTGACGGTGTCTGTATAATCACTGGCGTTGTCTGTATGATCAGTAACGGTGTCAGTATGAACACTGACTTTATCTGTATGATCACTGACGGTGTCTGTATAATCACTGGCGTTGTCAGTATGATCAGTAACGGTGTCAGTATGATCACTGACTTTATCTGTATGATCACTGACGTTGTCAGTATGATCAGTAACGGTGTCAGTATGATCACTGACTTTATCTGTATGATCACTGGCGTTGTCTGTATGATCAGTAACGGTGTCTGTATGATCACTGACGTTGTCTGTATGATCACTGACGTTGTCAGTATGATCAGTAACCGTGTCTGTATGATCACTGACGGTGTCTGTATGATCACTGACGTTGTCTGTATAATCACTGACGTTGTCTGTATGATCAGTAACGGTGTCAGTATAATCACTGACGTTGTCAGTATGATCAGTAACGGTGTCTGTATGATCAGTAACGGTGTCTGTATGATCAGTAACGGTGTCAGTATAATCACTGACGTTGTCAGTATGATCAGTAACCGTGTCTGTATTATCAGTAACGGTGTCTGTATGATCACTGACGTTGTCTGTATGATCAGTAACGGTGTCTGTATGATCACTGACGTTGTCTGTATGATCAGTAACGGTGTCAGTATGATCACTGACTTTATCTGTATGATCAGTAACGGTGTCAGTATAATCACTGACGTTGTCAGTATGATCAGTAACCGTGTCTGTATGATCAGTAACGGTGTCTGTATGATCACTGACGTTGTCTGTATGATCAGTAACGGTGTCTGTATGATCACTGACGTTGTCTGTATGATCAGTTACGGTGTCAGTATGATCACTGACTTTATCTGTATAATCACTGACGTTGTCTGTATGATCAGTAACGGTGTCAGTATGATCACTGACTTTATCTGTATGATCACTGACGTTGTCTGTATAATCACTGGCGTTGTCTGTATGATCAGTAACGTTGTCTGTATGATCACTGGCGTTGTTTGTATGATCAGTAACGTTGTCTGTATAATCACTGACGTTGTCAGTATGATCAGTAACCGTGTCTGTATTATCAGTAACGGTGTCTGTATGATCACTGACGTTGTCTGTATGATCAGTAACGGTGTCTGTATGATCACTGACGTTGTCTGTATGATCAGTAACGGTGTCTGTATGATCACTGACGTTGTCTGTATGATCAGTAACGGTGTCTGTATGATCACTGACGTTGTCAGTATGATCAGTAACCGTGTCTGTATGATCAGTAACGGTGTCTGTATGATCACTGACGTTGTCTGTATGATCAGTAACGGTGTCTGTATGATCACTGACGTTGTCTGTATGATCAGTTACGGTGTCAGTATGATCACTGACTTTATCTGTATAATCACTGACGTTGTCTGTATGATCAGTAACGGTGTCAGTATGATCACTGACTTTATCTGTATGATCACTGACGTTGTCTGTATAATCACTGGCGTTGTCTGTATGATCAGTAACGTTGTCTGTATGATCACTGGCGTTGTTTGTATGATCAGTAACGTTGTCTGTATGATCACTGACGTTGTCTGTATGATCAGTTACGGTGTCTGTATGATCAGTAACGGTGTCAGTATGATCACTGGCGTTGTCTGTATGATCAGTAAAGTTGTCTGTATGATCACTGGCGTTGTTTGTATGATCAGTAACGTTGTCTGTATGATCACTGACGTTGTCTGTATGATCAGTAACGGTGTCTGTATGATCAGTAACGGTGTCAGTATGATCACTGGCGTTGTTTGTATGATCAGTAACGTTGTCTGTATGATCACTGACGTTGTCTGTATGATCAGTAACGGTGTCTGTATGATCAGTAACGGTGTCTGTATGATCACTGACGTTGTATGTATGATCAGTAACGGTGTCTGTATGATCACTGACGTTGTCTGTATCAACAATATCGATGTATATATATATGATCAGTGACGTTGTATTTTCGATCAGTTACGGTGTATGTCAAGTTATTTTTTCAGTGATGAAAATAATAATAGTTCAACAAATTTACTTGCTGTGATCTGAATCATTGAGTGGTTAGAATTAGTACATGTCAACGCGTTAGCGACTGTTTGCCGTAGACACATGCTCCGTCTGAAATACTATATATTCCTTGTATGAATGAACGGGATATAAAGCCGTATTTAGTGAAAGCAACGAAGCTGTAATTAATTTATCTAAAGTGTTGTCGTGTCATAGTTTTCCCCAACCGTTGTATATGTACAAGTCTTAACTCAACTTAATGATCATCGTACGGTCACTCGCCTCGAGTAAACTGTCTTAATAACAGGGATATAAATATTCCTCTAGGAAGCTGATATAAACACACACATCTTTAATTATTATAGTGCAACCTTTTAAGAGCAGCTTTTTTCTTGAGCAACAATCCATCTTCAACAATAATATTATTCTTTCTGTTGTAAGAAAACCTCTCTATAGCAACAACCTGTCGGCGGCAGGTAAATGCTTGTCTCTCCAAAGACGTCGTTCAGGCGAGCTTGCACTGTATTTCAGTACCAAGGCAGGACTGAACTACGCAAAAACGCTGCCATTCATAGCGGATAGCATAATCTGGTAGGAGAATTTCTCCGCAGTAAGAGATGTCAGCTATATTGCAGCTTTGCAAAAGCCGATCTGTTCCAATAAATGTTTGTTGGATGCATTTATATAACTGTAGTGACGTCAACTTTATTTATGTATGTTGAACGCGATTGAATAATTCAGAATACAAAGATAAACTTAATATATTGAATGCAGATACGTGTTGGCTTTCATTTTTGCATGCACGATGATTGCAAATCATTCAATCAGTTGATTATTGACGTTTGACAATTCAGCATTTAAGATCTGAGTTGGTAATTTCCCTTTACGTCTCACTAATCTCGGAA
This sequence comes from Mactromeris polynyma, assembly GCA_032209605.1. Taxonomy (NCBI): domain Eukaryota; kingdom Metazoa; phylum Mollusca; class Bivalvia; order Venerida; family Mactridae; genus Mactromeris; species Mactromeris polynyma. The sequence goes on from JASFXZ010000001.1 coordinate 12,477,938, forward strand.
TGCGGTATCAATTATAATATCGTAATAAACAATCATTTTTACAAGTTACGGAAATTTCTACATTCAGATGGCGCCAATAGGTCTGCTACAGTTTAATGGAAACCGTTGCCAATAAAACATATGCGATATTAATATTGATAAATTACTTATTAGTCTATTTACGGTATGGTTAATTTCTTATATGAATTGTTTTAAAAAGTCTGGTTATGAAATGCTGGTGCAAACATTTAACTAATTAATCATACGTTTATAACCTTACAGATGTAAATACTGCCTCTAAAATCCTTAAATCGTTTTCATTTATAATTAAAATACCATGTTAAGTATCCCCCGTATCCTGACTGTAGAAGTGTTTTGGTATTTTAACGCGCTAGAAAACTCGGATCTGACAATGTCACAGTTGCTTCGCAAAATTTGTGAAAACGAACAGAAGTGAAAAAATACTTATATGAACTTTAACTGATTATGTAAATTTATGCGCTGTGTTATATATTATACCTGCCTGTTAGGCAAATGTAGGCGTCCTTTGTTTTATCTTGTGGCTTGCCGAGAGGTGTTTTGAAGATATAAAGTGTCATTGTATCTCTTTGCGCGTGAGTTGTGGTGAAATCGAGAATCATAATTAGTTGTTTTGGATTACGAATAATTTTGGTAAGAAAATTTAAGGTTTTTGTCTATCTGCTTTGACTAAATCGATTTAATATAAGAATTACAATTGATATGTATACTTAATAATTGTATTGACTAAAATAGTTTGAGATATCGAAAATACTAGTAGTGAAATAGATTTGAACAATTGGAAGAAACCACTACCAGCGAATTGCTCGATAAGTGCGCCCTGACGATCGCAGACTATGTTGACCAAATCCCAAGCAGGGGCATTTTTTTCAAATCTACTGATGCGGTCGTGTTCTATACATCAATTTGTATATGAAAATTCCAGTCAATACTTTTTTGTGCATACTCGGTCCGTAAATCCCACCGCTTTAAGGAAACATCCACTTTCTATAGTCACCAATTAGCTCTCACTCCTGAGAGGCAAATCATTGATAAACAGGAGTATTAGCAACAAGCATGGAATTGATAGTGTGGGAAATAATACGAAGATTGTCTTTACTAAACAATACCCCTTATCGGAGAGATATTGTACCAATTAGTCTATTCTTATGGTGATATTAAAACCCTGCAGCTTTGATGTTGTCCAAAAAAGTAAATATGCGCACCTCTCGGCTATATATTCAGTGTCGAAACCATTACATACAAAACGCAGCTGGTTTGTTTTAACAATTGATGAATATTTTGGTTTGCCCAATTGCTTGTGGTAGTTGTACTTTTACTACCAAAGACTGCACAAAATATTTATGCAACTGTCTATATAATATAAATGACAACACAGACGGGTAATAAAACCGATGCATTATTATCGAAAATTCGATAAAGAAATAACCAATGGCGTGACGTCACACTTAGGGTGTAATGGATCGTTTTTATTGTTTTCAGAATCGAATCTTCTCGTTTAATAATTTGTGTAGTTTTTTACCACTCGTGTAATATCCTATAATTGAATAAGCTAGCAATTGGAAAATATTTCGAGCAAATAGCTCACAAATGTCACATATGTTGCTACCGGTGTGTGTAAAGCTAGATAGGGTTGTTGGAACATTTCAAGCAATATTAGCAACACGATTGTGTGAAGCATGGGTCTTTGTGGTGAAATCTTGGGTTTGAATGGTTTAAATAATTTTTGAATGTTATTTTGTACACTAAAACGTATCAGTACATGCTTAGTAAATGCTGGAGTGATATAACACAACTCGTAACCTCACTTTTAGAAGTTAGTCACTGGTCATTTCAGCTCTTTAAAACTATATATCAGGTACGCGTTTCACTTATTGAGTTAGAAATACAGCAAGAATACGTGTGTGTAACGTAGATGAACAACACACCGTCTCACCTTGTTCGTTCGAATTCATCGGGTCCGAAATTCAATTCGAATAATACATGGTTTCGAATAGCCAAGTTTAAATCGACGTGCAAAAATATACATCGGGGCCTGATATTTATTTTGGATGATACCAAATATTCGGATAGACGCTTGTCGAATAAACAGGGTCCGACAGTTGACACTTGTCCGGGTTTCTCCTAGCACAACCTGATGTTACGCTTGCCTATGACACCTTTCCTGACAACATACAGGAACGTAGGTGGAAGGAACCAATATAGATTCAACAGAATCATATAACAGTGAAAAAACTCTTACAATATAATGGATGAAGTTAGTCACTGGTTATTTCAGCTCTTTAAAACTATATATCAGGTACGCGTTTCACTTATTGAGTTAGAAATACAGCAAGAATATGTGTGTGTAACGTAGATGAACAACACACCGTCTCACCGTGCAAATAAGATATTCATGACACAAACATGCTTTTAAACATACGTATATGCTACCTACGTATGACGGGACAAAAGCAGATCGTTATGTCTCCTCCGCCTGCCGAGGTGAGGGTATAAAATCAAATGTCCAAATGACACTCTGTCACAGGCACATTTTTGAGGCGCTTTAGCGTCTCTTTGCTATCATCGTATCAACCGGAAGTTGATTCAAAATACCGCCAACCATATTCATTCGTCTCAAGAAAATAGTACATGTACATTCCTCTGATTTATTATAGATTCAATGAGCATAGTGACTGATTTGTCAGAGATATATCAATTGTAGAAGGGGAATCTTGATATAAACGGGTTATCTGGATTATTTGAGTCAGTTTTGGTTTACCCGAATAATCGCGTATTAATTTCTAATATGATCAATTAAAGTACTGAAAGTACTTTTGGTCTAGGTGATTTTTGACAAATTTCAACCTCAACTCAAAGTAACCGCAATTGAAACAAATTAATTCAACATAGATTGGTGCATTAATGATGAAACAATCAGTAATAACCACAACATGTAGAACCTGCTATAAAACATATGAATAAAAAGTCCTTTTTCTCTTTAGCGAAAATCCTATTTGTCCGTTTATGAGCCGTATCCATGTGGTTTTCTGCATGCGTTAATATTGCGGAATCGTGATATTCACTTTTGGCAAGATGACCATTTTAAGTGTATACAAGATAATTATGGTACGTGTTTTTCTATATTCCAACATTCATTAATCATTTGCAAGAAGTAACAATGTGGTTAAGATGCAGCGAAAATGTGTAAAAAATCTATGTTATTTTACTGAATCTCGCATCACCAATTTTGTTTGCAAATTTCTTTATCCGTCTATCGAGTGACGCTCAGTATTCTCATATCGAAGTTCTCGAATATTACTTCAGCAACTTTACTTTGATCATTTAAGTGAATGTTATTATTAATTATTATTATCAAAGTGCCATTTTAAACGCGTAACACTGATTGATCATGACCCAGATTTGTTCGATTGTACCAACTTCGGATAGTCACAGTTTTCGGATAATTTATGACAATGTTTCAAATTTGTCTATTTTAGATGACAGCGGTTTCAATCCAGTGAAGAAGATAAAGGGATAATTGATGAATTTCATCCACAATCAAGTCAACCACTTACTGCCCCAAATTGAATTATACTAGACTCCTATGATTTTTGGACTCATATTTCTTCCCAGGGACGCAAATCCAAGTGAAAACCCTGACTCCTATGTTGATGTCGCATACCAAGATGACTGGTATACCCTGTCCACTATTTTTGCCTCAGATATTTATGACAGTTGTAAAAGTCGCCTTTTCGAGAGACTAGAACATACAACATGTGACCTTGCGGAAAAGACGTTAAATGAATACAGAAAGCATAGATCTGTGATAAAATGCGACTTGATTCGAGATGTTGTATACATTCAGAGAGACAATGGTTATACTGGATTGTCGGAAGATAAAACACTTTTGAATTTGTAGATGAGTATTTTTGAGAATAAATATTACTGTATTTGTACTTGTTATTCATTGCTTTTCTATAAATGTTTAACAAAGTAACTACAATGGAATGAAGGAAATAAAACTACAATATTAGATCTTTATATTGGTTTTTGATATCAAGAAAGTTGGAAGTAAAATGTTATGTCAGTCTGAGTTAATGAGGGAAAGTATTAATTAATATTTTACTACCTGTGTTGCTAGACACTCATTGAAAACAAAAAGTATGCAAGACACTGTCAATTAAACAATGTATTATATACTGTCTATACGCCTTGAACGAGTTTATACACTGCATGAATGGGAGTCTTGATTCTGAAACAATTAACAGCGTAAACTTTGCGTTGTATACATAAAATTGTCATGCTTGGTATTATTTGTTAATCCCATTTAGCCCTCACAAAAACAAGTTGATGGTTATGTATGCATAATTACTGAAAGTCATATAGTGATATACTACAGCTATATACAAACGTATTGTTATTTTACAATTGTAAAGTAACAATATGTTTTTAAAGTTGAAGACTGAATCATTTCATTGAGATTCATTACTGCACAATATTCCATCTGGAATGGGTCAGGTTACTTGAGTTCATCATGTTAATACCTATGGAGTTACATAACAACCAGATTGTTACACTACTTTGTTTCACTCCATACCCTTTATAATATCGACAGTGTACATTGTCAAAACTTTTAAAGGTGTCATTATGGGACAACTTTTTGTTCTATGAATTTCCTAGCGCATTAATATCTCTTATTTTTTTCTTGAAAGTACAGAATATTTCTCAATTATATACCAAAATCCCAGATGTCCATATTAAACTGATTATCGAAAACAGTTCAGAAGGTTTTCGAGTCTAATTCCTTTATAGAATTTTCTGGAACTATATATCGATCAGTCATGAGTGTGTGGTGGGGTTAACTCCAAGAAGAGAGCGGATGGATGGCATAGGAAGATGATTATTGAAAATAATCACCTTCAAATATTATAGAAAACGTGCACTGGAAGCGCCTCTCAGGACCTTCAATCCTTTGATTTCAGTTACTCTAACATTACTGTTGTAGCATTTCAATCCATGTATACGAGGCCATACGCGGATATTCGCATGCTTGCTTTCGTATACTGCTCCTCTTTAGCTCATTCGTATATGGCATTACATGTATACGCACACGTGCTCCGAATACAACTCACTAGGAGCTATATTTGATGGGAGCTTTACAGGGTGTGTCATCATATTATGTGTAGTTGCCGTGTATGCGATGTAGACGGTGCCCACGGTGGTATATTAATAAAGTTTTTCGGCACAGCCGTACTAACATGGTTTTGTTATAGGCATATCAGTGTTGTGTAAACCAATCAAATCTTACGTTAACCACCAAGAATATTTCTCTTCAACCGAACAACGTTTGTAACCTTGGCGCGGATTGGTTAACATTTCGATAAGGGTACGTTATCTTACTGAAATCCACTAAAAGATTCCATTACATCTAAAGCTATATTCAAGTTACTGAACTTAAATCGTTTAAACTTGTATTGACAGGTCAATTTCTGAAAACCGTTGACAAGTCATGTGGCAGTGGTATATAAGGTGACGGTTTTGCCATTCAAATTCAGGGGAATTTAATAGTAAAATTTGAATGTCAAGCTGCTCTCGGCGTACAGCGTTCGTCATTCAAACTTTGAAAATTACGAGCAAAATTTGAATGTAGAATTTGCTCGGCATTTGACATTCATCATTCAAACTTCATAAACAAATCGCAAAATTTGAATTGATTGCTCGGCGTTCGACATTCGTCATTAAAATTCTACGGAACTTTTTTTCTAGGTTTGTGCTAGATTATCAAATGCGTACCAAAAGAAGCAAGTAATTAAATGTAAATTTATTATTATTAAGATATTATGAAGCTATTTAATTATTTTAAATATTCATTAAAACTTCATAAATCACAGTAATTATCGTTCAATTAATGAAAACGATCGTGGGAAGTTTGTACAATAGGTTAATCTACTTATACCGGAGTTGTTCGGAAAACATTGAGACAACCTGAATTATGTATTCGTGTTTTGTGACAAGTATCAACTTAGTATGAACCACGTTCCGAAATGACGATACAAAAACACTAGTTCATTTGATATATACATGCATGTATCTTCCTTCACTGTGTGAAATGTTAGGAACTAGAATAGTTAAAATAATGTAAACGTACTTATGAGGCATTTGCCACAGAAGTTTCGAAAGTGGACTGACGCTCATGATGAAAGCACTCAATAAATTCTGCACGTAATAATAAAATGAAAATATATCATGCCTTCAGCTATGACGTTTACAACATTAATTAGCGCCATATAACAAATAATCCTGTGGACCGAAGGAGACCGAATAGTTAAAATTTACTGAATAACTCTCGGAAACTTTTCTATTTTGATATTCATTCAGATCTCGTTCGTTCGAATTCATCGGGTCCGAAATTTTATTTCGAACAGTACATGGTTTCGAATAACCCTTTTCAAATCGACGTGCATACGAAGATACAGCGGGACCTCATATTCATTTCGGATGATACCGAGCACTCGGATAGAAGGTTGTCAAATGAACGAGGTCCGACTGTGTAATCAAAACTGACAGACCTTAAGTCCAAGATGTTAACTAGTTTCTATAAAATCTAGTAAAACTGTTTCATTTAGTTTTTTCACTCAAATTTCTGACTATGTTACGGTTGTCAGTTGTAAGAATATTAATTTACGATGCTGACACATGTGGTAGGCATAGTTGTTTCTCTGTTCATTATGACTAATTTACTACAAATATAGATGTAGATATGTTTTAATTACCATGGTTACAAGGACGGCACATATGTATGTTATGTTTACAAGCCGGCGTCCACGTTTTAATGTTTCTACGTGTGGCTTGCATCCCGACGTAAATATGTGAAAGTGGAAGGTTTTAAAGTTGGCCAACTTGTGTTTACAAATCGTCTATTGAACCTTGAACACAGAGTGTTATTCGGTGATTTCATAGTGACGGTCATATCTTATGTTGATGCTAACAATCAAACAAATTGTGGACACTACCTTCATACTAAGTATAAAGCACATTAATATTGGGATATGTTAAGTCTTAATGATTGGAAGAAGCTTTATAGCTAAGGTAAACTATTAAAAATTACGACAAATCGCTCTATATTGTTCATTAATGTGTATATTAATAATTCAATGTCAGTCGTGGTCAATGTAGTGTAATTTACAAGCTATTCAGTTCTGTATACTTCTGTACATTTTAATTTATATATTCAATATGGGTAAAATAGTAATATTCTGTAAATTAGTGTATACAAGAGAACATAAGAACTTAACAAATGTTATCCGAGATTTGTGAGATTCATATTACTATATACCACATTTTCATCGCATGATACTTGTACCATGGATGACCTACAATGTCTGGAGTTTAGTCCAATATATGTTTTTAATATTTCTTTTGAAAAATTAAGGCATTATGCCCATGATTCACAATAATACAAGTTAAATATATACATTATGTTACATCATGAAATACATTGTACTTGACAAATATAAAATATTGTATTAAGCAAATCATGAATACATGTTAAAGTTATACATAATTTCCTTACTGCAACAGTCTTATAGATGCCTTACAACATTTAATTATTTCTATCATATTTAAGTTAAATGCCATATTTTTAATACGAGCGTACGATAAATGTTTCAAGAAGCTGACTGGGAAAAAGGGAGGCAGACAGGAAGGGATTGGGTCATGGTGAAATAGAGGCAGAAACCCTTGGAAGGGAGGCAGGGGGGAGCACTGAAATTAGAGAATCAGGTGAGCTGGAAGACAGGCTTGAAAAGAAACAGGGAGGCAGCGAGGGAGACATTCGGAGGGAGAGAGGAGATAAGGGTGAGAGTAGGAGGAATGGAAAGTATAGAGACAGAAGTTGGTGATTCCATTGCCCTTGAAACTGTGACTTGATGGACGGGTTCCACAAGTTGGTGATTCCATTGCCCTTGAAACTGTGACTTGATGGACGGGTTCCACAAGTTGGTGATTCCATTGCCCTTGAAACTGTGACTTGATGGACGGGTCCACAAGTTGGTGATTCCATTGCCCTTGAAACTGTGACTTGATGGACGGGTTCCACAAGTTGGTGATTCCATTGCCCTTGAAACTGTGACTTGATGGACGGGTTCCACAAGTTGGTGATTCCATTGCCCTTGAAACTGTGTCTTGATGGACGGGTTCCACAAGTTGGTGATTCCATTGCCCTTGAAACTGTGACTTGATGGACGGGTTCCACAAGTTGGGGATTCCATTGCCCTTGAAACTGTGACTTGATGGACGGGTTCCACAAGTTGGTGATTCCATTGCCCTTGAAACTGTGTCTTGATGGAAGGGTTCCACAAGTTGGTGATTCCATTGCCCTTGAAACTGTGACTTGATGGACGGGTTCCACAAGTTGGTGATTCCATTGCCCTTGAAACTGTGACTTGATGGACGGGTTCCACAAGTTGGTGATTCCATTGCCCTTGAAACTGTGTCTTGATGGACGGGTCCACAAGTTGGTGATTCCATTGCCCTTGAAACTGTGACTTGATGGACGGGTTCCACAAGTTGGTGATTCCATTGCCCTTGAAACTGTGTCTTGATGGACGGGTTCCACAAGTTGGTGATTCCATTGCCCTTGAAACTGTGACTTGATGGACGGGTTCCACAAGTTGGTGACAAAAACACATCTAACAGTTTTGCGTAAACTTTGAATTATCTATCAATTATGTTTTAGATTTATTAGAACTGACACGCTGTCTTTAGAGTGGAATGTTTTAAAGTTTGCATTGTGTCTTTTGAACTATGCGTTAATAATTTTCTCGAGTGTTTAAGAATAAGTTATGATGAACACTAGTTATAAAGCCAATTTGGTTAATCTTAAACGAACGTGTATTGAAATAATGCATTATCAAATATGACTCGAAGAAAAGCAGCAATGGTGCGGATTCCCTAGAAGATACCGTTAATTCATTTTGTCGCGTGGAGAACATAATTGATGCCGCATGTCTTATTTGTCATATATATAGAGGCTACGTGCTACGCTCCAAATGTTCAGTTACTTCATCCAGTCAGTAAGAAATAATACTCGATCCTATTTTAGCATATGAACACAAGAAGGAACTCCTCGCCTGCATTACGCTGTTTCATTCATGACGCTTAAAGGCGTATCCAACAATAAGGCCATTTTTTCTAACGGAAATATTTCCTTTAAACTTTGTATATTTTATCAGTGTTATATGTATCTAATCAAATATGAAATAAAAATGAAGGGTCACCTTGCTCGATTTTATGATAATAAAGATTAACACGTGAATATTTCATATGAATATACTCATGTATAGCAAAATCGATATCAGTTTACTATATTTTGTCTAGAGGCTTACAACTCGGTATACTATATGAGAGTCACAGTCTGAATGAAAATATGAAATAAATCATGATAAAAGGTAACCTTGCTTGAATTTAAGATAAAGATCGATTTATTGTGTTTCAAATGTAATATATATGGAAAATGAAAGTTGAAAAAATACCCATAATACACTTAGTAACCCATTATCGTTTTTATATTTTCATAAAATGTGTTAGTTTTAAATATTTATTGAAGATCATTTTATAATTTCAACTGTAGAATGTTCAGTGAAATATCAATGACTTTTATTTTTTTAATAATGTACATGGAAAAAGAAATTAGAAGGAAAACTGCAAAAATAGAATGAAATCCTTGAATTAAACATAATAATATCATTATTTGTATTGGTCTTAGTGACTCTATAAAGTTCAGCAATAATCTTTGCATCGTAAAAGAAAATAGCAAACTATTCCAGAATATGTCTTTAAATATAATAATTGTGCGTTTCGAGCAAACATCAACTCACATAAAAGAATCTTTGTTGGTCTCTAGTTTGTCTTAAACCTGTTAATTTCTAAAAACACGGTTGTCGTTATACTATCGCGTTTCCATGGTAGCAGATGTAAACCTATTGTTACTTTTTAATGGCAAATGTGCTTTCGCGCTGAAAACGAGAATATTCTTTTAATTTATTCGATTATCTCCTTTTTTAAATTTTAGTTAATGCAATTGCCTAAAGTCAGTTTCGTGTACTCTCTATCTAAATGAAGAAAGTATGTTAATTAACCCAGATTAAGCGTTTAATATTACGTGCGAGTGACGCATGGAAAGTTCACCCAGTGCGTTGATCATGTTGATGAATAATAAACGATTGTTAATTATTTCATTTAACTTAATTACATGTATATATGCAATAATGTAGTAATAAGTGTTTAGTCGTGCGTACATAACTTGCATAATTAGTTTGTAACAGAAGTTACAATCTGCCTTGTTCAGTTGCTTTCGTTTTAAAATGTTTATCACCGTTTTCTTATAGTTTATATATAATTAATGATCACTTCGTTTTACTATGAGAATGTTATCGTTTTTAAATTGATCGTTCAGTTTGTGAACTTATAACTGAACGGAATGTATCTATCTATTTCTCCTGCCATACTTCCAATATTGTAACAGCTATTACTGCTAACTTCACAGCGATGTATGTAACAGCTATAGCTGCTAACTTCACAGCGATGTATGTAACAGCTATTACTGCTACTACTGCTAATATCACAGCGATGTATGTAACAGCTATTACTGCTACTACTGCTAACTTCACAGCGATGTATGTAACAGCTATAGCTGCTACTACTGCTAACTTCACAGCGATGTATGTAACAGCTATAGCTGCTACTACTGCTAACTTCACAGCGATGTATGTAACAGCTATAGCTGCTACTACTGCTAATATCACAGCGATGTATGTAACAGCTATTACTGCTACTACTGCTAATATCACAGCGATGTATGTAACAGCTATAGCTGCTACTACTGCTAACTTCACAGCGATGTATGTAACAGCTATAGCTGCTACTACTGCTAACTTCACAGCGATGTATGTAACAGCTATTACTGCTGCTACTGCTAATATCACAGCGATGTATGTAACAGCTATAGCTGCTACTACTGCTAACTTCACAGCGATGTATGTAACAGCTATAGCTGCTACTACTGCTAATATCACAGCGATGTATGTAACAGCTATAACAAAAATACACAATAACATGTTCATGTTATATTGAGGCTGAATTATTCCGTAGACTGAAACAAACGCTTTTTTATTCTTCGTATGTTTGTCATTCTGCATTTTATATTATTGATATGACTCAAGTTCCCTTCGATGACCATGAAACTCTAGCCAAATGGGTACTAGTAGTAACATAGCCTTGGTTTATTGTAAGATTTCTGAATCTATTTTAATGCATCATATGAATCACCAGCGAGAAACAGTGGCTACTTCTAAGAAAGGAGGTGGTGTTTTATCTCTTCCTAGCATAAAACCTGCATTTTTAATAGACTTGCACTAACATTTATTCAAATTCACTACTTTCAGTAATGTAGCCTTTTGTAAAGTATTTTCGACCAATCAGAAGTTTCGATAGTTTACAATTTAACCAATATACGATGGGTTTATATCACGGACACGACGGTGAGTCCATTGAACAGCTTCATAACAAGGATGTAGACAGAGATGGCGCCGAATCCTCAGCAACCGATAGCAGCAACCATCAAACGCGCGGGAAAACTCTCGTCTGCATCACATTCGTCCTTGAACTTTTTATTCTTGCTGGTGTCATTGTGTTGGAATATTTTCTCAGGTAAATAAATCACACAATATCAAACAAAATACCTACGTATCAAGGCGGCAGAAAGCGATATTTGTTGTCAACCGTAAAGCTGGTATAATACGCTTGTTTATTCAAATGACGTACAGTCGGAAATAAACAGTGAAAGGAATGATTTATTATGTCCATGATAATGCAAATTGTCATTATTCATAATCGTTCTCTATTTTCAATTATAAATTGCTATTAAATGTTGTTTTTTATTCATATGAAATGAGTGCACCAAACTTTATCGTTCTAAATCATGCCACTAAACATTCTGTATTAATTACTAATTAGATTCTAATGTAGAATTTTCCCTAACCAAAAATATCATAAGAATAATCACATGTATTCAAATCTGACGAATGAGCCGGACCGAGTATATATATATCTACTATGTCAGCCTGATCGTGTATATATATCTACTATGTCTAGTTACGCAATAAAATCTGATGATTGAAATTACAGTACGTTACAGTCAAAATCTTTTTTCATCATGTACGATGCTCATACGTTTATTTCATTGAAAATCTCGTCTGTAAACCGTGACTGCAGTCAGTAACATTTATTCCGTAACAATATTTTGGATGGTAGTATCTAAAGTCGATAAAGTTCCAATAAAATAATTTTATAAAATACTTTCAGATGGACTAAAGTATTTCCTATGCGGAAAGTAAACTTCACGTGTAACGACCCTGACATCTCATACACAGAAGATGATCCTTCATTTTCATCGTTTGCTTTCAATGCTGTGATCCCTACAGAAGTTGTGTATTCTCTCAGTCTCTGTGTCCCGCCTTTTGTTGTAAGTATATATTTCCTGCGTGTTTTAAGAATATGGGCGTTTCTAGAATTGCCTGGTGCTTGCAAGGGATTCCAATATAGCACATGGCAATTCTGGAATTGACTACATCGGTTTTAGGAATACGGACGAAGTGGTGACATTCTTTAGTTGTATTAGCTTCATACGTTTGAGATGTTATGATGTTTATATACATTTACCCTAATATTGATATTCTTATTTCGATCCTCGTTGAGACCATATTCTCACAATGCTGTCATATGCCCACATACGTCTGTCTGACTGTCGATACTCCATAGTCTTACTCACAAGCACTCCGACAGTCTACCTAGACGAACCATATGCCCACATACGTCTGTCTGACTGTCGATACCCCATAGTCTTACTCACAAGCACTCCGACAGTCTACCTAGACGAACCATATGCCCACATACGTCTGTCTGACTGTCGATACTCCATAGTCTTACTCACAAGCACTCCGACAGTCTACCTAGACGAACCATATGCCCACATACGTCTGTTTGACTGTCGATACTCCATAGTCTTACTCACAAGCACTCCGACAGCCTATACCTAGACGAACCACGTGATCAGGTGACAACTTTGACGTGCAGTATTGAGCTTTTCGGCGCAGCCGTACTAACATGATCTTGCTATTTGCATATCAGTGTTGAGTAAACCAATCACATCGTACGTTAACCACAATTTCTCTTCAACCGAACAACGTTTGTAACCTTGACGCGGATTGGTTAACCTATCGATAAAGGGAACATTACCCTACCGAAATACACTGAATTTCGGTGAATTGGAGTGACCAGCAGTCGTTACATCTCGGTATTTTTTCATGTTGCACAACAAATCTTAACCTTCAAATTGCCCCGAACATCTTTTTTCAGGATATTTCTTGATGAATTCAATATAATTTGTGTTTTTATACACACGTTGGGTTTGTTGAATATTATCATCATGTCTACGGTTTTATTGTCGTCTCACATACAAATGCATGCGCGGATCCAAAGGGGTACTGGTGGTCCGGACACCCCCTGAAATTTTGGCAATATGGGGTTGTCCATATATAATCCTAGATCGAGAAGGGTTCACAGCCATGAGCTGGACCCCTCTGACGTTCATTGCTGATCCGTACATGAAATGTACATACGTTTTTGGATCTTCTAAATTGTAACGTACATGTATCTTAAAAAACTTAGGTAAACGATATTAATTAACATGATTTTCAGTGTATGCATCATTTCGTTTAATTCTGTGTAAGTATACACTTGCTCAAGAAATATCTTAAACACTTCTTTGTAGATACTACAAACTATAGTTATAAACGTATGTTTTGCAAGAACAGAATGTTTCAAATTGTCATGTTGTCAAAAACTGTGAGCATCACATAATGTCATCATATTTTGTTCTTCGTGAAATCATATCTGTCATACTTGACATTTCTACATCACAGTATTGTTGTCTTCTTAATTATGTTATGACTCAACTCGATGTTTCTACATCACAGTATTGATGTCTTCTTAATTATGTTATGACTCAACTCGATGTTTCTACATCACAGTATTGTTGTCTTCTTAATTATGTTATGACTCAACTCGATGTTTCTACATCACAGTATTGTTGTCTTCTTAATTATGTTATGACTCAACTCGATGTTTCTACATCACAGTATTGTTGTCTTCTTAATTATGTTATGACTCAACTCGATGTTTCTACATCACAGTATTGTTGTCTTCTTAATTATGTTATGACTCAACTCGATGTTTCAACATCACAGTATTGTTGTCTTCTTAATTATGTTATGACTCAACTCGATGTTTCTACATCACAGTATTGTTGTCGTCTTAATTATGTTATGACTCAACTCGATGTTCTGACGACAATTTAACATAATTTCATAGATCAATTGTTAAGTGTTTTTTTGGCTGAAACATCGTTTGGTTTCGCTTATCGTGTAACGGTATAGTAAGCAGAGGAGAGTGTCAGCAGTTCTTTCCCTTTGTCACTTCTAGAGCTCTCTCCCTTTATGTTATATAGTACTATATATACATGCACTACAGAATGGATAACTCAAGAAGGGATAAGAGGAGAGAACTCGTGACAATCAGAACGCATTTCTATACTATTTTTGAGACGTTATGACGATGGGACTAATTCCTGGCCAATTGTTCTCCTGTTTATCATTGTTAATCAATGTATCATCGTCATTGCTGTGCTGGAATTACTTCTCTTATACATACTTATTGAGTGCTTTTGACAATTTGTTCGTGGTATTTATGGATATCAATGGCAACTATACTCATCTCAACACACTTCAATATACATGTATTTACAATATATGTTACAGATGTTGATTGGAGAGATCGCGGTTTGGGCATTCACAGAAGACAACCAAAAATCTATCCGAATCTGTTGTCAATCCTGTAATATTCCACAAGTTCTTCGCCGTCTCTTCAGATTCATTGGTAAGTTGGGGAGTGCGCATCTCGTGATCTTCATCGTCTCCACACCATCATGTATGCACACGGAAATTATAATATGAATTCTGCACTAATCAGATGATTGGTACAATTTGTTTTCGTTTCTGTTTGACAGAGCAAAGGTCACCGTTCACGTAGCGGATCCGTGGTCCAGTGTTAACGCGCTGGACTTGTAATCCAGGGATCGCAGGTTCGATTCCCCGCTCCATCACTGACCGTACTAACAGTCTTTCGGATGAGACTTTGAAAAACCGAGGTCCTGTGTACGATGCTTTACAACGGGCTCGTAAAAGAACCAGGGGTGTTTCTGGAACTGGGGCATCTTCTGTACCATGCACTATCCTCGTAACAGTAAAATGATCAACATTCTTCTGGAGGTGTCGCCCATATGGGAAACCGGTGGTGACGATAAATAAACGCAAATACACATTCGCCGTTCTTGTTTGTATAGGATAGATAACGAATGTCGTTGTCTATACGATATATACACGAGTTATCTACCCGACTTAGGTCACGTGAACATCTTTGACCGTGCGTTGTCTATACGATATATACACGAGTTATCTACCCGACTTAGGTCACGTGAACATCTTTGACCGTGCATTGTCTATACGATATATACACGAGTTATCTACCCGACTTAGGTCACGTGAACATCTTAACGTGCGTTGTCTATACGATATATACACGAGTTATCTACCCGACTTAGGTCACGTGAACATCTTTGACCGTGCGTTGTCTATACGATATATACACGAGTTATCTACCCGACTTAGGTCACGTGAACATCTTAACGTGCGTTGTCTATACGATATATACACGAGTTATCTACCCGACTTAGGTCACGTGAACATCTTTGACCGTGCGTTGTCTATACGATATAGTAGCTTACAGTGGAGGTCGCTGATTGGACTGATTTGGTATGAGCGTGGTCTAAACGAATAACGATCAAGTTTGGAATTAGGTTAAGGAGTTAAAGAGCAATTGGCAGGGATATTGCACCATGCACAATTCTATATCCCAAATATGTTCCAAGCAATTTGATTTCTGAGCGTTTTTATTCATTTACGTCACTCGAATTGTTCGTGCAAACCACACATTAATCGTCAGGGGCCCCGTCCCCTAGTCTTCTGATAAGTTTTGTTTTGCTTTTAACAAAAGAATGCCCTATAAGTGATACACATGGTCGGTGCCAGTGGAGTCATAAAAAATCGTCATAGCACAAATTTTAATTGTAACTTTTCTTTGCAGGAGTTTACGTATTTGGACTTGTGACATTGATGATTTTTGTTGACGTCATCAAGATGATCACTGGTCGTCTGCGACCAAATTTCATGGAGGTTTGCCAAGTGAACGCATCACTCTGTGTATTAAATGGAAATATTGGCGGGGATGAACTGTGTACAAACAAAGACGCCATTGAACTAAGACACGCCAGGTTCGATATTTACCATTAATAACTCGAAAGACTGACCATGTCGATGTAAATTTGCTGGATCGGATGTGTTACTGCGGAACCATCGATTAATGGAGGCCCTTCATGGACATAAACATACATATCTGTAGTGTGGATTATTTTCTTTTATTGTATCTCGTAGTAATTTTGTTAATAATATTGCTTGTAGTAATCGTTTTGTCTAAATTTGATCGAATTTGTGGGTAACATTCTGTTCTGTGACCTTGTATCTCTACTGCCATTCTTTGTGGGTACCATTCTGTTCTGTGACCTTGTATCTCTACTACCATTCTTTGTGGGTACCATTCTGTTCTGTGACCTTGTATCTCTACTACCATTCTTTGTGGTTTACGTTATCTGTAATTACGGATCTGAAGTTCTGAACAAGTATGCGTAAAAGTTGAAACTATCTGAAATAAGGCTTATTTACCAGCATTGTCAAAATACAATTGTGTTTAAAACATTTTCAAAATGATACATCTCAAGATTTAAGGAAATTTGAAACAAGGAAAGCTGCCATTTTGTTAGCAAATATACCAACGATATAGGAGAGCTGCCAGTTTGTTAGCAAATATACCAACGATACGGGAGAGCTGCCATTTTGTTAGCAAATATACCAACGATATAGGAGAGCTGCCAGTTTGTTAGCAAATATACCAACGATACGGGAGAGCTGCCATTTTGTTAGCAAATATACCAACGATACAGGAGAGCTGCCATTTTGTTAGCAAATATACCAACGATATAGGAGAGCTGCCATTTTGTTAGCAAATATACCAACGATATAGGAGAGATGCCATTTTGTTAGCAAATATACCAACGATACAGGAGAGCTGCCATTTTGTTAGCAAATATACCAACGATATAGGAGAGCTGCCAGTTTGTAAGCAAATATACCAACGATATAGGAAAGCTGCCATTTTGTTAGCAAATATACCAACGATATAGGAGAGCTGCCAGTTTGTTAGCAGATATACCAACGATATAGGAGAGCTGCCAGTTTGTTAGCAAATATACCAACGATATAGGAAAGCTGCCATTTTGTTAGCAAATATACCAACGATATAGGAAAGCTGCCATTTTGTTAGCAGATATACCAACGATATAGGATAGCTGCCAGTTTGTTAGCAAATATACCAACGATATAGGAGAGCTGCCAGTTTGTTAGCAAATATACCAACGATATAGGAGAGATGCCAGTTTGTTAGCAAATATACCAACGATATAGGAGAGCTGCCAGTTTGTTAGCAAATATACCAACGATACGGGAGAGCTGCCAGTTTGTTAGCAAATATACCAACGATACGGGAGAGCTGCCATTTTGTTAGCAAATATACCAACGATACGGGAGAGCTGCCAGTTTGTTAGCAGATATACCAACGATATAGGAGAGCTGCCAGTTTGTTAGCAAATATACCAACGATACGGGAGAGCTGCCAGTTTGTTAGCAAATATACCAACGATACGGGAGAGTTGCCATTTTGTTAGCAAATATACCAACGATATAGGAGAGCTGCCAGTTTGTTAGCAAATATACCAACGATACGGGAGAGCTGCCAGTTTGTTAGCAAATATACCAACGATATAGGAGAGCTGCCAGTTTGTTAGCAAATATACCAACGATATAGGAGAGCTGCCATTTTGTTAGCAGATATACCAACGATATAGGAGAGCTGCCAGTTTGTTAGCAAATATACCAACGATATAGGAGAGCTGCCAGTTTGTTAGCAGATATACCAACGATATAGGAGAGCTGCCAGTTTGTTAGCAAATATACCAACGATATAGGAGAGCTGCCAGTTTGTTAGCAAATATACCAACGATATAGGAGAGCTGCCAGTTTGTTAGCAAATATACCAACGATACGGGAGAGCTGCCAGTTTGTTAGCAGATATACCAACGATATAGGAGAGCTGCCAGTTTGTTAGCAAATATACCAACGATATAGGAGAGGTGCCAGTTTGTTAGCAAATATACCAACGATATAGGAGAGCTGCCAGTTTGTTAGCAAATATACCAACGATATAGGAAAGCTGCCATTTTGTTAGCAAATATACCAACGATATAGGAAAGCTGCCATTTTGTTAGCAGATATACCAACGATATAGGAGAGCTGCCAGTTTGTTAGCAAATATACCAACGATATAGGAGAGCTGCCAGTTTGTTAGCAGATATACCAACGATACCGGAGAGATGCCATTTTGTTAGCAAATATACCAACGATATAGGAGAGATGCCATTTTGTTAGCAAATATACCAACGATATAGGAGAGCTGCCAGTTTGTTAGCAAATATACCAACGATATAGGAGAGCTGCCAGTTTGTTAGCAAATATACCAACGATACGGGAGAGCTGCCAGTTTGTTAGCAAATATACCAACGATATAGGAGAGCTGCCAGTTTGTTAGCAAATATACCAACGATATAGGAGAGCTGCCATTTTGTTAGCAAATATACCAACGATACGGGAGAGCTGTCAGTTTGTTAGCAGATATACCAACGATATAGGAGAGCTGCCAGTTTGTTAGCAAATATTCCAACGATACAGGAGAGATACCATTTTGTTAGCAAATATACCAACGATACAGGAGAGGTGCCATTTTGTTAGCAAATATACCAACGATATAGGAGAGCTGCCAGTTTGTTAGCAAATATACCAACGATATAGGAGAGCTGCCAGTTTGTTAGCAAATATACCAACGATATAGGAGAGCTGCCAGTTTGTTAGCAAATATACCAACGATATAGGAGAGCTGCCAGTTTGTTAGCAAATATACCAACGATATAGGAAAGCTGCCAGTTTGTTAGCAGATATACCAACGATATAGGAGAGCTGCCAGTTTGTTAGCAAATATACCAACGATATAGGAGAGCTGCCAGTTTGTTAGCAAATATACCAACGATACAGGAGAGATGTCATTATGTTAGCAAATATACCAACGATATAGGAGAGCTGCCATTTTGTTAGCAAATATACCAACGATACAGGAGAGATGTCATTATGTTAGCAAATATACCAACGATATAGGAGAGCTGCCATTTTGTTAGCAAATATACCAACGATACAGGAGAGATGTCATTATGTTAGCAAATATACCAACGATATAGGAGAGCTGCCATTTTGTTAGCAAATATACCAACGATACAGGAGAGATGTCATTATGTTAGCAAATATACCAACGATATAGGAGAGCTGCCATTTTGTTAGCAAATATACCAACGATATAGGAGAGCTGCCATTTTGTTAGCAAATATACCAACGATATAGGAGAGCTGCCATTTTGTTAGCAAATATACCAACGATACAGGAGAGATGTCATTATGTTAGCAAATATACCAACGATACAGGAGAGATGCCATTTTGTTAGCAAATATACCAACGATACAGGAGAGATGCCATTTTGTTAGCAAATATACCAACGATACAGGAGAGATGCCATTTTGTTAGCAAATATACCAACGATATAGAAGAGCTGCCATTTTGTTAGCAAATATACCAACGATACAGGAGAGGTGCCATTTTGTTAGCAAATATACCAACGATATAGGAGAGATGCCATTTTGTTAGCAAATATACCAACGATACAGGAGAGATACCATTATGTTAGCAAATATACCAACGATATAGGAGAGCTGCCAGTTTGTTAGCAAATATACCAACGATATAGGAGAGCTGCCAGTTTGTTAGCAAATATACCAACGATACAGGAGAGATGCCATTTTGTTAGCAAATATACCAACGATATAGGAGAGCTGCCAGTTTGTTAGCAGATATACCAACGATACGGGAGAGCTGCCATTTTGTTAGCAAATATACCAACGATATAGGAGAGATGCCAGTTTGTTAGCAAATATACCAACGATACGGGAGAGCTGCCAGTTTGTTAGCAAATATACCAACGATACGGGAGAGCTGCCATTTTGTTAGCAAATATACCAACGATACAGGAGAGCTGCCATTTTGTTAGCAAATATACCAACGATACGGGAGAGCTGCCAGTTTGTTAGCAAATATACCAACGATACGGGAGAGCTGCCAGTTTGTTAGCAAATATACCAACGATACGGGAGAGCTGCCATTTTGTTAGCAAATATACCAACGATACAGGAGAGGTGCCATTTTGTTAGCAAATATACCAACGATATAGGAGAGCTGCCAGTTTGTTAGCAAATATACCAACGATACAGGAGAGGTGCCATTTTGTTAGCAAATATACCAACGATATAGGAGAGCTGTCAGTTTGTTAGCAAATATACCAACGATATAGGAGAGCTGCCAGTTTGTTAGCAAATATACCAACGATATAGGAGAGATGCCAGTTTGTTAGCAAATATACCAACGATACAGGAGAGATGCCATTTTGTTAGCAAATATACCAACGATATAGGAGAGATGCCAGTTTGTTAGCAAATATACCAACGATACAGGAGAGGTGCCATTTTGTTAGCAGATATACCAACGATATAGGAGAGCTGCCAGTTTGTTAGCAAATATACCAACGATATAGGAGAGCTGCCAGTTTGTTAGCAGATATACCAACGATACAGGAGAGATGCCATTTTGTTAGCAAATATACCAACGATATAGGAGAGCTGCCAGTTTGTTAGCAGATATACCAACGATACGGGAGAGCTGCCGTTTTGTTAGCAAATATACCAACGATACGGGAGAGCTGCCATTTGGTTAGCAAATATACCAACGATACAGGAGAGATGCCATTTTGTTAGCAAATATACCAACGATACAGGAGAGATGCCATTATGTTAGCAAATATACCAAAGATATGGGAGAGCTGCCATTTTGTTAGCAAATATACCAACGATACAGGAGAGATGCCATTTTGTTAGCAAATATACCAACGATACAGGAGAGGTGCCATTTTGTTAGCAAATATACCAACGATACAGGAGAGGTGCCATTTTGTTAGCAAATATACCAACGATACAGGAGAGATGCCATTTTGTTAGCAAATATACCAACGATACAGGAGAGGTGCCATTTTGTTAGCAAATATACCAACGATACAGGAGAGATGCCATTTTGTTAGCAAATATACCAACGATACAGGAGAGGTGCCATTTTGTTAGCAAATATACCAACGATACAGGAGAGATGCCATTTTGTTAGCAAATATACCAACGATATAGGAGAGATGCCATTGTGTTAGCAAATATACCAACGATACAGGAGAGATGCCATTCTGTTAGCAAATATACCAACGATATAGGAGAGGTGCCATTTTGTTAGCAAATATACCAACGATACAGGAGAGATGCCAGTTTGTTAGCAAATATACCAACGATATAGGAAAGCTGCCATTTTGTTAGCAAATATACCAACGATATAGGAAAGCTGCCATTTTGTTAGCAAATATACCAACGATACAGGAGAGATGCCAGTTTGTTAGCAAATATACCACCGCTATATTGGAGAGATGCCATTTTGTTAGCAAATATACCAACGATATAGGAGAGCTGCACATATCGTTAAATCCTTCAAAAGTGTATCTCATTTATTGCGTTATATGTTTTGTGCAAAAATGGTATTTATTGCTTAAATATTGGTCTTTATGATTTATGTTGTCTTAACTGTATCCAATGGTATGAATATTTGAACACAGTCAACTATGTATCTAGATCTTGCGGTATTTCAATGAATATTGTGACGTATGTTTACTATGTTTCAGGGGTTCATTCCCTTCAATGAGGTCTGCCATAACAGCGTATGCAGCCATATATCTATCTGTAAGAATATATATATATTCTTTATCAAATATTTTAGAATGAGACAATTAAACGTATTCCTTGCACCTATCGATAACACGCGTATAATAATCCTGCTTAAACACAATGTATTCGTGTTTTTGTTTTCAATGTTTAAATATAACTATACCAAGGAACCTGCGGTTTGTTATGATTAATGTATACTGAGTTGTTATTGGCCATATGCCTATTCAACTATGTTATTTTTATTTGAACCAAACAGTGGGCATGTAGAAATACAAAGCTAGTTTAGTTTCTTTCAACTGTATGTTTCATTCTTTAATTTAACTATTGTGCTGGGAACACGGTTGTCCTTTGCTTGTGAAGAACAATGTCTTGCTGTGAGCTAACTGGCAATTCAACTGACTGCTGTATTTGACTTATATGCTGTTATGGCATTTACCTGGAAATATTTAAACTCACAATAAACTTTTCTATTAATGTTTTCCCATTAACTTCAGATATACATACACGGTGCATTACGGACTCGGTCAGTTCGCGTTTTACGTCCGTTCCTGTCTCTTGTATTCACCATGCTGGCAATGTTATGTGGAATGGCGGAATTAGGATTACATCATAATTACTGGACGGATGTTGCAGTAGGCTGGGCACTGGGTATCTTTATGGCGGTTTATTTGGTAAGTTTGCTGAATGTAAATTTATTTCTAAGGCAATTTTGTTGAAGTTGAAGATTTATCGAACATTTTATCACTCGGTAATTGTTAAATGAATGAAATACATTTGTAATTGATATCTCTTAAAGTTTAAATGGTTATCGGGAAGTTAAAAAACCACCATTATATAATGTTCTTTATTTTTGTATAATTGTACAATAATGAGTGACATAGTTATATCACAATATAGTTGAGTTTATTGTTAATAATGTTCAAATTGTTTTTGAAAGAAAATTGATTGCTAGTGAGATAAATACATACACTCTAACGTTTTTCTAATTGGTAATAATTTTCAAAATAGATTTTGGAAAAAAATGAATAAAATGTGTTTCACTTCATTCCTACCCATACAAATTTGTTTTATGAAATCAAAAAATCACACATGGTTTACAAAAACAAATGCCTATAAAGATTTCTATCAAAATAATACACTTCAGAAACGTATGCAATGGTATGGTGACTAATTAGAAAAGTATTTCAGAAACAAAGCAAATCCATTAAAGTTTAGATACAATGCCCATTAGTTAAAATATGTATATAGTGGTTTTCAAAAAATCCTGTATTACTGGTCGCGAATATATGCTACTCCTATATATATGTTTGACAATGCACCATGCTAGTATTGCCAGAGGACTTGAAAAGTACATGTATAACATAATACGTAACTGTCTGGACTGACAATATTTGTTCCACGATGGGTCAGTACAACTAAAAGGTTCATGACCAATCTTCTTAACATAACATAATATGACAATTCCTATTCCAGGGTGCCTTTGTACTATACAATTTCCGTGAGTATGTGTCTGAGAGGAAGATGATACGTTTATTACATGGATTCCTTGTTGATCATCAACTACTGAACGAGATCACCAAAGATGTAAGTGCAAATTTATAAAAAAAAATATTTGTTATAGAAAATGGTAAATTTATTTCGTGTATAGCTCAGAGACTTATAGACTTAATATTAGAATGTATTATTCTTGTTGATAATTACGTCACTTATTTGGGTTTCCATGAACTGAAATTCAGCATTGATTAAGAAAGAGTTGAATCATAATTCGTGTTGTATGTGTATTGTTACGTATGTCATTGTTGTTACAGTATATGCTGTGTCTATAATCATATAATTACAACCGAATGCATGTACATTTGTTTCCCTAAATTATGTAATACTGATTGTTCTTGTACATTGTTTGTGCATGTATGTGTATTTATGTTATTTTTAGAGCAATGTACATTGTTTGTGTATGTATGTGTATTTATGTTATTTTTAGAGCAATGTACATTGTTTGTGTATGTGTATTTATGTTATTTTAGAGCAATGTACATTGTTTGTGTATGTGTATTTATGTTATTTTAGAGCAATGTACATTGTTTGTGTACAATAACTAATAATGTCACCATAACTACTCGTAAATGTATCGTATTGTCGCATGAGACAACCTGACTCTCTTATAGGAATATTACCTATTAGACAATTACAGTACAAAGTTACTAATTGACCATCCCGAAAATAAGACCATGCTTCTTCCATGTACTAACTCGAAAATAAGACCATCCCATTAATTGGACTGTATTTTCATGACATTTTTTCAAGTTTATATTTTTTCTTATATATATTAACTCGAAAATAATATCTCTTCACAACTCAGACCGAACTTCTTCAGAGTCAATGGTGGTCTTATTATTGAGGTTTCAATATATGTTCGCTTTACCTCGCAAATTAACTACGTATCACAAAAAAATCACTGTAATTATTATACGCATGCGCACTATTTATGTTTGTTAATACAATATTTCAGGGCAAATTGCGTCTTTTCCCATTCCCGTTTCACATTCCACGTGCACACACTACACGTTCCTCGCCCTATCAGAAATTTGACGGAATCAGACCACAAAATTCTGCCGTGCCGTACTACGGGGAGATGACTGAACATCCGGGGGACAAGTACAAGGATCGCCCCACCCCTAGTCCGGGTTTCCATGACGACCAACGACTCTCTCATCTTTAATCACTAGATCTATATCATGAATATATTTATATCAGTATAATTTTTGGCATGCCATCACTAACGTCACGGGAGTAGAAGTTGTATGTTTTATGTATGATGAATGACTGACCCGTCATGCATTGTTGAAAATAATTTTGTAACAATTGCTACCTGTATGTTAAGAGGCACATGGATGTAAAATAGAAGGCGAGACGTATATAATATGTGTATACATATTAATAGGATCACTTGAAGATTTGTAAATCATATGACGTTGATATTTTATAAATGATATAATCTATGTATATGTTATGTCTGTATTCATACAGTAACGTTAGAAACTTAGTTGCACTCACTTTCCAATACATAAAGAAATAATATGCAAGTAGGTCATACTAAGTCATCAGCACGTCTCCATCTAGATAGTCATA
The DNA here is from genome assembly GCA_032209605.1 of Mactromeris polynyma. Taxonomy (NCBI): domain Eukaryota; kingdom Metazoa; phylum Mollusca; class Bivalvia; order Venerida; family Mactridae; genus Mactromeris; species Mactromeris polynyma. The sequence goes on from JASFXZ010000001.1 coordinate 12,503,262, forward strand.
ACTTAATAACTTATATGACGACACCAGCGTCATAAACGTTGGAGAGATATTTGTCTAAGCATGACGAAAGCCAAATAAACGGTATGAACATTACAAGTCAGTGGTACAGTGCTTACTGTGATCATCTCTGTAATTCTGAGGAACAAGTCACCTAAATTCTCTAACTGTCGATTAAGTCTGTGATATGGTAACTATGGTTTCGGTGCGCGTGCTAAATGACTGTCGTAAAGTTTACAAGAAATCTTTGCAATTTCTTCCAAAATTGGACTTGAGAAGTCAGTGCTGTTTTTTCTCTCTGTGAAATTCAAAATGAAATGTAATTAATTTTGCAACCGGAGCAATTATTACACACATTGTATATAGAAAACGGCAATAATGTTTTCACTTTGACCTAACCATACATTGCCTTGCATGTCTGAAAAACTGTATGACTACATTATGTTTGTTTTTTATAATAAAGTACAGTGTAATCTTGCAAACCTCGTAATATTCCAAGTAGGGTATACTTGTATATATTAAAAATATTCTTATATTTTGAAATTGTTACAAAGTGCTACTTAATTATTTGCTTATCACATAAATGCATATTGTACAGCATATTTTGAAATTAAACTCGTTTATACCTCATTCATTTGTGGTAGTCAAAATAAAGTGATCAACTTAATACGTTTAAAGCAGGTAAGTACAAAAATGGCAAAACTGAACAAAAACAGTCTTCTACAATATACTCAGTTAGTTCCCACACAAAATATGGCTTGATACTGCTAACTTGCAGAAGTTATACTACCCTTACATTATTATGAAACATATAACATCAAGTCATTATCAAATACCTGCCAATTTATCAAAAACCGGCATCTCAACATGAAGATATATTGTATGAAACGAATTGTTTTGTTTTTTAAGCGATGTTTTATCCAATATTTTTAAGCGAATTTTTATCCAGTATGACAATGGTCACATTTAGATTTCAGAAAGCACATCTCCTCATGCATTGTACAGCTCACAAGAATTAGGTCTTCATTTTGAATGTTCTAAATTTTGAAATAGGCTACGAAAGCTTCTGATTCGATGTATGATTTGGATTCAACAACCACACGACATACTCAGTAACCATGTGATATAGTCAGCAATAATGTTGTAGAGCAATAACAGATATAACTGGACCATGCAAGATGATAACAATAGCAATAGTATCAATGCCGTCATTAATATGCACTGCGCACTTAATCACTAGTCACCTCACATAAACGCATCAAATATGATGACCACTGCCTTGACACAAGTGCCTGCGCTACAAACACATGGTCAGTATGCTATCAAGGAGAAAACATTCAGTGCACCCTTTTAACTGCAACAACCTTTAGGAGACACAATTTTTGTCCGTTGGTTAAAGGTTCTTTCTCCAGAGAGTTCTCTCCCCTCCTATTTACCCTCTATACTATATGTATATACAGAAGGGGAGAGAACTCATGACAATCTCCTGAACTCGACAGAATGATACTTCCGAGAGATTCAAAGTACAAAATATATATCTAAATATCATTACCACGTTTTTAAAGCTAATTATAACTGTTAACTAGTGATAATAATTAGTCTTAATCTACTTCCATATTCCACAGCAAACACGCCTGGTGCCTGCTAATACAGAAGTCGCGATGAGATATTCAAATTACAGACCAACTTTCCATGACGGCGAACCCATCCAACAGTTCTGCTGGCCGGGTGCTAACATGAACAGAATTGAACATTACCATAGGAACATCAGATTTCCTTTAGAACCCAGTTTATCAGACGAAACGACAGATTCAAAGGATATAGATGAGTCGACGCCAAGACACGTAGACTTAAAAACTGTGTTTGGTGACAGCACATTTACTGAAACAAATAACAGTAACTAATAGAGGCGTGTGTCCGTTGATAATGTGTGTCCATTCTTTTGATACATGTATTAACAAACATGGATGAACCCTATACTTTAATTGCAGTATAACTTCACTAAAATAGCACCTCAAAACTACCACCACCTCATTTAGAAGGTCACATTCTAATAGACTAGTTGTCATTTCTTTCTTCCAAATATGAACACAGTGATAAGACCACCTCATAAGTAAGACTGACTTTCTTTAGAACCAAAGATGGTCTTATCATCAGGGGTTCACTGTATACCATTTTCATATTAGTGTGAAGTTGGCAGAGTAGCTTCTCTCCCCTTATCCCTCCCATAGTATATGTATACATAGTTCTCTAGAAGGGATAAAGGGGGAGAACTCATGATAATCTCCTGCATAGTTCTCTAGAAGGGATAAAGGGAGGGAACCCATGATAATCTCCTGCATAGTTCTCTAGAAGGGATAAAGGGAGAGAACCCATGATAATCTCCTGCATAGTTCTCTAGAAGGGATAAAGGGAGAGAACCCATGATAATCTCCTGTGCATTGGACCTAATACATGTCAGTAAAACATGGCAGGTGAATCGAAAGAAAAAAAATGAAAACAGTATGACAATACATTATTCCTTTGATTTACATTTATTTCAACATGTAAAGGTAGATTGAGATAAATTAAAATAAACATTTAACTTTCCATAATAGAGTTACCCTTGATAACATTCATAGAAAAACAGAAACATACTGTGGTAAAAAAAACTAAAGAACTTTCAAAAACCAATTTTTTTTTCGTATTTAATACCAATTTGATATTTTTCATAACGTGGTAAATAAAAAGAAAACTTAGTAAAAACTTCTCAAAAAAATAGTAAATACCTAATTTTTCATTGTTCCATTTCATTTTTTTGCCAGAAAATAAAAAAGTAAAGTAAAAATCAACTTGCCTCGGAGTGAAAGAGATTTACAAGATAAACAACAAGAGAGCCATGATGGCCCTATATCGCTCAGCTGAGTAAAAAGTTGTTTACATTTTTAAAATCTATTTTTAGCCCTGACACCTACTTATGCAGCAGACTTGACCATTTATGTAACTTTGCAAAAGGCCCATCTAAGGGTCATTCCTGTGAAGTTTGGACCAAATTCATTCAGTGGTATAGCAGGGGATGTCCTTTTAAGAAAATGTTGACAATAGGCAACACAAGATTATAGACAATAAACATCCAACGACCTTAAAATAGGAAAGACAATAAATGGTTAAAAGAAAATACCGAAACAGCATTGTCAGTGAAAAGAAAGACAATAAGTGATATATTTGTACATTCAAGAAAACAAATAATCTTAAAATCTATTACACAGCAAAAATGAGAGATATAAACATATTTTACCTTTCATCAAGGTATGAATAAAACATTTGACAAGAGAAAAGTTTTAATGAAGTCCATTCTATCCGTATCGAATTCATCTACTTAGCACTATTCAAATATATTCATACCTGGATGAAAACAAATTACACAGTTGATGTCCTTAACAATCCATAATAAATGGATGTTTGTAAATACAGAGTTTTAACCCAATGCAGATTACAGCAAACATCAACTTATACAGATGAGACATTTAACAAATCACATTTGATTTACAAACACAATACAAATATATAACCCTAAGTATATAATACCTGTAAACTGATTTTATCATTCCTGAACTATAAGTATGTACATGTACATGAACTTGCAATGTTTTCCTGCAATTTAAAGAAAATATATGTGCTTTGATCATTTGTTTATGATTATTACACCAGAAGATTATATAATGTTATATATAATGAGATGTGGCAAAATTTGACGAAATCAGACACATTCAAATAATTGAACAGGCAAAAAAAGTTTCAATTGAAAGTTTTTTATAAAAATTCCATGTCAGAGCAGGAAATATGTTATAAGCACAAATATGTCTGGACTTATCTGCCTTTGTATTGAACTAGAAAATCAACTTTTAAAATATTCATGTACATTTTTGGATATTGAATTTTCGTACTTTGGCTGTTTCTGACATAATGGATGTCTTATACTAATGCTTCATTCTACTAGATGTGTCCATATGGGCTTTTAAGTACAAAAAGGGTCATTACTCCTAAACAAAATCGCAGATTGTAACTGAAATCGAGCTTCACTTGTATTTTATTATCCCATCCTTATGAGACTAATATGAGCAGAATCCATCCTTTAAAGAGTTACTGATCAGAAACCAATTGTTCACACAGACAGACGCACAGACAGTCAGACACTTCAAATGGCAGGGGTAAATCATAAAAATTGCATTCTACTACTAAATCATTAAATTTATGGCACAAAACAATCAATACAGTGTATCAACACATAAATACACAATCAATACAGTGTATCAACACATAAATACACAATCAATACAGTGTATCAACACATAAATACACAATCAATACAGTGTATCAACACATAAATACATCAAACCAATAACAATGCCCATTCTTACAACGAGTAAGGTAGACTGGATACATCAAACCAATAACAATGCCCATTCTTACAACGAGTAAGGTAGACTGGATTTTAGCACAAAAATGTATGTCCCAAACTGTTGGATAGGCCAAAGACAGTGTGAGACAATGTTGACAACTGCATCATATTATTGCAATCATTTATGCATGTATTCAAAACAATTTATGGGATAAAAAGTTATTGACAGACCACCAGCACAGTAACTTCGTAATTCAATGACAAGCCTTGACCTTGGTCTGATAAGACAAAAGAATTTTGCAAATTCAAGAATGTCTCAAAAATAGTTGCCAATGTAATTTGCCTTATTCACACAAGTACAATTTTTATATACTTTACTACTGAAAAATACTCTTTTTGGTGATTTGCAAACATTTGTGCTAACAAAACATCTGGTATCGCAGATTTGTGAACTTCTTAACTTGCAAAAAATTCCACTTTACACATAATAATTTAAGATTCACTTAAGATGCTTCTGTAATACGGGCCCAGTAAGTGATCTGTCAGTCATCTGTGTACATTAACTCTGCCCTCCTGTATCACTAGCTAATAGAGACAAAGCTTAGAATATTGTATGAGTGTATTATGAGTCAGTTGATGTTAGACTGTAGCAGTGAATAAACGTATATACTATACAAATCCCTTCTTGGGTCCATTACTTAGGGTGTAAAGTATCTATATAACACAAAGATTGTGAAAATGATGGTACATTTGTAGAAATTAAGGTTAAAAGTTTCAACAAAAAAGTCAAGGGGCAGGATAAAGCAAGAATAGGCAGCATTCAAGCTGAGTTCATAGTAAACTGTGCAACGGAATGAAAAACACCGAGAAAGTTCTGGAATCAAAATGATGGAACAGAATATTACAGTACCAAAGCACACAATTTGTTCAATGTAAAAAAGGAATGCATAGAAACACATATAGGACCAGCCTTCATACAGAAAGAATCAAAACATATCAAGCAAACTAAGAATATAATAATTCTACAGTATTTGCAACATAACATAAGACAATTCAGTTAACAACTGGCCCCTAACGCTACTATCCTACATCAACTCTACATTATATCACAGTTTTTGTAATACCATTAAAAACAATTGCACTTAACAAAAAGACACTTAACAATACAATCATATATATGCATATATAGATGTAGGAGCAAACATGATTGGATATCCAGCACCTCAATAATATGGCATGAATATCAAATTATTTGAATTTTTGAAAGAACTATGAACTGATATGATGAACTTTCTAAGTCAGATCTATGAGAGCACATATTTGAGTTTAACTTTCTAAGTCAGATCTACGAGAGCACATATTTGAGTTTAACTTTCTAAGTCAGATCTACGAGAGCACATATTTGAGTTTAACTTTCTAAGTCAGATCTACGAGACCTCATATTTGAGTTTAACTTTCTAAGTCAGATCTACGAGACCTCATATTTGAGTTTAACTTTCTAAGTCAGATCTACGAGACCACATATATTTGAGTTTAACTATGAGATTGATAATGCCGTGAAATGTAAGGCACTATAATGGTTCCAAGATATTCACAAAAGGTGGGTAAATTGTTACAAAAATTTATAGAAGCAGAATGAGAATTAATCAAAAAGCATTGACTAAAGTAGTAAGGTATTTTAATTTTGTTTGACTATCCGTCCCTGATTGACATCTTTTATTCAACATCAAGGTAAAAATGATAACAAACAACTTATGTTTTGTTTACAGGTTGATGAAGAATGGTCTGACATCAATTTTGTAACAACAGCACTGAAACTGCCAAGGTTATGGATAATGATGGGGATTTTTCAAAAAGCACCGTAGATATGGCATACTCGCCCACTTCCCATAATTATAAATTCAAACAAATCCTTCAAACAGAACTTGCCATGTTCAAGAAAGAAAATGTAACAAACAGGGAAGGTCCTTGAACTAGAATCATCACACTTGTCAAAGAATGCAGTCTAAAATTAGTCAACAATACTTAACTTTGCAATTTTTAACTAATTCAAGGGCCATAACCTAGGGGCTATTTGAGCAATTCTTCCCGTTATTAAACTTTCCGGAGATCTTGTGGTGATACACACACTAAACCAGTTTCATTAATATTGGTAACTGAACATGATCTCTAATGTCTTGACACAGAATTTCCTGCTGATATCTAAACAGAAGACAATGGACAAAGAGCGACATAAATGCTCTCCCTCGAGTACTGTGTGCTCAGACAAGCAACAACTCAAGTGATACAGTTCGTATACAACCTAGCTACATATTCAAACAACATTAATGTGATATGAATTTTGAATGTAAAGCTGCCATGCTCATGAGACAAATGGAAAAGCAATGATTAGATGTACAGACATGTTTTATTCAATTCAACCATACATGTATCCTGGTACATGTATCAAATACTAAGATATATGGCACTATACATGTATTCAGCTGTGTGAAATATTCTGCAAACAAATAGATACAAATCTGACAGAAAATGTTTTTGTCAGTAGTAAATTTTATTCCTACAGAAAAGTTATAAACATAAAATTTTGATACATTTTATCAAGAACACTAACTTTGTTCAAAATATAAAAATAACTCACAAGTAATACATAAAAAGCGGAAATAAATATCTAAAGAGAGCGCAGTAACACAACATGACAACATTTAATACAAGCTTGATTCTCAATGTTTCTTCCATCTCAATTAACATTATTACACATAATATCTTCAGTCTGTAACCCACAATGACAGATCCGAGTAAAATAAACATTTTTATTAAGAAAAAACTTTTTATCTAAAATGATTTTAGTGCATTTTGAATTCAGTGAACATTGTGAACACTATAGCGGCTAACAAGTTTTTCAGGAAATGATTTGGTCCCAACATCGAGAATGCTTGCTAGAAAATGTAAGGAAACCAAATGCATGGCTATATGTTGTCCGTATTTTGGTGTCAATCAACAAAACACATCCAATACAAATTTAATGACACTTGGTTTATCCAAGGCTGATAAATGTCATCTTATATATAATTGCTTCAAACAATTTTTTCTCAAATAGGTAAGAGCGCAACTTAAATATATAAGGCTTATCATGTGTTTTTGTTCTAGCCACACAAACTCTCACACAAGCTCTAAAAGATGATTGGTCCCTTAACGAAAGTTTATTGAGCTGATTAAAAGCAAATAAGATAAATAAAATACAAACACATTGGTGTAAAAATTGTATAAAAATCATACGATTGTTTTCATAAAAGCAAGAATGATTCACAGCAATAACAATTGTCATAAAATTGTCAAAAACAGGTGAAATGTAAAATAATGAAGTATCAATAAAAATCCATGTACCAATTCATTGGAAAGTTTCCCAAGTATTTCTCATTTCCCCCAAATAGTGTTAATATTGTGTAAAACGATTCCCAATGAAGTGATAAAATGTTATCACCAAAAGAGTCTTTTAAAACCTTTTGCTTTTATTGCTTTAGTCTTTGTAACAGGGGTGCGGGGACAATGCAGGTGAGTTCAGGAAGTTAATCTCGACAACAGGACATTGAAAGTTAACAAACTAGACAAGGAAACAGAATGGTTGGACTGACTTAATTCATGCCACAGATCCCCTGTACATAAACAGATACAGTGGAAACTCCCTAGTCCGGACACTCTCCAGCCGGACAGTGGAAACTCCCTAGTCCGGACACTCTCCAGCCGGACAGTGGAAACTCCCTAGTCCGGACACTCTCCAGCCGGACAGTGGAAACTCCCTAGTCCGGACACTCTCCAGCCGGACAGTGGAAACTCCCTAGTCCGGACACTCTCCAGCCGGACAGTGGAAACTCCCTAGTCCGGACACTCTCCAGCCGGACAGTGGAAACTCCCTAGTCCGGACACTCTCCAGCCGGACAGTGGAAACTCCCTAGTCCGGACACTCTCCAGCCGGACAGTGGAAACTCCCTAGTCCGGACACTCTCCAGCCCGACAATTTTCTCAGTCCCATTTTAGTTCCTTCTATGTAGCATATGAAAACATTCCCTACAGTCCGGATCCTCCCTACTACGGAATCCAGATGATTTTTTCAGTCCAGACTGTTATTATTACACATAAAATAAAATTCCCCCAACAGGACCATAATTTTTTGCAAAAACACGTCAGACAGTCAGTATAGTGACCAGAAATTGAAAGAAGCCATAAATAGCTTTAATTATCGCAGGGTTTAGAAAACTAGATGTTTTTGCATGCATTCTGTACAGTCGGGAACAAGGTAGTAACAAGGAAGCGGTGCAATAATTACGTAAACAACACTGCAAGAACTATTGGGTGGATAATGTTGTGAAAATATGCGGTAATAATTAAAGGTTTAGCGATTGATGACCCAAGACAATACTAGGATGAGCAGCAAGACTGATGGAAAATGTGTGAGCTACATATTAGGAGCGTTCAAACTGTAAGCAATTTAGATCAAGCGTTTGTTTTTATCAATTTGACCAATAAAAAGTGGGATATTTGAGTAATTACTGCTTGGTAAATCATTTTAATGTTTTTTAGAATAATTTGCCATACTCCAATTCAATATATTAATATTGATCACCATTGTTTATTGTACTTCTTGTATCAGAATTAAGTTATTACCTATCAATACCATTGGTAATAATAGTAATATTTATTTAACATTGCCTCTTACGAAAAATGACAGATTTTTCTGCGACAAACATGTATACAAGAGTAAAATGTCTTGATGTAGAATTCCTCTCTAGTCTGGAATCCCCTCCAATCCGAACTGTTTGGTTTGTCTGAAGGGTGTTCGGATTAGGGAGTTTCCACTGTATACATATGCATAGACATAATGACACACAGTTCAATGAGTGATTGCATAATGTGCTTCTGGACGGATGAATAAGGTGACAGGCATATCTTATCATCAAAGGTTGCAGTGTTCAAAGTGCCACTATTCTGGCTTCAGACTGCATTGCAACTAAGGAAATCTGGCTGATTAGAAATGGCAGCCTTGCTACTATGGGTATATATGTACCATGTAAGCTTGCTTGAATTCAATAGAAAAAGAGATCCACATGTAAAAGTGTACAACAGACATCGTGTGATCAAATATGCTAAAAAAAGCATTCATCTACGCAACAAAAACCCTAATAACATTTGGAATGATAAATTACATAATTCAACAACTGAGAGATCTTTGAAATGAATGTTTTTTCAAAATACTGCACATCTCAATAGATATTTTATAGAGAAAATATATTTTCTAAGTATACACCACTATTTCAATACTTCAACAAAACATCAAATCATTAAAGCCATCACTAATGTAATGTTTGGTTCATTATGATTGAAGAGCTTGTTTTGAATGATCAGGCACTTCTATTATTGACTTGCAGAGTCCATTACGCTGCTTAATACCATTCTTGCCAGGCAGTATGCCATTTAGTCCATTTTTTGTTTTATGAATTTTATCAAGTTCATTAGTGCCTGCAGTACATTTCGCGTACTCATCAATACTTTCTGTCTGTATGTCATCATCATTGTCTTTAATACAATTTTCTTCATTAGAGTCAATACTCTCTACAATGTTGCCTGAATCATCTACACCTGACTGATAATTTCCTTCTAAATTCTCTTCAATTTCACCAATTTGTAAACTTCCGCTATCCTGAATAATGTCATTTGGGTTATTGTATATGCCATTTAAATCACCAGAAGAATCGGGAAATATTGCACATGATGTGTCATTTGCTGTATCAATTTCACTATCCAATTCATCATTAGCAATCACTGTTTCAACATTTGCTTGGTTGTCAACTTGACTTACCTCATCTAAGTGTTCATCGTCATCTGCGCTAGCACTTAACTCTATGCTTTCATCTTTATAACTAGGTTTAATTATAAGATAAACAGACACTTGACTTTCATCATCACAATCAACCTGATCATCAATTTCTTGCATATCAGCTTCCATTGCATCAGCTTTATTACCAATATTGGAAAATGATGAAACTGAGCTATTAATTTGATGATCCGAATTATTGTCATCCTCTTCGTACGAACTGCCAGAAACAGAATCTTCATCACTTCTATCAGAAGAATTTATAAAGATCCCTTTTGTTTGTTTGTACCCATTTAATGCTGCTGGATAAGAATTACCCAGAAGACTGTGGCATTCTGATGCATCACTGTAACCAGCAGTGTGAAATCCGGAGGACTCCTGGACTAGACTGTTTGTTCGATACGGTGGAGTAGTTTCTCCCATCTCCACTTGCTCAGGTGGTAGAACCTAAAAGAAGATATATATGAGCATACAATTGGATCTGCTTCAGTAAGAACATGGTGTCATTTGTCATTTAAAAAAAAAATTGTAAGGGGATAGAAATAATTAAGTCAATCATAACAAACTGCCATAATAGCTCAATTGGTAAACTTTGAGTGTGGGAGGTTGAGGATCCTTGACCGCAACAAACCAAAGCTGTAAAAACCGGTACTGATAGATCCCACGCTAGCCATTCAGTATATAAAGGGAGATAAATAAGCTTAGGTGAGTATCTGTTTGTGGATACCATGTCGGTCGCACAAGAGCTTTGTAGCTCATGTTCCTTCTTTATCATATGCGACGTTAAATAAAGTTTCTCCATATTAAATTCATTATTCTAACAATTGTCATAATACTGCAATGGTCACTACTGTGTATGTTAAGAGCATTCTCAATCTTTCAAAGAATTTTACAACATTATCACTAGATAAAACTGTTAAAGTAATTTGCTCCACAAGTTTTTGAAATATTCAAGATGTTCACCATTCCGCTATCTTGAAGGTGATTGAAAAAAAGAAACCATGTGACCCACTACAACTCATCATGTAGAATATTTGCGTGAAGTTCCATGAAAATCCTCTAAAAGCTGTAGAAACAGTTTGCTCCACAGTGAAATTTTCTATCATCTCCTATTATTTAAGAGCATTAACTCTGTCAAAAATCATGCAACCGGAAAGCGCTGACAATATGTACATCTAGCCGTGTGTCAGTTATGGCTAACAGTGGCGAACGTTTAGAAACTGTTTTGTTTTGTATCCCTGACCCACCGTATCACATTCACTGCACACGGGGAACCAAATTGCAAACATTACAAAACATAAGCCCCAAACACCTTTACTTAACGCAGGGCTGGTTTGGTACAAATCATTTGGAAAAGTTTCATTGAAATCCTCCCAGTGGTGTATAGGAGAGTTATAGATAGGATGTAATATGAAGTAATGGGACAAGGGGCATGATTCCTACATAAACCTCACTTCACTTTGTGAAGCAGGGATATGATAAATTACTAATGTATACAGTAAAACCTCACCAAAACACCACCTCAATAGTAAGTCCACCAAAGACCAAAATTTTCAAGTTCATTTTTACTGGTTTGCTCTTTATTCAAACTCAATATTGATGCCCCTCAATAATAAGACCTCCCCAAAATTAAGACCACAATTTTCAAGTACATTTTCACTGTTTTGCTCTTTATTCAAACTCAATATTGAGGCCCATCCTAAAATTAAGACCACAATTTTCAAGTTCATTTTCACTGTTTTGCTCTTTATTCAAACTCAATATTAAGACCACCCCAAATTTAAGACCACAATTTTCAAGTACATTTTCACTGTTTTGCTCTTTATTCAAACTCAATATTGAGGCCCATCCTAAAATTAAGACCACAATTTTCAAGTTCATTTTCACTGTTATGTTCTTTATTCAAACTCAATATTAAGACCACCTCAAAAAGAAGACCACCCCAAAATAAAGACCACAATTTTCAAGTCCATTTTCACTGTTTTGCTCTTTATTCAACCTCAATATTAAGACCACCTCAAAAGAAGACCAGTTTTCAAGAGTCCCAGAGATGGTGTTGTTATTGGGGTTTTACTGTATATTATTAAGCAAGCTGTCATTAAATATTGGAAATTTATTATGGAAATTTATTAGTGAACCCAGAGGGGTTCAAACCAATGACCCCCCACAACGTCAGCCCCTAGCACAGAAGTAACTGCGACCATACCCACTATGCCAATGAGGCATCCCCAAAAAAGGTTGTTCAAATGATGCTGATATAGTCGTCGTTACTTCAGTACATGGGATAAATAGCTAAAATTTATCACAAGATGTCATTAAAAATATTCAATTTCTTATCTGTGAATACTTACCAGATTATCTAAGGCGGGAGCATTAGTTTCATCCACATTCACCCTATTTGCTTCTATTAGCCTTTTCCGACGCTTCCTGAAAAGTAGTAAGACCATCCAGTAGAAAATATGTCATACAAGGCATCAGTAAAATACGTAGGGAAGAAATACCCGATAAAAGTGTAAGGTCACATAATGGTTATGTGTACAGGGTAACCTTTCCACAGCGGTAACCAATAGCGGATAAAGGAGGGGCGCATCCGGCATGCGCCCCCCCTAAAAGTCCCCAACCTTACATCTTACAGTAATTGACAGTACAAAACATATAGGGAGATTAACAATAATTATACTGCATTCATGATCATATCGCGGCCTCATTTCTAGAACCCTGTAACTAAATTTTTGGCGGTTTTGAGTATTTGGTATTGTTGAAACCATCTCTCCAAGCTCTTTCTATCTCTACTACCTATACTGTTCTGGAATGCACATATAACTTAAATAAAATGCAATTCCGTAACCCTGTATGAAACAATTATCTCAAGTTGTTTTCCTCAAAAAAACGAAAAATAGGTTACGGGAAATAATGCGACAATATGTTAGTGAACTGATTTTCAGGACGTTATTAAAATAGCCAAAAGCTCAATTTTCAGAAAATTAGTAACACAAATTCAGAGAATTTCTCACCAGTAATGCAATATCACCAAAATAAGAGCCATGCGAAGGTTTATTACTCTGATCAGGGAGTCAACTGAGTTAATTTATAACAAATATCTGTAAACTGCATACTGAGGCACATCAATTATGTACTTCACAATAAGTAACAAATATCTGTATACTGCATACTGAGGAACATCAATTATGTACTTCACAATAAGTAACAAATATCTGTATACTGCATACTGAGGCACATCAATTATGTACTTCACAATAAGTAACAAATATCTGTAAACTGCATACTGAGGCACATCAATTATGTACTTCACAATAAGTAACAAATATCTGTATACTGCATACTGAGGCACATCAATTATGTACTTCACAATAAGTAACAAATATCTGTAAACTGCATACTGAGGCACATCAATTATGTACTTCACAATAAGTAACAAATATCTATATACTGCATACTGAGGCACATCAATTATGTACTTCACAATAAGTAACAAATATCTGTAAACTGCATACTGAGGCACATCAATTATGTACTTCACAATAAGTAACAAATATCTGTATACTGCATACTGAGGCACATCAATTATGTACTTCACAATAAGTAACAAATATCTGTAAACTGCATACTGAGGCACATCAATTATGTACTTCACAATAAGTAACAAATATCTGTAAACTGCATACTGAGGCACATCAATTATGTACTTCACAATAAGTAACAAATATCTGTATACTGCATACTGAGGCACATCAATTATGTACTTCACAATAAGTAACAAATATCTGTATACTGCATACTGAGGCACATCAATTATGTACTTCACAATAAGTAACAAATATCTGTATACTGCATACTGAGGCACATCAATTAGGTACTTCACAATAAGTAACAAATATCTGTATACTGCATACTGAGGCACATCAATTATGTACTTCACAATAAGTAACAAATATTGTTGCCTTTGATCAGGAAAAAGTATATGGCAAATAAGTGAGCATATTTCAAGGACTGAGTATAAAACTGACAAGGGTTAGAAAATATGTTTAAGGTAGCCAAATTAGCTTTACATTATAGGAGGCCAGACCAGGGATCAATCTCACATCGCTATGCTGATAGAACCTATCACTGGCAAATCTGACCTTCGTACCTATTGGGCTGTCGATACAACCCCCCCTCCCAACAAAATGTAAAACAAATAACCCTGATATCATTTTTGTATTGTATCATGATGCAATGACAGTCAAATATTAATAACAACACTATTTTTTTTAAAGACTGTAGATAAATATGATAGCTATCACTCAGCACAAATAGCACCAGTGTGAATTATAGATCTTATGACACCGGACCGGGATAATTTTTAGTTTCATACCAGATAAAAAACTTGCACACAATGTTTCGTAGTAACATCTTGTCATATCATATCAAATATATCAACATGACAATTAATAATTTTACTTTAAAGAAGTACATTTTTTTTCAATATAAAAACAATACAAACCTGTACCATACGACACATCCACCAATCGGCGCAAAAAATAATATTATGCCACCAACAATGGCAATGACCTCCAATATTATTGTCCCTGATTCTGTCAATGAAATAAATATAACCATGAAATATCAACAAATAGAATTATCAAGTTCAAATGAAATCTTCTGAACAAATATCCTTATGCACCAGTGAAAAAGACATTAAAAATCCAGTGAAATGGCACTGCCTTTTTTGCACCCGGGTTTGCACTAACAGGAGATTGTCAAGAGTAATTTCCCTTTTACCCATTTTGAGTTTTATCCCTTTGCCTCTTCTGTAGAGTATGTTTATCTATATAGAAGGGACAAAGGGAGAGAACTCTAGAAAGGGAAATAACTTGTGACAATCTCCTGTGACGTGATCCTGATTAACTATTTGATGATTAGAGAGACTGAGAGATGTAAATATGGTATGTAATATATGAGATGCTGTGAGATGGATATCTTGTTTTGGATATAAGATTATTTTGAACATTTTGTTCGCCATTGAGTTTTTGTGGGGATTATGACTGAGGAATGCGTTGTATTTATATAAGGATATGACATGTACTTGGTTTACTGAATGAGGAATGAGTTGTATTTATATAAGGGTATGACATGTACTTGGTTTACTGAATGAGGAATGAGTTGTATTTATATAAGGGTATGACATGTACTTGGTTTACTGAATGAGGAATGAGTTGTATTTATATAAGGGTATGACATGTACTTGGTTTACTGAATGAGGAATGAGTTGTATTTATATAAGGATATGACATGTACTTGGTTTACTGAATGAGGAATGAGTTGTATTTATATAAGGGTATGACATGTACTTGGTTTACTGAATGAGGAATGAGTTATATTTATATAAGGGTATGACATGTACTTGGTTTACTGAATGAGGAATGAGTTATATTTATATAAGGGTATGACATGTACTTGGTTTACTGAATGAGGAATGAGTTATATTTATATAAGGGTATGACATGTACTTGGTTTACTGAATGAGGAATGAGTTATATTTATATAAGGGTATGACATGTACTTGGTTTACTGAATGAGGAATGCGTTGTATTTATTTAAGGGTATGACATGTACTTGGTTTACTGAATGAGGAATGAGTTGTATTTATATAAGGGTATGACATGTACTTGGTTTACTGAATGAGGAATGAGTTGTATTTATATAAGGGTATGACATGCACTTGGTTTACTGAATGAGGAATGCATTGTATTTATATAAGGGTATGACATGTACTTGGTTTACTGAATGAGGAATGCATTGTATTTATATAAGGGTATGACATGTACTTGGTTACTGAATGAGGAATGCATTGTATTTATATAAGGGTATGACATGTACTTGGTTTACTGAATGAGGAATGCATTGTATTTATATAAGGGTATGACATGTACTTGGTTTACTGAATGAGGAATGCATTGTATTTATATAAGGGTATGACATGTACTTGGTTACTGAATGAGGAATGCATTGTATTTATATAAGGGTATGACATGTACTTGGTTTACTGAATGAGGAATGAGTTATATTTATATAAGGGTATGACATGTACTTGGTTTACTGAATGAGGAATGAGTTGTATTTATATAAGGGTATGACATGTACTTGGTTTACTGAATGAGGAATGAGTTATATTTATATAAGGGTATGACATGTACTTGGTTTACTGAATGAGGAATGAGTTGTATTTATATAAGGGTATGACATGTACTTGGTTTACTGAATGAGGAATGCATTGTATTTATATAAGGGTATGACATGTACTTGGTTTACTGAATGAGGAATGCATTGTATTTATATAAGGGTATGACATGTACTTGGTTTACTGAATGAGGAATGCATTGTATTTATATAAGGGTATGACATGTACTTGGTTTACTGAATGAGGAATGCATTGTATTTATATAAGGGTATGACATGTACTTGGTTACTGAATGAGGAATGCATTGTATTTATATAAGGGTATGACATGTACTTGGTTTACTGAATGAGGAATGAGTTATATTTATATAAGGGTATGACATGTACTTGGTTTACTGAATGAGGAATGAGTTGTATTTATATAAGGGTATGACATGTACTTGGTTTACTGAATGAGGAATGAGTTATATTTATATAAGGGTATGACATGTACTTGGTTTACTGAATGAGGAATGAGTTGTATTTATATAAGGGTATGACATGTACTTGGTTTACTGAATGAGGAATGCATTGTATTTATATAAGGGTATGACATGTACTTGGTTTACTGAATGAGGAATGCATTGTATTTATATAAGGGTATGACATGTACTTGGTTTACTGAATGAGGAATGCATTGTATTTATATAAGGGTATGACATGTACTTGGTTTACTGAATGAGGAATGCATTGTATTTATATAAGGGTATGACATGTACTTGGTTACTGAATGAGGAATGCATTGTATTTATATAAGGGTATGACATGTACTTGGTTTACTGAATGAGGAATGAGTTATATTTATATAAGGGTATGACATGTACTTGGTTTACTGAATGAGGAATGAGTTGTATTTATATAAGGGTATGACATGTACTTGGTTTACTGAATGAGGAATGAGTTATATTTATATAAGGGTATGACATGTACTTGGTTTACTGAATGAGGAATGAGTTGTATTTATATAAGGGTATGACATGTACTTGGTTTACTGAATGAGGAATGCATTGTATTTATATAAGGGTATGACATGTACTTGGTTTACTGAATGAGGAATGCATTGTATTTATATAAGGGTATGACATGTACTTGGTTTACTGAATGAGGAATGCATTGTATTTATATAAGGGTATGACATGTACTTGGTTTACTGAATGAGGAATGCATTGTATTTATATAAGGGTATGACATGTACTTGGTTACTGAATGAGGAATGCATTGTATTTATATAAGGGTATGACATGTACTTGGTTTACTGAATGAGGAATGAGTTATATTTATATAAGGATATGACATGTACTTGGTTTACTGAATGAGGAATGAGTTGTATTTATATAAGGGTATGACATGTACTTGGTTTACTGAATGAGGAATGAGTTATATTCATATAAGGGTATGACATGTACTTGGTTTACTGAATGAGGAATGAGTTATATTTATATAATGGTATGACATGTACTTGGTTTACTGAATGAGGAATGAGTTATATTTATATAAGGGTATGACATGTACTTGGTTTACTGAATGAGGAATGAGTTATATTTATATAAGGGTATGACATGTACTTGGTTTACTGAATGAGGAATGAGCTATATTTATATAAGGGTATGACATGTACTTGGTTTACTGAATGAGGAATGAGTTGTATTTATATAAGGGTATGACATGTACTTGGTTTACTGAATAATAATAAACTAAATTCGCCCAAAAGGTAATAGTAGATAGGCATACACATTCATATGATATCGTCATTAAGGAGAAATGATGACACAACAGCAATGCATGATAAAGTTGTCCTCTCTTACCAATAACACATCCAGTACAAGGTTTTAAGAGAATTCGCATTCTGTCTAAAAAAAGTAATTGTGGAGAAACGAAATGGATTGATATTTTACAATGTTTCTCTACGAGTTGACTTAAACGACCCAGTTTCACTCTTGACCTAGATTCCATACAGCATACCATTCTAATCAAATCTCACATAGATTTGGAAATAAATGTGGCCTGTAGAGTGTTGGCAAGCCTTACTTATAATTTGACCTAGTGACCTAGATTTTGGTCCCTGTATAGTTTCCAAACTAGTCTAGAATATATATTGATCAACATTCTGTCCATGTTTCCAAACTAGTCTAGAATATATATTGATCAACATTCTGTCCATGTGTCCAAACAAGTCTAGAATATATATTGATAAACATTCTGTCCATGTTTCCAAACCAGTCTAGAATATATATTGATCAACATTCTGTCCATGTTTCCAAACTAGTCTAGAATATATATTGATCAACATTCTGTCCATGTTTCCAAACTAGTCTAGAATATATATTGATCAACATTCTGTCCATGTGTCCAAACTAGTCTAGAATATATATTGATCAACATTCTGTCCATGTTTCAGAAAGATTGGACAGAAATTATGGCATGTCAACAGATGACAAGGTTTGAAGCTAATGGCTCAGGTATGTTCAGTGTTAAGGTATTGAGATAAAAATATTGTAATAAAAACTTGCCTTCTACTTCAGATTTCAGCTCGACAAAAAGTGGATGGCTGGGTGCTGATCCAGATGAAGTCATGGGTGTCACCCACACACAGACTCTGGCATTATCTGGTAAACTATCATCAATAAACTTTGTAGCATTCCTAGGACGAGTTATTACTGTAACTTTCCCAGGGCCTGCAAATGAATAAAACAATGAAATGGAATGAGAGAAATATCCTGTAACATAACTGCTGCACGCGATCAATCTAACCTTGCCAGGGCTATGGAATTTTTTTTAAATGGCATTATGACATGTCAAATGACAGCCAATTAACTGTATTCATTTTAGCACAGCAATAGATGGGAATGGCTATATACATGTACAGTGAAACCTCAATAATAAGACCAAACTAGGGATTCTTGAAAACTGGTCTTAATATTAAGGTGGTCCTAATATCGAGGTTGAATAAAGAGCAAAACAGTGAAAATGGACTTGAAAATTGTGTTCTTAATTTTGAGGTGGTCTTATAATTGAGGTGGTCTTTCAATTGGGTGTTACTGTATAACTGTTCTGCAATATATGTTAAAGCTGTCTAAGACAAGTGCATCTCAATAAGTTTTACCCAGATCACCTCAAAATAATACTTACATTTACAGTCTTTGTCCGAGGTTTCACAAAATGACACATCGTACTGAATCACATATGTTTTGATCTTGTCACAATCATATTCTGACCATTGTACCTCCAGTCTAGTACCAGGTATCGCAACTACATCTGGTAAGACTTCAGTTGGAACTGTACAATATGTAAAAAATTACGATAATTTTCATCATGTAGGGTTTCACCACACATACAATGGGTGTTGAACAGGACTGTTCAGTCATAGAAACAAAATTAGCTGTTCCACTTCAAAACCTCTATTAGTGACCCAAAAATCAATTTTCAGATTTTTCTATTATCTTACAGAAACATTTTTCTACTTTTTTGATACCAAAAATATTGAAATTTGGACGTCTACTTTTCTTTTTATAGTAATTGCAATATTAAGAACAGAATGTAAAAGTAAGCTAATATGATGATGTCGCATCAAACGCTTAACTCAAATGTAACTTAATTCTAGTAAAAAACCTTCTGTTTTGAAATGGAAACACTTATAAACATACTTCAAGTTCATTCAATTCCATAAATCTTAATAAAGACACTAAAACAATGCAGAGAAAAAGCTTCATAGTTTGTGACGTCAAAACTGTCATTGGTAAATAGTCGACGTCATAACCAACATCACTTATACAGGTTTTGTCATGGAAGTGCTCAAATATACATTTAAACTGCATGTGTGATGGCAAGCTGTATTGAATTGTCATCATGTCTTAAAATATATAAGTGTTGAAGTTATTAAAAACACACCTTTAAATGATTAAAACATCATCATCGACCCATTTCAATAAATTAGTTGTATTCAGTACAAACCACAGGAGAGAACTCTTGAAGGGATAAAGGGAGAGAAATCATGACAATCTGCTGTGGTACAAACTACATGTATCAGAAAAATAATGAAATATTTAGCGACTATTCTGCCGTTATGAAATATCTGATGCTTTGCACTTAAATTACTTCGAGTCATTAATGCAGAAAAAGAACTTCTTTTACTTGCATCCACGACTTGAAACAGAATGTGTTTTTTAATTTTGAACCATGAAAGAATTCTAATGACTGTCTAATTAATGACTGTCTAATGACTATCTAATGACTATCTTTTCAATTCTGTCCACAAAATAGCTTATCTAATTCATTTTTGAAAATGCAAACAATAATCGTTTACTTCAATGTGAATACCACATTTTATGTAGGAACGCAATATTGTCTACCAAATGTGTTATAAACAAATTGTATCTACAGTCGCACCTCGTTCATTTGAATCTACAGTCGCACCTCGTTCAATTGAATCTACAATCACACCTCGTTCAAATGAATCTACAGTCGCACCTCGTTCATTTGTATCTACAGTTGCACCTCGTTCATTTGAATCTACAGTCGCGCCTCATTCATTTGTATCTACAGTCGCACCTCGTTCATTTGTATCTACAGTCGCACCTCGTTCATTTGAATCTACAGTCGCACCTCGATCATTTGAATCTACAGTCGCACCTCGTTCATTTGTATCTAGAGTCGCACCTCGTTCATTTGTATCTACAGTCGCACCTCATTCATTTGAATCTACAGTCGCACCTCGTTCATTTGTATCTACAGTCGCACCTCGTTCATTTGAATCTACAGTCGCACCTCGTTCATTTGCATCTACAGTCGCACCGCGTTCATTTGAATCTACAGTCGCACCTCGTTCATTTGAATCTACAGTCGCACCTCGTTCATTTGAATCTACAGTCACACCTCGTTCATTTAAATCTACAGTCGCACCTCATTCATTTGTATCTACAGTCACACCTCGTTCATTTGAATCTACAGTCGCACCTCGTTCAATTGAATCTACAGTCGCACCTCGTTCATTTGTATCTACAGTCGCACCTCGTTCATTTGTATCTACAGTCGCACTTAGTTTATTTGTATCTACAGTCGCACCTCGTTCATTTGTATCTACAGTCGCACCTCGTTCAATTGAATCTACAGTCGCACCTCGTTCATTTGTATCTACAGTCGCACTTAGTTTATTTGTATCTACAGTCGCACCTCGTTCATTTGTATCTACAGTCGCACCTCGTTCAATTGAATCTACAGTCACACCTCGTTCATTTGTATCTACAGTCGCACCTCGTTCATTTGTATCTACAGTCACACCTCGTTCATTTGTATCTACAGTCGCACCTCGTTCATTTGTATCTACAGTTGCACTTCGTTTATTTGTATCTACAGTCGCACCTCGTTCATTTGTATCTACAGTCGCACCTCGTTCAATTGAATCTAAAGTTGCACCTCGTTCATTTGTATCTACAGTCGCACCTCGTTCATTTGTATCTACAGTCGCACCTCGTTCATTTGTATCTACACTCGCACCTCGTTCATTTGTATCTACAGTCGCACCTCGTTCATTTGTATCTACAGTCGCACCTCGTTAATTTGAATCTACAGTCGCACCTCGTTCATTAGTATCTACAGTCGCACCTCGTTCAATTGAATCTACAGTCGCACCTCGTTCATTTGAATCTACAGTTGCACCTCGTTCATTTGTATCTAGAGTCGCACCTCGTTCATTTGTATCAACAGTCGCACCTCGTTCATTTGTATCTACAGTCGCACCTCGTTCATTTGAATCTACAGTCGCACCTCGTTCATTTGAATCTACAGTTGCACCTCGTTCATTTGAATTTATCCGAAATTTTATTTTGACCATAAATGGTTTAGAATAGCCCATTTCAATTTGACGTGCCTAACAAGATGCATCGAGACCTGATCTTTATTTCAGATGATACCAAAAGTATTCTGATAGAAGGATGTCGAATAAATGAGGTCAATCTGTTATTGTGATGTATGAAACAATATGTTGCTAAACCTGTGAAAAGGAAGTACATCTTACCTTTACCTATCTGGTAAAAACACTTTTCCCAGTGTATACCAGTATTTGTTACCAAACCAAGGTTGTCACGGTAACCATGAGTGATCAGTCCAAATCTATATGCAACATCTGTACAAACATCTTTCGGAAATTCGTACAGAGTTTGATTCACTTGTAATGCCTGCCACTGGATAGGTTCCTATTGGAAATATAAATTTTATTTCCTTAATTATTGCAATACTTCCAAACTGTTTAACCAGAACAATCACAGGCAAATTATACATGGTCTCTCATAGGGCAAATCTAATTCGCAAATTCAATTAAAGATTTATTGTTGTTCATGATAATTTTTTAACCAATTATAACCAAAGTGATTGAAGTAGAGCATGAAATCAATAAAACGTGCGTCGCCATTACAAAATCTGTATTAGTGACGTTAAGTATTTCCCAGTTCTGATGTTTTTGTCCGAAAATGTTTTTGAAGTGTTAAATTGTGATTTATAGAATTAAAGAAATGAGGAAATATTTGTAAGTATTACATAATTTGTTTCTCCATTTGAAGACCAGAAGATTTTTTAAGAATGATGTACATTCTGACCTGATGTCAACATTTTGTAGCTTACTTTAGCATCTGGTTCTTAATTTTGGAATTGCTATAAAAAGAAAAGTTGATGTCCATCTTTAATACTTTTGGTATTAAATGAAAGTTGAATAATATATCTGTTAGAAATCATTAAAAACCTGAAACATGAAATGGGCAATGCCCACAAACCAGGTTTTAAACCTAATTATTTGTAACCAAAGCTCTATTTGTATAATGAATACATGATGTTAATCAATGCTGGAAAGGTGCCAGAGGTGATACATGCATACACACACTCACACTTAGATATATTATATATATATGCAACAACTATACACCACGCATAGCGAAGATATTAAGTGGAAACTGATTTTTTAAATTTTAAGTGACCTTGACCTTGGATGGAACGAACCCAAAAGCAATCCCAAGCCAGATCTCCACATGTTCTTACTATACACCAAGTTTGATGTCAATATGATCAACGAAACTCAAGTTATTTGCCGGAAACCAAATTTCTATTTTTAGAAACAGTGACCTTGACCTCTGGTTGACTGAACCCAAAAGCAATCCCAAGTGAGCTGTTCACATGTTCTTACTATACACCAAGTTTGGTTACAATATGATCAAAGAAACTCAAGTTATTCGCCGGAAACCCCCAGTTTGAAGCCCGAAACCAGCCCGCCTGCCCGCCAAACAACACGCACCATTCTAATAACCTGGTTTTCTTTGAAGGACTTTTTGGTCACTAAAACAGGTTTTGCACACAAAGATTTTCAAAGTTTTCACTTCTATTATATATTAAATATATTTTTAGCAATAGTGACCTTCTTTTGCAACAGACCGGAATTATTTATGTAACTTTGGAAGAGGACCACGTAAGGATCATTCCTGTAAAGTTTGGTAAAAATCCATTCAGGGGTTTAAGAGGAGATGACATTTATAATTTCCACTATAGTATATACATATAGGGAACAGGCCCCACCCCTGGCGGCCAATCTTGTAAGAGGACCACTAGACAATGCTACACACCAAATATCAAAGCTCTAGACCTTATGGTTTGGGACAAGAAGATTTTCAAAGTTTTCACTTTTAAAATCTATTTTAAGTTCTTGTGACCTACTTATGCAACAGACCGAAACCCTTTATATAACTTCGAAAGAGAACCACCCAAGGATCATTCCTGTGAAGTTTGGACAAAATCCATTCAGTAGTATTGGAGCAGATGTTGTTTAAGATAATGTTGATGCACATTACACACCGCACGACGTATGACGGACATCCAAGGATCCTAAAAGCTCACCATGAGCATGAAGGTGAGCTAAAAAAACTGTTAGATGTATAATAATGCCTTTATCTATAGTATGTCCACTTACCTGACAGTTCACAGTTCCTTTACACCATACAACAGTATGATTTACAGGTTTCGAATCCTTCGGAGAAATAGTAGCGAACATCTTACAATCTGAGTTAGTATCATTGTACATCACAACAAGGTCGGATGGTGTTGGACCTGAGAATAAAATAAACATAATACATACACAACTATGGTCTCATTTTATTAACTTTACAAGGGTTGAAAACAAACATTGAAGGTGGTCAGCCAATGAACACATGTTTTGTAAAATACTGACCGACATATATTGTGTACTAGAGCTTCAACGATTCGCCTGTCAACCGATTCGATTACCAGGATATGAATCGTGAATCGAATCGTGAGCTCCGTAGTTGAATTTCGATGCGTTGCATTGAATCGTTGAAGCTCTATTGTGTACACAAAAACAGTATGAGCAATCAACTTTGAATTAATCATAGTTTGTCAAACTGTTGTACTGCATGTAATTTGTAAAAATGTTGAGCTAC
This sequence comes from Mactromeris polynyma, assembly GCA_032209605.1. Taxonomy (NCBI): domain Eukaryota; kingdom Metazoa; phylum Mollusca; class Bivalvia; order Venerida; family Mactridae; genus Mactromeris; species Mactromeris polynyma. The sequence continues at coordinate 12,528,163 of JASFXZ010000001.1, forward strand.
ATTGTAGTCTGTCAACATGTTGAATAACATTGAAGTCTATCAAAATGTTGAACTTCATTGTAGTTTGTCAAACTGTTGAACTACATCATAGTTTGTCACAATGTTGAACTACATTGTAGTTTGTCAAACTGTTTAACTACATCACAGTTTGTCAAAATGTTGAACTTCAAGTAGTTTGTCAAACTGTTTAACTACATCACAGTTTGTCAAACTGTTGAACTACATCATAGTTTCTCAACATGTTGAACTACATTGTAGTTTGTCTAACTGTTGAACTACATTATAGTTTGTCACAATGTTGAAATACATCACAGTTTGTCAAAATGTTGAACTTCATTGTAGTTTGTAAAAATGTTGAACTACATCACAGTTTGTCAAAATGTTGAACTTCATTGTAGTTTGTAAAAATGTTGAACTACATCACAGTTTGTCAAAATGTTGAACTTCAAGTAGTTTGTCAAACTGTTTAACTACATCACAGTTTGTCAAACTGTTGAACTACATCATAGTTTCTCAACATGTTGAACTACATTGTAGTTTGTCTAACTGTTGAACTACATTATAGTTTGTCACAATGTTGAAATACATCACAGTTTGTCAAAATGTTGAACTTCATTGTAGTTTGTAAAAATGTTGAACTACATCACAGTTTGTCAAAATGTTGAACTTCATTGTAGTTTGTAAAAATGTTGAACTACATCACAGTTTGTCAAAATGTTGAACTTCATGTAGTTTGTAAAAATGTTGAGCTACATTGTAGTTTGTCAAACTGTTGAACTACATCCCAGTTTGTCAAAATGTTGAACTTCATTGTAGTTTGTAAAAATGTTGAGCTACATTGTAGTTTGTCAAACTGTGGAACTACATCATAGTTTGTCAAAATGTTGAACTACATTGTAGTTTGTCAAACTGTTGAACTACATCCTAGTTTTTCAAAATGTTGAACTTCATTGTAGTTTGTCAAACTGTTGAACTACATCATAGTTTTTCAAAATGTTGAACTTCATTGTAGTTTGTCAAAATGTTGAACTTCATTGTAGTTTGTCAAAATGTTGAACTACATCATAGTTTGTCAAAATGTTGAACTTCATTGTAGTTTGTCAAACTGTTGAACTACATCATAGTTTGTCAAAATGTTGAACTTCATTGTAGTTTGTCACAATGTTGAACTTTTTATTAGCAGAGTATTAATGGTAAAACTAGTATGACCATGAAAAAAGAAAATTAAATTCCCACATAACCTCCCACATAACCTCCCACATAACCACCCACATAACCTCCCACATAACCTCCCACATAACCTCCCACATAACCTCCCACATAACCTCCCACATAACCTCCCACATAACCTCCAACATAACCTCCCACATAACCACCCACATAACCTCCCACATAACCACCCACATAACCTCCCACATAACCTCCCACATAACCTCCCACATAACCTCCCACATAACCTCCCACATAACCTCCCACATAACCTCCCACATAACCTCCCACATAACCTCCCACATAACCTCCCACATAACCTCCCACATAACCTCCCACATAACCTCCCACATAACCTCCCACATAACCTCCCACATAACGAACCACATAACCTCCCACATAACCTCCAACATAACCACCCACATAACCACCCACATAACGAACCACATAACCTCCCACATAACCTCCCACATAACCTCCAACATAACCACCCACATAACCTCCCACATAACCTCCCACATAACCTCCCACATAACCTCCCACATAACCTCCAACATAACCACCCACATAACCACCCACATAACGAACCACATAACCTCCCACATAACCTCCCACATAACGAACCACATAACCTCCCACATAACCTCCCACATAACCTCCAACATAACCACCCACATAACCACCCACATAACCTCCCATTTGTAATAATAATTCAAAACAAAACTCACCCTCATGAGTAGGAAAGACAGTAACAACTTCAGATACATTCGGTCCACCTATACTGTTGCTAGCATGAAGTGAGAGATTGATCTTATCATGGTGCCGTGGTATGCTAATTTGTTCAAAGAATTTTTCAACCGTTGAATGTTTGCTTATGTTGAAAGCAAGAATGTCGTAACAAACGTCTATATGATTAGCATGCTGTTCACAATCTGGTAAAGGCTGAAAATGAATAATATAAACTGCACAAATGCTAGTTTGACATTTGCTGATGTACAATTAATGTATATGTTTTGATTACAGATTAAAATCAGTACCAGTGACACCGTCCCATGAACACATTAAAGAATACTGCAAAACACATACATGTAATGTTTGGACACTAATATTGAGGTTGAATAAAGAGCAAAACAGCGAACAGACTTGAAATTTGTGTTCTTAATTTTGAGGTGGTCTTATTATTGAGGTGATCTTTAAGGGAGGTTTTACTGTAGTTTATCGAGTTTTGTTGATACTTATGAAACAATCAAACCAATAAGCATAGCATCTATAAGGCGTAAACAAAAAATATGTTTGTTTCCTGTAACCCGACCGACCGTAAATTTTTACCGCCGACCGAAAAATAATTATGGTCCAAAAGTAAAAAAAATCAGATTTAATGATCTCTGGCCTGTGAAGACAAAGATAATTAATTCATGTCCAAACTATCATATACACTGCAACTCCATTATAACGGGATCAGCAGGGGGTTCAAGACTCGCGAATGCGTTAAAATCTAAAGACATTAACAATAGAGAAGGAATACCAACTTACCCCACCCACGTGTTGTGCATACTACGCTTTCATAAATTTCGTATTTGTTTAAAATAATACGTAGATGAAAAATAGAAAACTTATTTATGCAGTATTATTTTAAACTATTTCAAAACAAAACTTATAAATTATTTAAAACAAACCTAAAATACGGTAATTTCTCTTTCGGAACCGCGATATTTTGGCGGCGTTTGTATTATTTGTTACCCGTGAAAATGACCTCCTTGTGACACTCACAAAATACATGTGGACAATTAATTTTATAATTATATCTAATTATAGTTTCGTACCTATCGATATTTATCCGTTATTCACCAGAACAAAAGAATAAAAATGTTGATTGGACCAATCACGCATGAAAAATGCGATGACCTAAAGTTTTTGCGGTAGTATCTGCATTACATCTGACACATAAAGCATTTCAAGCCAATTAAATAATACCAAAATGTGCATCATAGATAAAGTTACCACCCACGACGGTCGACCTCGTAAATTAGAAGACGACGTGGCGTCTTTGAACTCTGCCAGTAGAAAATTTTCGATGTGTGTCGGTCGCATCAAACATTGGGCCGACTATGTTGATGTAACAAATCGAGACGCGGCGCCTTTGTAGTCTGCAAGAACATTGTTTTTGACTCACAGAACTTCAAACATTCCGTGCCGATTTGCCTGCTTTTGCTTCGACTTAAAAGGTAAACATGCCGATACACAGCTACTTTTTGTGAGAGATTGAGAAATAGTCGACCGACACATCTAGTGGATGTGTAAACAACAAGTGCTGTATTAATTGAATTAGCGCATCCGGATATCGCAAACAGGTTTGCATTGTCATTATTTAGTTAATTGGGGATTAACACTCCTTTGTTTAGACATGCCCTACAGTCATTTACTCAATTAAAGAAATCTCGCCGGTTCGCGATCACAATTCTTTAACAGCACGTGATTTCGCGAAACGGCAGATCAGGAAAACAAGTTTTCTTCTTTTTTAGCAAATTTTAGGATTTTTCATGAAAAAAATCGGAAGCCACGACGACATTATAATGTAGCTGCAGTGTATTGATTTATTGCAAAGTGTAAAGATGAAATGCTTCCCTGTTGAACATACTGACAAAAAAAAGATTATACTAAAAATTGCACATTATGTATGTCTGCCACCGCTGGTAATCGAATTCAGTTTAGATTACTTCACATGATATTTTAATGTATTATTCTGACATTTCCAAAAAAAAAAAAAAAAAAAAAATCCCTACCTACCGACCCATCTTTTTTGAAGCATGTTACAGGAAACAGACATATTTTTTTTTAGGCCTAATCATAAACTTGAATGAGGACTATTTAAGCTGTTACAAGTTCATTATATATTGTCTCTAAATATTGCGGACAGAAAATGAAACTAGTCCATCTCCAATAAACAAATAAGCAGGTCCTAGGGTCACAAAGAGCCCAAGTTTGTACTCAAATTAAGTTCAACTTTTATTTTTTAATTACTGAATACAAAATATTTCACTACATTGAAAAGATTGGATTATCTTAACAGCCTTTAGCTATCTATCAATCAACACCTTAAAGTTTCTTTCTTATCATTACTGACAGAATGATCTAAGAAAACCCAATACTAAGGAACTCAAATAAATGAGATTGAAGACAACTTTCATATTTAAGCAATTGAAAATGCAAGTTTTAAATATTATCTAGAAAACTAATGAAAAGATCAGTATAAATGAACGTTAACATTCAATAAAAAGAAACTCCAAAAACTCTTTCGAAGTTTGAAGAAATACTCGTTGAGTTTGAGCAGACACTTAAGTTCTTTCGTGAACCTGGGACAAGATATACTTGTTTTGCTCTCAATATGCACAATTATAGTCATATCCAAGAGTGCATTATTTCTGCGAACTTTGCAAAGAGTGATCCAATGCTCGTTTGTACCATATCATTTTACATGGTTTACAGTGGTTTCAAATAAGATTGAAATTTCCACATCCAACAGAGTTATATTACAGAACCAAGACCCAACACCTAGCAGCCATGTATTTTCATGACTCAGTTCTTTTTAGCTGTTCTGACAAGAGGATCATCTAATAATCATTTGAACTGAATTAATTTCAATTGTGAGTACTGGTTTCAGATATTTTTAGGCCTTTCTGTTTGTTTGGCATGGCAACTAGAGTTTTAGGTAATTTCTTCTGACAATGCTAGTTTAGGGAGCATTCCAGTAACATTTTTGTAAAATATAAGGAAAATGTCATAGGAAGCAATATTTTACTGATTGGTTTATGGAAAGATGAACAGGTCAGCAGATAGAATTATGGCAATCCATGTAATAGTTTACAGTTCTCCTATAGCTGAAGAAACCAAACAAATTCGAACCAGTAACGCATTTATCAAGTTTTGGATACTAAATCTAGAGGTTATAGATTGAAGGCTAGCCAAGATGAAATTGTTCACAAATTGTTCTCAACAGCTCATACAACACCTGTACAGCTCATACAACACCTGTACAGACAGCTCATACAACACCTGTACAGCTGATACAACACCTGTACAGACAGCTCATACAACACCTGTACAGCTGATACAACACCTGTACAGCTGATACAACACCTGTACAGCTGATACAACACCTGTACAGACAGCTCATATAACACCTGTACAGACAGCTCATACAACACCTGTACAGACAGCTCATACAACACCTGTACAGACAGCTCATACAACACCTGTACAGACAGCTCATACAACACCTGTACAGCTGATACAACACCTGTACAGCTGATACAACACCTGTACAGACAGCTCATATAACACCTGTACAGACAGCTCATACAACACCTGTACAGACAGCTCATACAACACCTGTACAGACAGCTCATACAACACCTGTACAGACAGCTCATACAACACCTGTACAGCTGATACAACACCTGTACAGACAGCTCATACAACACCTGTACAGCTGATACAACACCTGTACAGCTGATACAACACCTGTACAGCTGATACAACACCTGTACAGACAGCTCATATAACACCTGTACAGACAGCTCATATAACACCTGTACAGACAGCTCATACAACACCTGTACAGACAGCTCATACAACACCTGTACAGACAGCTCATATAACACCTGTACAGACAGCTGATACAACACCTGTACAGACAGCTGATACAACACCTGTACAGACAGCTGATACAACACCTGTACAGACAGCTGATACAACACCTGTACAGACAGCTCATATAACACCTGTACAGACAGCTCATACAACACCTGTACAGCTGATACAACACCTGTACAGCTGATACAACACCTGTACAGCTCATACAACACCTGTACAGCTCATACAACACCTGTACAGCTGATACAACACCTGTACAGACAGCTCATACAACACCTGTACAGACAGCTCATACAACATCTGTACAGACAGCTCATACAACACCTGTACAGACAGCTCATACAACACCTGTACAGACAGCTCATACAACACCTGTACAGACAGCTCATACAACACCTGTACAGACAGCTCATACAACACCTGTACAGACAGCTCATACAACACCTGTACAGACAGCTCATACAACACCTGTACAGACAGCTCATACAACACCTGTACAGACAGCTCATACAACACATGTACAGACAGCTCATACAACACCTGTACAGACAGCTCATACAACACCTGTACAGACAGCTCATACAACACCTGTACAGACAGCTCATACAACACCTGTACAGACAGCTCATACAACACCTGTACAGACAGCTGATACAACATCTGTACAGGCAGCTCATACAACACCTGTACAGACAGCTCATACAACACCTGTACAGACAGCTCATACAACACATGTACAGCTCATACAACACATGTACAGCTCATACAACACCTGTACAGCTCATACAACACCTGTACAGACAGCTCATACAACACCTGTACAGCTCATACAACACCTGTACAGACAGCTCATACAACACCTGTACAGACAGCTCATACAACACCTGTACAGACAGCTCATACAACACCTGTACAGACAGCTCATACAACACCTGTACAGACAGCTCATACAACACCTGTACAGACAGCTCATACAACACCTGTACAGACGTGTCCTAAGAAACAAACTATTAAATGATTCAATTTTCAAGTTTCAAATGAGAGCTTGAATGCTTAAAGTTATTTTTTTACATCGCTTGTGTAACACATTGGCAGAAAAAGTTTCTAAGAAAGCAGTAATCGATAGTGATTAGTATAAGTTGTACTGATTCAGGGATTGTGAAGATCATGATCAAACTCAACTCAAACTCAGGACCTATAAGTCAGGATTTATTCACTCCAGCCCTAGACCACAATGCATTCCATACAAAAGTGAGCTTACTCACCTTCCAGTAAATTCGTACTGTGGCATATCCTTCTTTTTCCATACTTTTGTCAGTGTCAATTTCGTACAATCCTGGATTTGTTTGAGGGTTGACATCAATAACTACAAAGGTTTTAAATGAAAATTGATTTGTTTGATTTTAACATTAATTATTCTCAAAATACAAAAAAAATTAGTTAGTATCAAATGCTCAAAACCAAGAAATAAAAAAAATACAGTCCGATCTTGTTCATTCGAATTCATCAGGTCCCAAATTTTATTTCAAATAATAAATGGTGTCGAATAGCCCACTCCAATTCTACGTCCATAAGAATATAAATCTGGACCTGATATTCAGATAAAAGCTTGTCCAATAAACGAGATTCGACTGTATACCAATTTGAAAAATCTGAAAATATTCACGTATCACTCATAGGTACTAAATGACTTAACATGTTGAAGAATCATAAAAACGACATCCTTTCAATACTTCTCAAAATGGCAGTCAAAATGAAAGGCATACTCGAAAGACAACATCTTCAGGCAAGTTTCCTAATAAACGAACAGTGAATCCAATAAAATATCAATACAGTTTTAACATTAGTAAGTTTTTCCATGCCTCTGTGGCCAGGTGGTTACGGATGCCGACTTCAAATCATTTGCCCTGAATGCAGCAGGTTTGAATCCTCAGCAGGATGTGGTATTTGTATGTGAGGTAGCTATCCACCTGGCTTACTGAAGGACTTACTCAGGTGCTTACCTATGCCAAAAATATCGTCAAAGGGGCAGCTGGGATCTACCTTCACACTAATAGCTGGAATAGTCACTACATGACCCTGGCTGTTTATAAGACTTAAAGCCCATTTACAAAAAAAGTTTATCCTTAATACCCACCATCACTCTCTGTCCGATCACTAGTATTCACACTGCGACTCCAGAGACCTTTAGGTATAATAGTTGTGTTATCATATTTCTTCTCTGCCAGAATTTTGCCACGCACATAAAATGTGTACACTGTGTAGGGATTTAGACCACAGATTTCAAATGGTTCAAGACTTTTCTTTATCCCATCGTAAGTAATTTCAATAGACTGAAAATATAATTTAGACAAAAATGAGATTTGGATCATTTGGTATAATAAGTAGCCAGAGACCTCAAGAGGGACACAATTTCTTTAAATAATAAAAAAAAATTAAAATATTATAACAATTACTAAAAGCACAATCAGTATTCCTGAATTTACAAAAGTTAAGAACTCAATCCAATGCATTATCACCCGAAGAAAGCTCTACAACTAAACCCCTATGCCTAATTGTGTGTACTTTATTTCATACCTTAGCCTGAGAGCAATCAGACTGGTACTCAACATTATAGACAAAATCTCTACCACTTCCAGCCTTAGATGGTGTCCAGTCTAGAGTTACACATCGTGGGTTCTTTGTCTTATATACAACTAACTTTTCAACAGGTCCTGGTACAACTGAATGAAGAAATTGACCATAAATAATGTATAAATACAGTATAAACTGTCTATAATGACACACACTGGTACCGACATGAAATGTCACATAATGCAGGTTGTCAGATATCAGCAGGTTTTCATTTTTCACTGAATATCCTACAGTCTTCATGTGCATGGTGACCGTTGGTATAATATAGGCTATAAAGTATACTCTGGAAATGTTATCATTGGTCAACAGGATAGAGCAGGTTGTTGTAATGAATAGGTGTCGTTACAAACAGTTTATACTGTATTTCAAATTAGGTTTACAAAATATTTTGAAATATTTTCACGAGTCTGCTTAATTTGTTATACATAAAAGTCACATACAGACTTAGACTTTTGTCCAAGAATGAAAATTAGCAAGTGTACATCTTAACCAATCTATGAAATCAATTTCTGCTAATTTTTACACATGTGATTTATACATGAAAATCGGCATTTCGTCTGTACAAGATAATGTCGGCCAAGTAATGTTGTATAGGATTGTGAGCTTATTTGGAATCCACTTAAGGTCAAAATGAAAAAAACATACATTTTTTTAAAATATTGAAATTTGTTGCATAAACAACCTTGCCCTAAAAATGAAGTTAAATAATCAAAGGGCATTAACTGTGTCATGTTTACTATGATTTGCTCAGTAAATGTTAAATGTACCAGAATCTGAAAAATGTCATTAGTAGAACTTGATGGAAAAAATAATGCCTCCATGATCATCAAGAAGATTTTACAAATTCAAATGCAGCATAAATTGTAAATACTTACTGATGTTATACTTGTTAAATTGACGACGTATGGGTGAAGATTCCATTTTATTCCGACTGTTGGAAACTGTCAGTCTCACATACAAAACAAGAGGATCAGTAAAATCTTCATTGGCCCAAATACAGCTATTTCCTGTCTGATGTGGACATGGTTGCCATATGGCATTAGGGTTATCACTGAAATATAACCATTTGCTACTATATTCACACTCCAAGCTATATACCATTGATCATAAGCATATAGGAATATTGAAAAATGAATTTCAAATACAAATCTAAAGTTAACTGCCCAGAACAAATATAATGACTTTTTTTCGCAAAAACTTATCTAAGGTTTTATTAGTAGCAGATTTGTTATAAAATAAACAAATAAGAAGGCTGTAATGATCCTTAAAACTCACTTGAATTTGCTATTAGGTAGATACCTTTACACTTAAGTTCCCACTATGAAGAATTATTTGAAGAAAATGAAAATTTAAAACCATTCCTAGCCTCTTGAAGCTATACTTTTTGAATTCTGACTGATCATAATCATTGCAGCAAAACGATTTTGAGTCTGGTTTCAGATGAGAAAAGTCCAACAATTAGAGACAATTTTTGCGCGGAGTTTTAGCTCAGATTGAGATGCTTCGGGAGATCGGGACTGGATAAACACATGAGGAGAGTTTGAACATTCCTACCCAGTTATATGTCAAACAAAACCAGCTCCTGTCCCCGGCAGCCATGGTTTTTTTTGACAGCTCAAAATTATTTCAGCAAATTTTGTTGAAGATCTACCGTGAATCATATCTACCAAATTATTTCAAATTCTGACCATTGATTTCAGACAAGATTTTTAAAATTTCCTACAGAGTTATATAGCAAAAGACTGACACAGCCCCTGCAGCCATTTCACCAATCATTTAAGCAACTTTGTAGAGGGTCATCCACGGATCATTTGTTCTGAATCGTTTTGAATTTTTATTTTTTATATTGCTGCCCTTGAAACCATTATTTTAATTGAATTTATTTAATTTTCATTATTTTGGTCATGGATCATGCCAGTATCATTCTGATCAAATTTATGCCAACTTAGTTTCACAGCAGACGGAATTTATATTCAAATGCTGACAACAGGTCAGACAACAGACAAAGGTAAAAAAAATACATCGTTAAGTCAACGACTAAGCTAAGATGAAAAAAGATGGTCAGTGCAATTTGTGCAACATAAAAAATTGCAGAGATGTTACGGTTGCTGGTCACTCCAGATCCAAAATGGATTTTAGTAAATTCACCGAAATTCAGTGGATTTCAGTAAGGTAACATACCCCTCATCGAAAGGTTAACCAATCAGCGTCAAGGTTACAAACGTTGTTCGGTTGGAGAGAAGTTGGTTTAGTGGTTAACATAAGATTTGATTGGTTTACACAACACTGATATGCAAATAGCAAAGCCATGTTAGTACAGCTGTGCTTAAAAAAACCACTTACCTCTTATACCGGAAATCAACATCCCCTCCACTATCGTAATAATCTTGAATATACTGACATTTTACATCCACCCTATGTACATATTTCACACCTAGGGACCAAGTGCAATTAATTGATGAGAAATCATAAAGTCTACATTGAACATCAGTTGGTGGCTGAGGTTTAACTGAAAATAAAGATAAAGATATTGAGCATTTAGTGCACAACTACTGTAAATACACTGCCCCCAACCCCCTTGTTGTCCACTAATATTCTCAAAAGTTGTTATGATAGTCTGTCAGACCATTCCTTGCTCCCCTATTAATATACTGTATAAGCGGATAATATCATGTGTTGAAAAGTTTGCGAATTGCTGATTCCAAACGTTTTGCATGCGGAAGTGTTTGCGAATGGCGGAAATCACTTTGTTCATATCTTAAAAATTGCTGTTATAATTGATTGTATGTTATATTTGTGTGTAAATTGAGTAGTGCATTTATTGACGTAATCTACTGCTCAAGTAGATAACGATTTGGAATTTATGAAAAGATCCATACAATGCACATGTTTACCGAGCCTCATTATCTTGGCCCAACTGTGTGATAATGAGCTGTTCCACAACTGTGTAATAATGAGCTGTTCCACAACTGTGTGATAATGAGCTGTTCCACAACTGTGTGATAATGAGCTGTTCCACAACTGTGTAATAATGAGCTGTTCCACAACTGTGTAATAATGAGCTGTTCCACAACTGTGTAATAATGAGCTGTTCCACAACTGTGTAATAATGAGCTGTTCCACAACTGTGTGATAATGAGCTGTTCCACAACTGTGTAATAATGAGCTGTTCCACAACTGTGTGATAATGAGCTGTTCCACAACTGTGTAATAATGAGCTGTTCCACAACTGTGTAATAATGAGCTGTTCCACAACTGTGTAATAATGAGCTGTTCCACAACTGTGTGATAATGAGCTGTTCCACAACTGTGTAATAATGAGCTGTTCCACAACTGTGTGATAATGAGCTGTTCCACAACTGTGTAATAATGAGCTGTTCCACAACTGTGTAATAATGAGCTGTTCCACAACTGTGTAATAATGAGCTGTTCCACAACTGTGTAATAATGAGCTGTTCCACAACTGTGTGATAATGAGCTGTACCACAACTGTGTAATAATGAGCTGTTCCACAACTGTGTAATAATGAGCTGTTCCACAACTGTGTAATAATGAGCTGTTCCACAACTGTGTGATAATGAGCTGTTCCACAACTGTGTAATAATGAGCAGTTCCACAACAAAACCTGTATTAGTGACTAATACATCCATTTTCAGATTTTTTCATTTTCTAACAGACATATTTTTCTAGTTTTATTCAATACAACAATATTAAAATTGGATTTCTACTTTCCTTTTATAGCAATTAAAATATTTCACAAAAAAATAGAAAAATAAACTACAAAATGATTACATCGCCTCAGAAATACCTTACTCAAATGTACATTAGTTTTTAAAAAATATTCTGTGAAAAAAAAAATCTTCACATTCATTTCATTCTATAAATCAAAATTAGGCCACCAAAACCCATCCAAGAAAGTGCTTAGCTCGTGACACCAAAACCCATCCAAGAAAGTGCTAAGCTCGTGACACCAAAACCCATCCAAGAAAGTGCTTAGCTCGTGACACCAAAACCCATCCAAGAAAGTGCTAAGCTCGTGACACCAAAACCCATCCAAGAAAGTGCTTAGCTCGTGACACCAAAACCCATCCAAGAAAGTGAATAGCTCGTGACACCAAAACCCATCCAAGAAAGTGCTTAGCTCGTGACACCAAAACCCATCCAAGAAAGTGCTTAGCTCGTGACACCAAAACCCATCCAAGAAAGTGCTTAGCTTGTGACACCAAAACCCATCCAAGAAAGTGCTAAGCTCGTGACACCAAAACCCATCCAAGAAAGTGCATTTTTTTTTTTTTATAATAAGTTTTTTTAGGGAATTTTCCCATCATTAAATAAAATTTGAGGAAAAAATGAGCATGAAATAACTATAAGTTTGCAAGAACACTTCTAAGAAACATGATTAAATATAGGACTTGTATCTGAAAAAAAATAATAATGTCAATGCTCCACCTTCCTTTACCTCCTTTGACACAGTCAACACACTCAAATGCTCCACCTTCCTTTACCTCCTTGGACACAGTCAACACACTCAAATGCGTTCCTAACCGGTCGCTTGATACATTACCATAAATTTAAAACAAAACCAGTGAAATATAAAGTACTACAATCCTTTGAAACCCAAAATTCGCACATGACTTTTCTAAATAAATTGCTTATAAAGATTTACCGGTATATCAAAATTCATAACAACAGAAACATAGGACAACCAATTAGAAAAGTGTTTCAGTGTAGTTATTACTAGACTTTATATGAAAATTTCAAATTCATCTGCATACATACATTCCAAATTCAAGAAATGAAAATTCCAATCCAGATGACAGATACATAAAATTTACACAATAATTTTTAAAGTTACGATGTAAAATTTCATTGTTTGAGATGATCTGATACAATGCAAAGGTGCAATCAAACTTAAAAATTCAAATACAGTAAAACCTTACCTAAAGACTACCTCAATAATAAGACCACCTCAAAATTAAGAACACAATTTTCATGTCCATTTTCAATGTTTTGCTCTTTATTTAACCACAATACTAAGACCACCTCAATAAGAAGACGAGTTTTCAAGGGTTCCAAAGGTCTTATTGTTGAGGTATTACTGTACATCAAATGGCCAACAGTAATATAATCAGCACCAGGAGAATAAGAAGTTCACAATGTAACAACAGTAACAATGTTATTGATGTATATGAACTTTAAACTACAACCATATATGGGTGCACAAAATCCTTAAAAAAACAAAAACACTGCTACGTTGAACATGAATTGTAAACCATTACCGCATGTTTGTGCCAAAACCTTAAGAAAACAAGAGAGCCATAATGGCCCTAGACCGCTCCCCTGAGTTTCACAGCTCAAACAAGAACAATAAACAAACAGAAATCGGTTAAGTTTTGCACTAGGGATTTATGTTGAAAGTTTCATGTATTAAAGTATTATACAATTGTCCATAGAATAGAGTTAAAATAATAGACAGATATATGTAAATTAAATGAAAGAATAAGAAAATAATCAGAATTTTTTTTTTATACAAGAGTTAATTAGTAATACAATATTATTAAAATAGAGATATAATCATCACACTGATACATATATACTCGGTAAAAAAAGTCTTGCGACATGGAATATTTGTTTGGTAATTTATCGGAATGCATTCAAAACCTATATAAACTATCTATTTTTGGAAAGTTTAACTCATGGCCTGTCGATTGGTTCTTATATAGCGCTAGTTACACCTCTATTGTTTTAATAAATACTGTTAAAATCGCCTAGACTGGAGCGTCAAAAGTCAGGAAATGACGAGTTTTTTGCATTACCAATACATTTATCGCTCAAATTGTTAATTCCATTTGTTGTTCCTGTATATCTGTTACAGAGTGTTCTTTAAAAATCAATTATTATCAGACATTATGAATCAAAATCTTCGGCATATTCATTTATCAAACGACAACAGGCTGCGGGCCGTCGGACATTTGCAGGCAGGTTGGAGCGCTGTATACGTCGGACTTCTGTTTGGTGTAGACAGAGCTACTGTTTATAGGTTATGGAGGCTGTTTAGAACCACTGGATCCGTCAGTGACAGATGAAGGTCAGGCCGTCCGCGCGTTACTACACACCAGGAAGACCGATATGTGGAAGAGTCCGTCGCCAGAAACCGGTTCTTCTCTAGTGTGGACGTTCGCCAGAGACTAATGTTACGGAGAGGCCCTGACGCTAGACAAGTTTCGCTACAGACACTTAGAAACCGCATCTATAGTTTTGGGTTTAAATTACGTGTGCCGTCAAAAAAACCAAGTCTGCTCCAACGTCACTGTCAGGCTAGACTTGCATTTTGCAATGCACACATCGGATGGAATAGGCAGCAATGGAGGTCAGTGTTGTTTACCGACGAATCACGTTTTTACCTTCACAATACCGATGGACGTAAGCATGTGTGGCGCAGACGTCGGGAACGACATGCTGAATGCACCGTTATGCCGAAGGTGGATCAGTGATGGTATGGGGCGGCATAATCATTACTTCCCATGGAAGAACGGAGCTTGTTGTCATTCCAGGCACTATGACCGGCCAGCAATATCGTGACGAAATTTTCGAGCCTCACGTGCGACCATTTTTACGTCAGATGAACGTAAACAATCCTATCTTTCAAGACGACAATGCCCGCCCTCACCTTGCTAGGATTGTTGACGAATATATCCATGCCAATAACATCAATCGCATGAATTGGCCAGCCATGTCACCGGATCTGTCGTGCATTGAGCATGTGTGGGACGTTCTAGGTTGCCGCGTCACAGACAGGTTGACCCAGCATAGTACACTGGCGGATTTGCGACGATTTGTTGTGCAAGATTGGGCTGCCATTCCTCAGGAAACTATCAGGAAGCTTGTGTATTCTTCTAGGGCAAGAATGATCGAATGTCGTAATAACTTTGGTGGCTATACACATTACTAATTCTATGTGATAGCTTAAGAAATCGTTTCTGAGACAGTCGATCGATGAACTCTTTTTTCAAAACAAGTGCTAGAAAACTAATGTAAGTTCGTTGTAATTGCTTTGTTTATACTGATTTGTAAAAAAAAATACATAACAGCAACTCTGTTGAACATTATTACTGCCTCCATTATTCCTACACGTCCAAATCGCCATTTTTGTGACTTTGATTTACGTCATTAATAGCCTTTAATAATACAATCAATTATTCAGTGGAAAAGCATCCAATTTTCTGACTTTTGACGCTCTAACCTATGTGATTCTAACGGTATTCATTAAAACAATAGAGGTGTAACTAGCGCTATATAAGAACCAATCGACAGGCCATGAGTTAAACTTTCCAAAAATATATTAGTTTACATAGGTTTTGAATGCATTCAGATAAATTACCAAACAAATATTCCGTGTCGCAAGACTTTTTTTACCGAGTATATATACAATAACAGGTGTATCATTAATTCTTGAAGTAGCAGGGAAATCACCAAAAGTAGGCAGGGATCTCAGGTACTCCCCATAATTATAATCATTCATACAAGAAAAGTAGCCGAGTGATGATGCTTAAGTTACCGGGCAATTTAACTGATTTCTGGCTCTTACTGACACCCCAGCAATAAGATTTTAATAATATCAGGTCATACACTAAGTTGAAATATGTATATTCTTCTTTATTCAAGCAACATATGCACAGCCCATCATGAAATGATTTTGCAAAAACAACAAAATGGAGTCACACAATAATCATTGCGACCCAAACTTTTGTTACCCTGAAATTTACATTTGCAATAAGCAGGCCCTTTTTCGGTTCATTTTTGAAAAGATCCTACATTAATTGGGAAAATTTGCGTAGTAAAATTTTGCCAATTTAGGAAGAAATTTAATCGATTCAAGTCCAATTTTGGGAATTTTTCACAGTTAAAAGTGTTTTTTTCATGTTTTTTTCGCGGCTCCCCAGCAATATACCAGGTCCCTCCGGTCAACAATTTTCATAGGGTGCTTCTGATTTGGATTTTGTCTGATTGGGAAAAATACATATATTTTGCTTTGGGAATGGGTCCGACTGTGGGAACTATAGAAAAAGTTGTGGAAGTCGTGAGAAAGAGCAACGAGTCAGCAAAGTGACCCTGGCAAACTTAACCTTTTCCCTAAAACTAAACCTAGTGAAGAAATTGCAGGACATACTAGTGTCTTTGGAGGAATTACCTGAAAATGGAATAATGGAATCAAAATCGAAGGACTGACGGTACAAGGAATCATCTAAGAACTAAAGCAAAGCATGCAGGAAAAGGACCACTAGATAAATCATGAATCACCATGAATATTACTTGTTATTTATAATGTTAAAAGCCTAACAGAGTATAGGTAAAATATAACACAAGAAATAAAATGTATCAGAAGTGTACAGGTTATAATGATTCAAAAGCAAACTTGATGATCCGACTTAGGAAGCTAGTTGTCCAAGAATATCCGTCAATTTAGTAACAAATAAACATACACAATGATAGCTCCACAATCTAAAATTAATAATCACATGTATATGATTGTGGGATTCTAAGGTTTGACTTACAACCGAACAATTGCTGATGTTGGTTAGTTTTAAAAACAGACTTGTCAGGGACTAACTTCAGCTCAACTGTTGGTAGCCCGAGTCAGCATTGGACTATACTGTGACATTGGGCTAGTGGATTTATAGAGACCTGACTTGTCCTGGGCTTCAGGTTGGTGGATTGTGTTGAAGACAGTTGTAGTAAAAGATGGATGAGAGGTTGATGTGACTCGGCTTCAGCCAACATAGATTGAACCCAAAATTATTTATTTTATGAGTCATTCGTTAAAGATATTACAAGAGCCTAATCGGAACTTACAATCCAGCTGCACATAAACATTGTCTATACAAATATTCTTCTTCTTTATTCTTTGTATACATCTGTACTGCATCGATTTGTTATGGCTCTTTATTTCAGTTTCTGTCACAGGAAACGCTAACTATAAAGAAGACGATGATAACAATGGTAGCCATAGTGACACAAAATCACCAGTAAAGTCAACATGAAGGTTTGAATACATTTTTCAATGAACATATAGTCTACTTCAAACATCACATGCACTCAAATATATCTTCATATGACCTTAAAAGGCACCATCAATCAATGAAATAATAAAATTAACTGGCACTTGTGAATATCAGTATAAACCTGCATCTTCCGCCACATATGAAGCGTGACATTCAATGTACATATAGTTATCAAACACTGATTGATGAGCATGCTGGCTTACAGAAGTTGGTTGGAAACTAACCTGTAGCCATCTGAGAAGAGTAAAAACTTTAAAGCATACTGTATATCATGTATAGTCAGTAAACTCCTCAATTAAAAATATAAAGACATCACAAATCAAGAGTTCAGTGCAAAACTATTGTAACTCTTATATAAATACATAGGGCTTGACGATGGTCTTGTGCTGAACCCTCGAAATATGTTATTAAAATGAGGTTTTAAAGGTCAATTTATCGAGTTTGGATTAAATTCAGTGAGGTTAACAGCTCAATCACTGTGATCAGGTAATAACATTGAATGTAATCATACATGTAAAGCGTACATACCTGTATTGCAGTTTTATTAATCTTGCTGATATATTCAACTGGCAATTCTTCTGCATCCGATCCCCTAACAAATTTCATACGTTTCCACCTCCCAGTTTTGCTGTTGCAGACTAATGTCAGGTTTTGACCTTCCACAAACATTGGTTCCCGAGGTAAAATGGCTAAAAATTGATAGGCATTAAGAGATACTGAAGAAGTTATTCTTAAATTTATTAATGTCAGACAATACCAAGTAAATCATAGGAAAACACCTTTCAAGGAGCTTTACGGACATGCTACCCCCTCCAAACAGTAATATATGGTCACCATTATTACATTTAAGAACATACTAAAATCTGAAAATATTAAACTAGATGTGTCCATAGCACACAGATGCCCCACTATGGACTTTTAAGTCAAACATAGCGCACAGATGCCCCACTATGGACTTTTAAGTCAAACATAGCACACAGATGCCCCACTATGGACTTTTAAGTCAAACATAGGACACAGATGCCCCACTATGGACTTTTAAGTCAAACATAGCACACAGATGTCCCACTATGGACTTTTAAGTCAAACATAGGACACAGATGCCCCACTATGGACTTTTAAGTCAAACATAGGACACAGATGCCCCACTATGGACTTTTAAGTCAAACATAGGACACAGATGCCCCACTATGGACTTTTAAGTCAAACATAGCACACAGATGTCCCACTATGGACTTTTAAGTCAAACAAGTCATAACTCCTCAAATGATGAAACTTAACCTGTATTTTATTATCCCATGCTTATATGTGCCCAATATGAAATGAATCTATCCATTCTTTCCAGAGTTTCTATTTGGAAACCAATTTTTAACACATTCAGACACTCAAAGGGACAGGGGCAACACCTTATCCCACTTCACCATGGCGGGCATAAAACATCATTAATGTGATGTTATTAATACTAGAGGTGGTATAACTCAAATAGCTATTTCTTTCATTATCGTGTTTACCTAAATATCGATTATAGGGGTGTTGTATACAACCTATTTACAGCGAGTTAAAATAATATCACACCATTTAAACAACCTAATACCACCCTATTCCCAATATAATGGATAAATCAATAATGAAAGCCTTATCGAATTAGGTTTATAACACAGGCTTAGGGTCTCTAATCTATCACATGTATAATTATGTACTCATAACAATGAAGTGCCGAAGCCTTGCAAGTTTTTTTCCTTCCCAGCAACAGATATACCTGACAGAACAAAAGTTTATCGATGTTGTCATCAGGATTCTTTTATGAAAGGTTCAAATGTCATAAAATAGTATGCCTGTGTAACTGTTAGTTTAAACAACAATGGAGTTAATGAGACATGTAACTCCTAGTTAATGAAAGATTGATCTTTTTTCATAAACGTGCCAAAGAATGTGCTACTAGTTGGTTGTGTTGATATGATTGTACTGTAGTCTGACAGTTGGTTTAACCAGCGTTCCTGGGTACCAACCAGTACTAACATGTTCCTCCACAAGCAGCTGACTGTGTCCCCATATCAACCAGCGTTCCTGGGTTACCAACCAGTACTAACATGTTCCTCCATAAGCAGCTGACTGTGTCCCCATATCAACCAGCGTTCCTGGGTACCAACCAGTACTAACATGTTCCTCCATAAGCAGCTGACTGTGTCCCCATATCAACCAGCATTCCTGGGTTACCAACCAGTACTAACATGTTCCTCCATAAGCAGCTGACTGTGTCCCCATATCAACCAGCGTTCCTGGGTTACCAACCAGTACAAACATGTTCCTCCATAACCAGCTGACTGTGTCCCCATATCAACCAGCGTTCCTGGGTTACCAACCAGTACTAACATGTTCCTCCATAAGCAGCTGACTGTGTCCCCATATCAATCCCCATATCAATCCCCATATCAATCAGATCTGAAGGGCAAAAAACTAAGTACCAGTATTATCTTAAGTCAAATTGTCATACAGAACATAAATCCTGATTCAACTTCAAACCTCAGACTTGCAGTCATTACTCTACCCAGCAGGCTTCAATAATAGCGCAACAGGAACAATTTGGATAAGAAATAATACTGGTACATGTACTTGATACAGACAAGACAATGGATGACACTGCAGGTAAACACACTGCTTAGTCAGCATTATGTTTGAAAATACAGTCAGACCTCATTCATTCAAACTGATCGGGTCCGAAATTTTATTTCAATAATAGATGGTTTCGAATAGTCTATTACATTTCGACTTGCCTAAGATACATCTGGACCTGCTATATTTTCGGATAAAAGGTTGTTGAATAAATGAGGTCCGACTGTATTATGTGAAATATGAAGTGCTCTTATAGCACATTTTTGTCAGGCTTCCTGTTGCTGACCAGGGCAAAACTACCTTACAATAACAAAACTTAAGACCATAATTATGTCACAATACTCACTTCCGTTTTGACAATTGTGTTTCAAACCACCATTTTTCACATTAGCATCCACACCACACAATATTAGAAAAACTGTTGTTAGGAAAATCATCACTGAAAACATTTACTATAATTAATATTTGACAAAAGAGAACACATTTCTAGTATAAGTCAAAGCCACACAAAGCTCTAGCTAGCACTAACAGGGATTCACACCCCTACTATGGCGCTCCATGTCAACAACAACATTAGTAACACTCTACAAAAAGTCATTGTATAATGACATATAAACTAAAAATTTGACAACTAGCAGGAGATCCACTTGGTGCTGAATCTCAATGATCACTTTGATTGTTTTTACTGGATTTTACCATTTTGTAGCCAAATTACCTATAATTTAGAGAAAAATTACCAATTCTTGAAGTAGCAGGGAAATCGCCAAAAGTAGGCAGGGATCTTGGGGATATTCCCCTTAATTATGATCATTCATACAAGAAAAGTAGCCGAGTGATGATGCTAAAGTTGCTGAATAATTTTACCGCCCTTGCATGCATGTAATATTAATAAATAATAATAAAAATGTAACGAGAGACCATTATGGATCAATAAAGGCCTATAATTATCGGTGTTATATTATCAAAATAATTTTTAACCTAGGTGACACCTTTGCAGGTACAGTAAAACCTCAATAATAGACCACCCTTGGGACTCTTGAAACCTGTCTTATTATTGAGGTGGTCTTAATATAGAGGTTGAATAAAGAGCAAAATAGGGGAAATGGACTTGAAAATTGTGTTATTAATTTTGAGGTGGTCTTATCATCGAGGTGGTCTTTAAGTGAGGTAGTAACTGTATACAGGTATATTTAGTATATAAACTGTAATGTTCCTTCATGAACAAATTGGCTGTCACATTATGAGAGTTGTATACATTGTGTTGCCATAACAATAAACTGTTTGCTGCTATTATTGCGTTACTTCTGGTTTCGTGGTATTTGGCTTTTTTAACAACACCTACGTTGAAACAATATGGCATAATAGGAAAATTATGGAAAAGAAATGATATTGTCAACATTAATTAACTGCAAAAGATTGAAAAAAGAATCTGAACACAAAAGAAAATCAAAGTAAGTTTTTCTTCCGTTGAGTTAGTTCGGCAGTACAGCGACAATGCAAGTAAACAGCATAATAACATAAAACAGATAAGCACGGTTGTTAAGCCAGGTAAAAAAGAGATTATAAAGTGAAATATTTCACTACATGTATCTTGATTAAAATTTCCATACAAGGAAGTTACACAATTTTTAGTCATCTCGACTTTAAATCATTTCACAAGATTAGCTATACTTGACATGCATTGAAATTTACATCAAAGTTACATTTTTTCCATTTCATCCTTTTTAATACTCTCTAGACTTCCTGTTTTATTAGTACTTTGATTGTAAAAGTTATTTGGTAAAATAGCACTAAACACACCCAATACAGTATTATTCACACTTCAAATAAAATACCAAACTTAACAGAAATAGTGAATCAAACAAAATAATAAATAACTGATAAGAGAAGCTTGACGTATTCAAGAACATATTATCTAGTTATCCAAAATCAATTTGTCTAGTGGATCAATTAGACAATTTATCATACAGATCAAATTTAGTGCATGACAAAACTTCCTGATTTAAACAAAATGCATTTCATGACAAAACAAACAAATTACAGTAAAACCCCAATAATACGACCATCCTTGGGACCCTTGAAAACTGGGCATTTTCTTGAGGTGGTCTTAATATTGAGGCTGAATAAAGAGCAAATTAGTGAAAACGGACTTGAAAAGTTGTGTTCTTAATTTACACAGGATGGTTTGCTGGTTATTCTTGGGTCCAGAGGGGGGGGGGGGGGGGGGACCAGGGTCCGGACCCCTCCCAGAGATTTGAGCTAAATACAGTAATCCCTATCTAATCCACATAAGGCAAACATGCCCTGTCCCCTAGCAGTTACATTTTATAATGCAGCAGAAAGACTTATGGAATCTTACTATCCAAGACAACCCTAAGAACATTTCTATGAAGTTCTATCAAATTTGGCCCCAGTGGCTCAGGAGATATCAAATACTTTTGACCATAAACAATGGAAATGACAGATATTGACCTTATTCCTAACAGCTAATCCATAGTCGCACAATTTTACCAAATACTCATGAATCTCAGCGAAATACAAAGAATAACACATACTTAATGTTGTTTATAGTAGCAAATTCAAAATAATGTGATGTGCGTAAAAAACCAAATCCTTCTTTACAGTGTGTGTTATATTAAAATACAATTTTAATTTGATGTTGTTTGACTTTTGAATATTTGGAAGTTCTTGAACAACAACAGATACTGCACACCTCAGACATTGATTAGTATAAGTTGTAAGAACTTGTTTCACAATAGATGTAATTATTAGTTCATTAAATCAATTACTTGTTGTCCTATACATATACAGTAAAACCTCACTTAAAGACCACCTCAATAATAAGACCACCTCAATAATAAGACCACCTCAATGATAAGACCACCTCAATAATAAGACCACCTCAATAATAAGACCACCTCAATAATAAGAACACAAGTTTCTAGTCCATTTTCACTATTCTGCTCTTAATTCAACCTCAATATTAAGACCATCTCATTATTAAGACCAGTTTTCAAGGGTCCCAAGGGTGGTCCTTTAATGAGGTTTTACTGTATATTCATCAAGAATATCTGCATTGATATGAAGGACTTTTCTGACATAGAAAGTGTAGACATACATACCTTTTCCACATGTCACATTTGAGGAGTTGCAAGAAGAATCGCACAAGGGATAAGCCAATGCTGTGAAAACCAAACCCGAGATAATCAATAAAATCGTCATATCAAAATCTGAAGCCACACATATCTGAAAGCAGAAGTACAATCAATATTATAAATTACAAGTAACTTATAAATTGGTAATGAGCAGGCTTCTGCACAACTTAATCACATAATCTGGATGACCCTATGAAAGTGTCTAGTGAAAGCAGAGATGCAGCTAGGAACATGAAGTATGGACTCCTAATGCCAAAACAAAGTATGGAATGTGTGGACTTATTAAAGAGATTGGTAAAAAATAACTGCTTCTATGGTCTATGAGATTACTATCAGACATACCAAAGTGTAATGATGGTCTATGAGATTACTATCAGACATACCAAAGTGTAATGATGGTCTATGAGATTACTATCAGACATACCAAAGTGTAATGATGGTCTATGAGATTACTATCAGACATACCAAAGGGAAATGATGGTCTATGAGATTATTATCAGACATACCAAAGTGTAATGATGGTCTATGAGATTACTATCAGACATACCAAAGTGTAATGATGGTCTATGAGATTACTATCAGACATACCAAAGTGTAATGATGGTCTATGAGATTACTATCAGACATACCAAAGTGTAATGATGGTCTATGAGATTACTATCAGACATACCAAAGTGTAATGATGGTCTATGAGATTACTATCAGACATACAAAAGTGTAATGATGGTCTATGAGATTACTATCAGACATACCAAAGTGTAATGATGAACTATGAGATTACTATCAGACATTACAAACTGTTGAAGAAGTGAACACATTATATAATGAGACAACAAGGCTTTCAGACAGCACATGGAATGTTATAGACAAGAAATGGGCAATGCCCACAAACCAGGTTTTAAACCTAATTATTTGTAACCAAGGCTCTATTTGTATAATGAATACATGATGATCATCAATGCTGCAAAGGTGCCAGAGGTGATACATGCATACAAACACTCCCACTTAGATATATTATATATATATGGAACAACTATACAACAAGTTTGATGTCAATACACCCACAAATAGCGAAGATATTAAGTGGAAACTGATTTTTAAATTTTAAGTGACCTTGGAGGGAACAAACCAAAAAGCAATCCCAAGCGAGATCTTCACATGTTCTTACTATACACCAAGTTTGATGTCAATATGACCAACAAATCTAAAGTTATTAGCCGGAAAGCAAATTGCAATTTTTAGTAAAGGTGACCTTGACCTTTGACAAAACGATTCCAAAAGCGATCCCAAGCGAGCTCTCCACATGTTCTTACTATACACCAAGTTTGATGTCAATATGACCAACAAATCTAAAGTTATTCGCTGGAAACCAAATTGCTACTTTAAGTAATGGTGACCTTGACCTTTGGCGGAACGAGTCCAAAAGCAACCCCAAGCAAGCTCTCCACATTTTCTTACTATACACCAAGTTTGATGTCAATATGATCAACAAAACAAAAGTTATTCGCCGGGAACCAAATTTCTATTTTTAGTAACAGTGACCTTGACCTTTGTCAGGCCGAACCCAAAAGTAATCCCAAGCGAGCTCTCCACATGTTCTTACTGTACACCAAGTTTGATGTCAATATGTTCAAAGAAACTCAAGTAATTCGCCGGAAACCAAACTGCTATTTTTAGTAATGGTGACCTTGACCTTCGTCAGAACAGGTCCAAAAGCAATCCCAAGCAAGCTCTCCACATGTTCTTTCTGTACACCAAGTTTGATGTCAATATGATCAACGAAACTCAAGTTATTCGCCGGAAACCAAATTGCTAGTTTTAGTAACAGTGACCTTGACCTTTGTTGGACCGAACCCAAAAGCAATCCCAAGCGAACTCTCCACATGTTCTTACTGTACACCAAGTTTGATGTCAATATGATCAATGTAACTCAAGTTATTCGCCGGAAACCAAATTGGTATTTTTAGTAACGGTGACCTTGACCTTTGTCGGACCGAACCCAAAAGCAATCCCAAGCGAGCTCTCCACATGTTCTTACTATACACCAAGTTTGATGTCAATATGATCAATATAACTAAAGTTATTCGCCGGAAACCAAATTTCTATTTTAAGTAATGGTGACCTTGACCTTTGTCGGACCGAACCCAAAAGCAATCCCAAGCGAGCTCTCCACATGTTCTTACTATACACCAAGTTTGATGTCAATATGATCAATGTAACTCAAGTTATTCGCTGGAAACCAAATTGCTATTTTTAGTAACGGTGACCTTGACCTTTGTTGGACCGAACCCAAAAGCAATCCCAAGCGAGCTCTCCACATGTTCTTACTGTACACCAAGTTTGATGTCAATATGATCAATGTAACTCAAGTTATTCGCCGGAAACCAAATTTCTATTTTTAGTAACAGTGACCTTGACCTTTGTCGGACCGAACCCAAAAGCAATCCCAAGCGAGCTCTCCACATGTTCTTACTGTACACCAAGTTTGATGTTAATATGATCAATGTAACTCAAGTTATTCGCCGGAAACCAAATTTCTATTTTTAGTAACAGTGGCCTTGACCTTTGTCGGATCGAACCCAAAAGCAATCCCAAGCGAGCTCTTCACATGCTCTTACTGTACACCAAGTTTGATGTCAATATGATCAATGTAACTCAAGTTATTCGCCGGAAACCAAATTTCTATTTTTAGTAACAGTGACCTTGACCTTTGTCGGATCGATCCCAAAAGCAATCCCAAGCGAGCTCTCTATATGTTTTTACTGTACAACAAGTTTGGTTACAATATGATCAACAGAACTCAAGTTATTCACCGGAAACCACCCAGTTTGACGCCCGCCCGCCCGCCCGCCCGCCCACCTGCCCGCCCAACGACATCACCATTCTAATAACCTGGTTTTTTTCAAAAACCTGGTTAAAAAGAGAAGAGCAACAAGAAACAAATGCAATCAGTCAAAACATCAAGGAATGAAAGGAAGACTACAAAAGGACTGCTGTATAAGTGGATAAAATAACGTGTCCAAAAGTTCACGAATTGTCGATTCCAGACGAGTCGAATTGTTTGCAAATCATCAAAATAGAACTAAAGAATTATGTATTCAAGACAAAAGTAATGAGTCAACATGACAAACCTGAAAAACACCACTAAAACTCAATAACTGATCAAGTTGAAGTCAATATAACCTTGGAACAAACATCAGCAAAGACAATAGGACCAGCAAGATAGAATAGCAAGAATAAGCAAAGCCATATTATGAGATATGCATTTTACATATTTCTGTATTTTAAATGGATTTGACTGAAAAGGTCATGACTGTCATGTCAGATTTTATCCATATTTTGTTGATACACAACAAATGTTCATATTTTGGTTATGAATTAAAATCAGTGTCCGTGGCATCGTCCAATGAACGCATTAAAGGATACCACAAATATGTAAAGTTTGAATATCGCCTAAATGTAAAAAAATCACAAATATAAAAGAAAAACCAAATTGCAAAGAAATCAGGTGATTGTGCTATAACTTTATCTGGAGCTCTGATATATAGCTCAGTCAATGCAGCTCTGATACATAGCTCAGTCTACGCAGCTCTGATATATAGCTCAGTCAATGCAGCTCTGATACATAGCTCAGTCAATGCACCTCTGATACATAGCTCAGTCAATGCAGCTCTGATACATAGCTCAGTCAATGCAGCTCTGATACATAGCTCAGTCAATGCAGCTCTGATACATAGCTCAGTCAATGCAGCTCTGATACATAGCTCAGTCAATGCAGCTCTGATACATAGCTCAGTCTACGCAGCTCTGATACATAGCTCAGTCAATGCAGCTCTGATACATAGCTCAGTCAATGCAGCTCTGATACATAGCTCAGTCTATGCAGCTCTGATACATAGCTCAGTCAATGCAGCTCTGATACATAGCTCAGTCAATGCAGCTCTGATACATAGCTCAGTCTATGCAGCTCTGATACATAGCTCAGTCTATGCAGCTCTGATACATAGCTCAGTCAATGCAGCTCTGATACATAGCTCAGTCTACGCAGCTCTGATACATAGCTCAGTCAATGCACCTCTGATACATAGCTCAGTCTATGCAGCTCTGATACATAGCTCAGTCTACGCAGCTCTGATACATAGCTCAGTCAATGCAGCTCTGATACATAGCTCAGTCTATGCAGCTCTGATACATAGCTCAGTCAATGCAGCTCTGATACATAGCTCAGTCAATGCAGCTCTGATACATAGCTCAGTCAATGCAGCTCTGATACATAGCTCAGTCAATGCAGCTCTGATACATAGCTCAGTCAATGCAGCTCTGATACATAGCTCAGTCTATGCAGCTCTGATACATAGCTCAGTCTATGCAGCTCTGATACATAGCTCAGTCAATGCACCTATGATACATAGCTCAGTCTATGCACCTCTGATACATAGCTCAGTCAATGCAGCTCTGATACATAGCTCAGTCTACGCAGCTCTGATACATAGCTCAGTCAATGCACCTATGATACATAGCTCAGTCAATGCAGCTCTGATACATAGCTCAGTCAATGCAGCTATGATACATAGCTCAGTCAATGCAGCTCTGATACATAGCTCAGTCAATGCACCTCTGATACATAGCTCAGTCAATGCACCTCTGATACATAGCTCAGTCAATGCACCTCTGATACATAGCTCAGTCAATGCACCTATGATACATAGCTCAGTCAATGCACCTCTGATACATAGCTCAGTCAATGCACCTCTGATACATAGCTCAGTCAATGCACCTCTGATACATAGCTCAGTCAATGCAGCTCTGATACATAGCTCAGTCAATGCAGCTCTGATACATAGCTCAGTCAATGCACCTCTGATACATAGCTCAGTCTATGCAGCTCTGATACATAGCTCAGTCAATGCACCTCTGATACATAGCTCAGTCAATGCACCTATGATACATAGCTCAGTCTATGCAGCTCTGATACATAGCTCAGTCAATGCAGCTCTGATACATAGCTCAGTCTATGCAGCTCTGATACATAGCTCAGTCAATGCAGCTCTGATACATAGCTCAGTCAATGCAGCTCTGATACATAGCTCAGTCAATGCAGCTCTGATACATAGCTCAGTCAATGCAGCTCTAATACATAGCTCAGTCAATGCAGCTCTGATACATAGCTCAGCCAATGCAGCTCTAATACATAGCTCAGTCAATGCAGCTCTGATATATAGCTCAGTCAGTGCAGCTCTAATACATAGCTCAGTCAATGCAGCTCTGATACATAGCTCAGCCAATGCAGCTCTAATACATAGCTCAGTCAATGCAGCTCTGATATATAGCTCAGCCAATTCAGCTCTAATACATAGCTCAGTCTATGCAGCTCTGATACATAGCTCAGCCAATGCAGCTCTAATACATAGCTCAGTCTATGCAGCTCTGATATATAGCTCAGCCAATTCAGCTCTAATACATAGCTCAGTCAATGCAGCTCTGATATATAGCTCAGCCAATTCAGCTCTAATACATAGCTCAGTCTATGCAGCTCTGATACATAGCTCAGCCAATGCAGCTCTAATACATAGCTCAGTCTATGCAGCTCTGATATATAGCTCAGTCAATGCAGCTCTAATACATAGCTCAGTCAATGCAGCTCTGATACATAGCTCAGCCAATGCAGCTCTAATACATAGCTCAGTCAATGCAGCTCTGATATATAGCTCAGTCAGTGCAGCTCTAATACATAGCTCAGTCAATGCAGCTCTGATACATAGCTCAGCCAATGCAGCTCTAATACATAGCTCAGTCAATGCAGCTCTGATATATAGCTCAGCCAATTCAGCTCTAATACATAGCTCAGCCAATTCAGCTCTAGTACATAGCTCAGTCAATGCAGCTCTGATACATAGCTCAGTCAATGCAAAGTAGAACAATAAGGGTCGAACTTTCTACTGAACTAAGACTTATCATACCCCAAGGTATGTTTATCAAAAATGTTCATATTCTAAATAAAATTTAATAACTTGCAATACCTACACACTGTATGACCTTGAAGTATTCATTGTTGGCATTTGAATTTTCCATCAGTTTATTTTATCAATTAGCTGAATACCTTCCTTTAAAAACATACATGTTTCTTGAAAATTATCTTCCTCACATATCCTCCCATTTGAACACTTATGAACAATGTGGAGACAAGATAAGACAAGATAATCCACATTATTAAGTGTTTTTCAAACAAATGTTCTAAACTTATCAGCTAATCACAAAATAAATCCATCATTGTCGCCAATATAGTGGTGCAGTTTTACACAATTGAACATTTGAAAATACAAACATATCTCCATTTCACATTTTGATTAAGGCAGTAAAATTCATTTTGACTCTGAACAACTGGAACAGCATTTGCCCCAACACAACCAATATTTAAGTCAAGGTAAAACAACTTAACTATGAAATTCTCAGTCAGATAAAAAAGTTTACACAGACAATCTTCTTTATGCATTTCACTACTCTTGTTAAAAATCCATACAAAGAAACCTGAACCTATGTCCCAGTGCAATCAATTTACGTCACAACTCCCTGTATACAAAATATAAATATGGAAAATAATTATCTGCACATTGAAAACAAGGAGTATTGAATTTCACATGTATTTCAGTTTCACCTTACCTGCAAAACAGGGCCATAGTATTTTATTCTATCAACATATTGGAAGAGCCAAATCAATGACAATAATTATGCTTTAATAGCTATGAGATAGCAGGGGCGTACCTGAATGATTTTGAAGTGTATGCCAAGTGTGAGCATCGTAGATGTGTAACGAGCAGCAAGGCTGCTAGTGGGGGGTAGGTGTGACCGGTGGGGGTTTGGGGCAGATGGTGCCTCTTCATGCTTTATCACATAACTTGCACTCCAGGAGTGGCATAAAGCAGTGACATAAATATCATATGTAACTAGTTACATAAATAACCTCAGGACAAGCTAATTGTTAAAGTTTATTGGTCAAATAAACTTACTTGTTCTTTTCCATTGTAATCATTTCTATCTTTGTTAACATCATTCTTAAAAACTTAATTTAAATTTATTTTTAATAAATCAGTCAAGTTTTAAATACACAGTAAAACCTCAATAATAGGACAACCCTTGGAACCCTGGAGAACTGGTCTCCTTATTAAGGTGATCTCAATACTGAACCTCAAGAATTAAGAGCCAAACAGTGAAAATGGACTAAAAAATTGTGGTCTTATTATTGGGGTGGTCTTTAAGTAAGGTTTTACTGTACAAAATATTTAGTAGTACTCAAACTAATAAAAAGAATCTGCAAAATCTTGAAGTGAAGCTTGAAATTAGCATGCAGTGTTGGCTGTACAGAAATAAATAATTCATACCCAAACTTAGTTTATAGATTTTTTTTTTTAATTGATTGTGAAACAAGTTCTTACAACTTATACTAATCACTCTCGATGTCTGCTTCCTGGCTACCAACCAGTACTTGCGCTGAATTGAGGGGTTGTCAAGTTTGTGATTAAACCCTACCTATCGCAGGGTTCGAACTCACGACCTTCTGATCAGGAGTCAGGCGCTCTACCCCTCAACCACTGCACCTCCCTTAATTAAAGTTGGACAATTATGACAGAAAACAAGAAAATGGAATATTAGATAACAAAGATTACATAATAAAAATGAGGACAAAAAAAAACATTCATGAATAAGTTTTGAAAGTTTGGATCTGCACTTTTACGAAATAAATAATAGTTTTATATTGCATATATAAACAAATTAGGGTGTTCAGACTATCCTTAAAACTTTTTTATTTGGCATGGCCCTACCTCCTGAAGAAATGGGCCCTAATAAGAATAAATTTGTTGATTTGAGTTCTTGTGTGCCGAGAGTATTTTTAGTATCCTTCATAATTCCAGGCCCTGGTCAACAATTATTCTTAACACCATTAAAAAAACGCTCAGAACTCACCACTCACCACACAGTACTCACCACTCACAGCTCAGCACACAACACTCACCACCTAGAGCTCACTACTCACAACTCAGCGCATACAACTCACCACACAGCACTCACCACATACCATTTACCAATAACCACTCATCACACAACACTCAGCCCTCACCACTAACCACTCCTCACACACCACACAACACTCACCACTAACCACTCATTACACACCGCACAACACTCACCCCTAACCAATAACCACTCATCACACAACACTCACCACCCAGCCCTCACCACTCCTCACACACCACACAACACTCACCACTCATTACACCGCACAACACTCACCACTCAGCCCTCACCACTAACCAATAACCACTCATCACACAACACTCACCACTCAGCCCTCACCACTAACCACTCCTCACACACCACACAACATTCAGTCCTCACCACTCATCACACATCACACAACACTCAGCCCTCACCACTAACCACTCATCACACATCACACAACACTAAGCCCTCACCACTAACCACTCCTCACACACCACACAACACTCATTACACACCGCACAACACTCACCACTAACCAATAACCACTCATCACACAACACTCACCACTCATCACACAACACTCACCACTCAGCCCTCACCACTAACCACTCATCACTCACCACACAACACTCACCATTAACCACTCATCACTCAGCCCTCACACCTTACCAATAACCACTCATCACTCAGCCCTCACCACTCAGCCCTTACCACTAACCAATAACCACTCATCACTCACCACTCAGTTTTAAATGCCTTTTATAGTTACAAATGTGTAAATCATTTATCAAAAAGAAGTAAAACTATGGCCCTAGTATTCATATTTCATAATTGATTAAGTTAAGGAAATTATGTTTGATAATAAAGATATAATTAATTTTCTTATAGTGTCACCTTGTTCACGCGGACAATTTTTAGTTGTGTTGTGGCATGGAGTATAGTTTCACACAGCATGACCCAAAAACAGAAACTTATCATAGGACAAACCAATTGTCTAGGATTGTAACTTTGTTTGTTTTATCATTAATGCATCAATTTACATTGAAATTAACTTGTTTTATTACTGTTAATTTGAAATGAGGTTGACATCTGTCAAAAATCACCTTTCAACAATACTTTGAGTACTTTGATTTGGACCTCAGCATATATAGTTAATATGTCAACAGATATGCATTAACAAAGAATAAACACATCATGCAATCATCCGTATTTGTCGCAAAAAAATATATATTGTCATCAAATTAAAGATACTGGTTTGAGACAATATTGAACAGTTTACATGTCATATTGCACAAAAGGTCAGAAAAGTAATATAAATAATGCACAAGGTTTACATACCTGTAGATACGGCTATGATGTGACAGAACTATCAATATTTCCGTACACATGTTTTAATTTCTTTCTCAATTCAATTGACATTTGAATGGAAAAAATCAATCAATGAACATTCAGCAATATTGCTTGTATTCAAATAAACCAGTATTATATTTTAACTTTTCAATACTCATTCAAAGTAAGTATGGAATTTTCACCAGTGCTGATGTCAATACCAGAGGTGTCAATAAGAACCAGTAATATTACCTATAGTTACTTAAGCATCATTAACCAGCTACTTTTCTTGTATGAATTGTCATAATTAAGGGGAGTACCCTGCAGACCCCGCCTAATTTTGGTGATTGTCATGCTAATTAGTGACACCCCCCTTCAATACTGTATATGCCTTTATATTGACAGAATCCAAAACAACATCCAGGTGTTCCACAAGGTATGAATCTTAAGGGGCATTTTTATAATTTATGACCTGATTTTACCATTTTATAGCTTAATTACCTATAACTCAGAGAAAAATTGACCCTTCAGCCAGAATCCTTAGGGTCAAAAATGCATTGTGAAAATGTCAGGGTGAAATGGAACCCCTGACATTGTTCTAACAAAGTAGTGATTCTATGGAAATCTCTGACATTGTTCTAACAAAGTAGTGATTCTATGGAAATCTCTGACATTGTTCTAACAAAGTAGTGATTCTATGGAAGTCTCTGACATTGTTCTAACAAAGTAGTGATTCTATGGAAATCTCTGACATTGTTCTAACAAAGTAGTGATTCTATGGAAATCTCTGACATTGTTCTAACAAAGTAGTGATTCTATGGAAATCTCTGACATTGTTGTAACAAAGTAGTGATTCTATGGAAATCTCTGACATTGTTGTAACAAAGTAGTGATTCTATGGAAATCTCTGACATTGTTCTAACAAAGTAGTGATTCTATGGAAATCTCTGACATTGTTGTAACAAAGTAGTGATTCTATGGAAATCTCTGACATTGTTCTAACAAAGTAGTGATTCTATGGAAGTCTCTGACATTGTTCTAACAAAGTAGTGATTCTATGGAAATCTCTGACATTGTTCTAACAAAGTAGTGATTCTATGGAAATCTCTGACATTGTTCTAACAAAGTAGTGATTCTATGGAAATCTCTGACATTGTTCTAACAAAGTAGTGATTCTATGGAAGTCTCTGACATTGTTCTAACAAAGTAGTGATTCTATGGAAATCTCTGACATTGTTCTAACAAAGTAGTGATTCTATGGAAGTCTCTGACATTGTTCTAACAAAGTAGTGATTCTATGGAAATCTCTGACATTGTTCTAACAAAGTAGTGATTCTATGGAAATCTCTGACATTGTTCTAACAAAGTAGTGATTCTATGGAAGTCTCTGACATTGTTCTAACAAAGTAGTGATTCTATGGAAGTCTCTGACATTGTTGTAACAAAGTAGTGATTCTATGGAAATCTCTGACATTGTTCTAACAAAGTAGTGATTCTATGGAAATCTCTGACATTGTTGTAACAAAGTAGTGATTCTATGGAAATCTCTGACATTGTTCTAACAAAGTAGTGATTCTATGGAAGTCTCTGACATTGTTCTAACAAAGTAGTGATTCTATGGAAATCTCTGACATTGTTCTAACAAAGTAGTGATTCTATGGAAATCTCTGACATTGTTCTAACAAAGTAGTGATTCTATGGAAATCTCTGACATTGTTCTAACAAAGTAGTGATTCTATGGAAATCTCTGACATTGTTCTAACAAAGTAGTGATTCTATGGAAATCTCTGACATTGTTCTAACAAAGTAGTGATTCTATGGAAATCTCTGACATTGTTCTAACAAAGTAGTGATTCTATGGAAATCTCTGACATTGTTGTAACAAAGTAGTGATTCTATGGAAATCTCTGACATTGTTGTAACAAAGTAGTGATTCTATGGAAATCTCTGACATTGTTGTAACAAAGTAGTGATTCTATGGAAATCTCTGACATTGTTGTAACAAAGTAGTGATTCTATGGAAGTCTCTGACATTGTTCTAACAAAGTAGTGATTCTATGGAAATCTCTGACATTGTTGTAACAAAGTAGTGATTCTATGGAAATCTCTGACATTGTTCTAACAAAGTAGTGATTCTATGGAAATCTCTGACATTGTTGTAACAAAGTAGTGATTCTATGGAAATCTCTGACATTGTTCTAACAAAGTAGTGATTCTATGGAAATCTCTGACATTGTTCTAACAAAGTAGTGATTCTATGGAAATCTCTGACATTGTTCTAACAAAGTAGTGATTCTATGGAAATCTCTGACATTGTTCTAACAAAGTAGTGATTCTATGGAAATCTCTGACATTGTTGTAACAAAGTAGTGATTCTATGGAAATCTCTGACATTGTTCTAACAAAGTAGTGATTCTATGGAAATCTCTGACATTGTTGTAACAAAGTAGTGATTCTATGGAAATTTCTGACATTGTTGTAACAAAGTAGTGATTCTATGGAAATCTCTGACATTGTTCTAACAAAGTAGTGATTCTATGGAAATCTCTGACATTGTTGTAACAAAGTAGTAATTCTATGGAAATCGCTGACATTGTTCTAACAAAGTAGTGATTCTATGGAAATCTCTGACATTGTTCTAACAAAGTAGTGATTCTATGGAAATCTCTGACATTGTTGTAACAAAGTAGTGATTCTATGGAAATCTCTGACATTGTTCTAACAAAGTAGTGATTCTATGGAAATCTCTGACATTGTTGTAACAAAGTAGTGATTCTATGGAAATCTCTGACATTGTTGTAACAAAGTAGTGATTCTATGGAAATCTCTGACATTGTTCTAACAAAGTAGTGATTCTATGGAAATCTCTGACATTGTTGTAACAAAGTAGTGATTCTATGGAAATCTCTGACATTGTTCTAACAAAGTAGTGATTCTATGGAAGTCTCTGACATTGTTCTAACAAAGTAGTGATTCTATGGAAATCTCTGACATTGTTCTAACAAAGTAGTGATTCTATGGAAATCTCTGACATTGTTCTAACAAAGTAGTGATTCTATGGAAATCTCTGACATTGTTCTAACAAAGTAGTGATTCTATGGAAGTCTCTGACATTGTTCTAACAAAGTAGTGATTCTATGGAAATCTCTGACATTGTTCTAACAAAGTAGTGATTCTATGGAAGTCTCTGACATTGTTCTAACAAAGTAGTGATTCTATGGAAATCTCTGACATTGTTCTAACAAAGTAGTGATTCTATGGAAATCTCTGACATTGTTCTAACAAAGTAGTGATTCTATGGAAGTCTCTGACATTGTTCTAACAAAGTAGTGATTCTATGGAAGTCTCTGACATTGTTGTAACAAAGTAGTGATTCTATGGAAATCTCTGACATTGTTCTAACAAAGTAGTGATTCTATGGAAATCTCTGACATTGTTGTAACAAAGTAGTGATTCTATGGAAATCTCTGACATTGTTCTAACAAAGTAGTGATTCTATGGAAGTCTCTGACATTGTTCTAACAAAGTAGTGATTCTATGGAAATCTCTGACATTGTTCTAACAAAGTAGTGATTCTATGGAAATCTCTGACATTGTTCTAACAAAGTAGTGATTCTATGGAAATCTCTGACATTGTTCTAACAAAGTAGTGATTCTATGGAAATCTCTGACATTGTTCTAACAAAGTAGTGATTCTATGGAAATCTCTGACATTGTTCTAACAAAGTAGTGATTCTATGGAAATCTCTGACATTGTTCTAACAAAGTAGTGATTCTATGGAAATCTCTGACATTGTTCTAACAAAGTAGTGATTCTATGGAAATCTCTGACATTGTTCTAACAAAGTAGTGATTCTATGGAAGTCTCTGACATTGTTCTAACAAAGTAGTGATTCTATGGAAGTCTCTGACATTGTTCTAACAAAGTAGTGATTCTATGGAAATCTCTGACATTGTTCTAACAAAGTAGTGATTCTATGGAAACCTCTGAAAGGTCAACAGGTATTCCCGACATTGTCACAATGGTCTTGTAATTGTGTTCAGATGTACAGTCATTTATGCACATTATTAAATTGTGTTGAACATGTAACAAACTATTAGTACCATGTATGCTATTATGGTTAAATATATTCAATATATTGATCTATATAAACAAATCAACGAGAGCAAAATTTCATAGTTTGTTGTCTTTATTTATTCAAATTTATTGATTCAGTGCTAGACTAGACTCTGAATTAAATCAAGGCAAAATCGTGGACCAAATGTGGGGTTCGAACCCATGACCCCATATACACTAGTACGGCACTCTACCATAACTGATCTAACTAGGACGGCTGTCTTAGTAACTCTTACCCTAGTCCTACACATATAACTCCAAGCATTTGTATTCTTCAGGTTTTACCTTCATTTTTGATGATATTTTACATTTTACGTTTTCTGTCAAACGCCGAGTCATATGGGATATCGTCATTTTCCCATAGCCCTTTTTATATAGGGGCCCATTGAAATTTGGTCGGGATGATTTTATGCATATATAAATCAAATATGGTACAGTTGCAACAAAAACTATGAATGAAACACTCGCCTTGAATCGGCTTGATAATGCAAATTGTGTTTAAATCCGATGGGTAGTCGAGTAAACAGCTCTATGTAATGGCAGACGGTGACATACAGTGTGTTGTTTACATCGTGATTATTGCCATTTTTTGCTTTTCATTGGTGTTCACTAATGCACGTAACTAAATCAGATTTTGGCAACATTTGACATATATCTATCAGGTCCCGTATTACAGAAGCTTCTTATCCTTAAAATTTTCCTTAAATGACGAAAAAATCTTAAGTTTTACATTTTTATCCTTAAGATTTCAGAAAATTCTTAAGTAGTATTACAAAATGTTCTTATCTTATTTTTTCACTTAAGGTAAGCGATTTTCTCCTTAGATTTTAAGGAAAGCTAGACCTCCCTTATCTTGTATAAAAAATCTTAAGTTATAGAATCGCCTTCATTTTCTGAACCAGTGAACATCACAATTATCTAACATCTACGATTTCAACACAACGTTCATGTCACGTTGCGTTCAGATATAACTTTACATAAAGTAGGCCTACCGGTGTTCAGTTCAGTAAATTCCGTAGAATTATCAAATTTTGCTCTTGAAATTGTGTCAACGCTGTGAGCAAAATCAACAATATTTACCTTATAAAATGCTGTTTTTAGTGTTAATTATACATACAACAAACTATGTAATAATTCAGGGACGTGACGTAGACATACAGTGAATATATGTGAAGCTTAGAATGGACTGACCAGCCCTCTTTGATAGCAATTCTTGAGAGATCTATTACCAGGGAACAAGCTAGGATCGAATTTTTGGGAGAAGTGGGTGAAATTGGGGAGAAGTGGACACGGGGCGCCAATATCATTGATTTTGTTCCTTGTAATACTAAAATTTTCTTAATACCTGTTGTTTGACTAGTTGTTGAACTATTAAATTGCATACAATAATTTTACAAGCTTGATCCCTGTCGATAAATATGTGTTTCTGCAAATAGCTAAAAATGTTCTTAAGTATCTATAAGAACGGAATGATAGAAATTGCACTGTGAATCGGAAATTTCAAAAGTGTGAACTTCGGATAGGTTAATTTTCGGATGTAAGGACTTTTAAGACATTTACTGTGATAGCATCAATATGATACACCTAGTGTATTGTCTGCCATGTGATTATTGTACAGTCAGCATTTCCTTGTATGATCGTGAAGTTTTCATTGCTAACTGTCAATGGGGTGTGAATGTGCTATTTGTAACTGACAGTTATAAACAAACATGCGATGGTTAATATGCACTGCAGTAGGTTGTACAATAGGGGTAAAAAGAACAGTGTGCTAATATTTCACATTTGTGATGGTGCACGGCGCCAGTGATGGATGCAGGCGGTGAAGAGAATGAGTCTTGATGACCCGTCTAAGACATGGGAACCAAAACCGCATGATAGGATTTATTCACAAAACTTTATTGGAGGTAAATTAATTGTCCAATGGTGATATGACTTTGTATTGACGGAAGAGTCATTGCCACACATGAGTGTCATTGGCATCCCATATAAATTGACATAATTATAATTCACCATAGATATGGATGAACATGTTATGCCTATCCAGTAAGATCATATCATAATGGTACTGGCTACCTTGTATGAATTTATATTATAACCTTACACATTGAATTAATGCATCAAATTGATCTACTTCAGGACATCCGTCTGATGACATATGATAGAGCACCCCAGATACATCCCATCCATATTTACTGAATACTCCACTGTCGAGGGCGACCAAAGATGACCAGAGGTTGGAGGCAACTGATGTGCCTGTAGGTCGGATTTGTTCGGATGACCGGCTATTGTTAGTATTAATGAAACTTCGACTGAATCTAACAGACTTGGCAATCAAACTCAACATTATATTATGTTCAATACAAATATCAAAGATATTTAACAGATGTGTAACAGTGCTTGCCAGAAAGCCTAAATTCCTCATTAAATGGCCTGATAATATGGGGCTTGAACCAAAGACCTCCTAAATTATAGTATGGCGCTCTACCGACTGAGCTTACCAGGTGGTCGCCTAACCCCACTTCACTTAAACAATCCCCACTCGTCCGGCATCCGAGACTCAACCGTCAAACAATGCTGTCACATATAAATAATTCTATGGGAAAATGTGCACCCAATGTGGGGCTCGAAAAGTTTTTTACACAAATAAAAATGTAATAACTCTTTTTGGTCATATCATTTTAACCTGAAATTGTTTTTATGTTTCGGATAAGGTAATCATGATGTTTGACAAGGAAGCATAAGTGAATCGAAACTGGTCCTGCGTCATGCTATTAGTTGACCGATATGTAAAACTTGGATCATGACTGAGAATACGTTTTACTATTTTGTTATATCTCTCTTTATATGCTCATTTTAAGATTATAATATTGTTTTTCTCTGAATCTGTGTGTTTAATTTGATAATTGAAATAATATTTCATAGATTGTATGTATCATTGTTAGCATATGTATGTTTATTTCTTTGTATCAGTTGTAGATATGTTATGCTCTGAAATACACAGTCCTATTGAAATAAAATTGTAATGACTGTTATATAGTGTGTGAATTTCTTTTTCAACTTAGTTATCTGTATATGGCGCTATATCTGCTCTAGACTAGTTTAGGATTGATAATAGTGGTTGATTATTATATCACAG
Source organism: Mactromeris polynyma (assembly GCA_032209605.1). Taxonomy (NCBI): domain Eukaryota; kingdom Metazoa; phylum Mollusca; class Bivalvia; order Venerida; family Mactridae; genus Mactromeris; species Mactromeris polynyma. The sequence continues at coordinate 12,568,069 of JASFXZ010000001.1, forward strand.
ACAGCTGCAAATGTTGGGTTGAAATTCATACAACATGTCTGTTCTCAGTACACAACTCATGACAGAGGACATTATAAGAAGTGCAAGCATATTGTATTTATATTATTGGTATAGATGGACCGGGTGTGTGTTGTGTTTGTGCCATGTCCAAGGACATATGCTGGTTATATTCAATCTGAATTACTGGTACTAATTAGCCTCAACAACTAGATCACGACTTACCGACTGCATTATTCATGTTATATCATGATACAAATTTACTGAGCAAAACTTCTCACACAACATACAGTCAATTTCCATCTGTTATAATTCAAAATGTTCAAATATAATGCAGCAAGAACAAAGATTTATATGAAATGACAGTTGTACTTGCTACAACGTAGCTAGGTAAAAACATTTATTTGCTTGGAGTAAGAGTAAAGTCTGCTACATTCTGCGCAAGCATTATTTTTTCAATTTCCGGTTCTAATTTTGGAACGGGAAAACCCGATTTACGTTAGCAACAGTCTTAAGAATTTGCTTAAGATGAAAAATAAGGATAAGGAAATTTTAGTTAAAATTCTCTTAAGTTGGATCTGTAATAGTACTTAAGATTTTACTGAACCTTATCCTTACCGAAGTACAAATCTTAAGATTTCTGTATTTCTTAAGATATATCTTAAGAAGCTTCTGTAATACGGGCCCAGAAAAACATGTGATAAAACAATATAATCCAACTGTTTAAATTTGTGCTGAGGCTGACTTTGCTACGCGTTTTTGAGGAGATGCTTTGAGACTCCATGCTTGACAATGAATGTAAAATATAAAAGATAAAAAAAAAAATATTTAAAAAAGAAGGTAAATATGAAGGATCTAGCATGGTTGTCTAATTGTTTGGACTACTCTTACCCCACACCAATACAACACTGTATACATAAACATGTCATTATTTGTAACAAGATCAATGCAATTCAAGATTTTGTATAATTGAATTATATCAGTTCTTACCCTTCTACATTCATAATCATATAGAAACGTTATCCAAGTATTCATGCTACTTCACGTCCAAGTGAATGACTCACCAACACTTTCTCCGATATGGTGATAAATAACTTTAAAATTCAAATACAAGTTCCATTTAACAGTGCAAGTATGAGCGAAATTTAAACGTTTGGCTAATAATTTTCTTCAAACCAATCAAATCGTGATTTCTGAATTTCAGATACTGTGGTTTTCCATCGTCTTTTCTTGGTTATCTCCACCGTAAATTCCTTCTTTCAGTTTCGGTTGGTAGATAAAAGACGTTCTATCCGTACGTTCCCGGAAAACGGAAATGTTGTTCTCAAAAGTTTTCGAAAACTATAATTATATACATTGCCTCAGTGATAATTTAGTCTATTGAACTCAAATCTACAGAGACTTAAAAAATGCGAAACATACAAACAGTGACAGAGTACGTAATGGAAAAATATTTAACTATATCATGATCTTACGGAAATACACATAATGTTCTGACCAACCTTGGATTCGAACTCAAAGCCATGCTAAAATCTAGTCACACCCATCATGGATTTAAAACCGTTCTGTGCACCACCGTGTTTCAGTGTTCACTAATATCCCTTTATAAGAATGAATGAAGTCGATATTGGCTACAGGAGAACGCCCTAATACGATACCTTTCTAAATTATGTCCATGAACCTGGTCCCATGTTCACTAAGGATCGACATATCTGGATCAAGTTGGTCCAGAAAAATATTTGCCATTTTCTTGAAGTAATTAAACACTGTTTCCAGTACTTCTCATAAACTTACACAAACAATACATAAAATAAGTTTAGTTAACATTCTGAAAAAAGCATACAAAATTAACTGTGTTGTTGAGAAATCAATACATTATATACTTATAACTGATCTAGAACAAATCAGGAACAATTTTCCAGAATCTGTCTCACTCAAAACTTATTGATTCCATCGTTTTCTTAATAAACATACAAATCTTAATTTAATGTTTCAAAATGTTTGCACAATGTTCACATAGAACTGTCACATTATGTCAAAATATTTAGCTTTGCATAACAAGTTTTCAAAGTTGGTATGAAACTATACTTATTCTTGATCCTAATCACGAAAACTTGGTTACGGTTATTAAATATTCACGAATACGGCAGGAGCGTAGATTCATGTAGGCCGTGGTCTACCCTTTCTTCGAAAAAATAAAATGACCAAAGCTGCACTAAGATATTTGATGTATGTTTTTGATGTTATTGTAAGAATATTTACCGGAACGAAATATACACTAAAACGCATATCGGACGATCCACTACCAAACTTTGTTTCCGGGGGACCATACACATCTCGTATGTCAGCTAAGCTACACCCCTTGCCTGGTTATTAAATATTCACGAATACAGCACAGCATTTAAAACACCATAAACAATTAATATCATACCACTCTTTGTGTCTATATCCAAAATTCCAAATAAGGTCAACGATTTTCCTTCAATGAAAACTTAAGTACGTAACATTGATTTCTGGTAACACGTAAAGACTACTACGAAAGAACGCGGATCTATTATTAGATCCGTTGAAAGAGTACAACTGATTAAATACTGTAACACTATGAAGAAATTTGTCTGTATACCACACCAACGTTTATTAAGGTTATTGTGATATAGAGTTATATGCGTATAAATATATCGATATGCATCCAGGGTATTCACACACGTCTGGGCGTTGTATTTTACAGTCAGTGCGTTTATAAATCATAATGTGACAGTGTCTAATGCTTACTGCTTTGGTCGATATGTATTGATTGAGTTACGTGTTACAGCAGGATAAAGAAATCAGATTGATATGATGTCCTTATATCTGTCAATTATCAAACTGACTTTATAGTAAGGTTTTGTAGCACTATCATGCCTATATATTTCGACATCGTATTCGCTATGATATCGAGACGTGGGTAGTTTTCCTTATGTACATAAGAGCGACAGATCATTAAAGTTTCCCATAGTGACGTGATTTAAGACAATAATACTACAGTTTCTTCAGCACACATTCTCAGTAAAGAAGTGTTCATGTCGTCAGTAATTTCCTTGGACAATGTAAGTGAATTATTGGTCAAAGTGTGTTCAAATTCCAGGTATGACTTTACTTTAATGAAACCAGTCAGTTGTATCGCTTATTTATGTATAATGTAAGCGTCCCATCGTTTTATATATGGTAAAAAGACAGGTTCGTTACTGTCGCTTTTGGAATTGCAGTGTTTCACGACTCCACAGCGAGCTAAATATCCGAATAAAATTGCAAAAAATAACGCTCATTTTATAGTTAAGTATATTAACGGAAGTAAGGCAATCTGCCTATCACACCACATATTTACAAATAAACATGAAACATAAATACAATTCATATACATATGAACACATATCCAAAAGAAACATATACATGATCAATGACGGTTCATACTAGATTGAGAGAAGATTCTAATTAACATAGAAAACTTCATTTCTTTTTTCAAATGCTTTAAAAATAAATATGGACAATTTATTAAGTATGTTTTTATTTTCGATAGACAGAAGTTCAATAAATTTTATCATGTTAGAATTGTTCCAATAATATTTTTTGATGTATAATTTCCTAATAACGATATACATAGGACATTCTAATAAAAAATGAAATTCATCTTCCAAAGTGTTACATAATTTACATTTTCGACCAATATAAGGAATTTTATTAGGCTTATGCCATCTACCCGCTTCAACTTCTAATCTATGCGCAGACATCCTAAATCGGGTCAATGCAACCCTGAATTTATAAATATGTATTTGATCCAAATATAACTGATACCCAAAATTGCAAAATAATTTATAAGTCCGTGCACGGGTTGAATTTTCCAGGTCAGTACTCCAATTCTGTATAAAATTATCATATAATCTTTCTTTAAAAATTCTTAAAAATACATTAACATTTTCTACTCCCTGATTGATCCAAACATAATAAAATCCCATTTTTTCTAATAATAGTTTCACTGATATGGCCCAGGAAACTTTTTCAGGATGAATTTCTAAATCCCTTATCATCAAATTATATACTATATCTTTAAAGAGACTTAATTCATTAGCTTTCTTGCTGTTATTCGATATATAGATTGCTACACTAACAAAATAGAATTGTCGCCGTTTGAATGAAAGGTTCGTTACCTATTAAACCATGTAGCATATAGCAACTAATGAAATATTATTTCGATGATTTTCAGAATAATACAACTCCTTGTATGGCAATTAGGCAAAACAACTATGGTAATTGTTTGTTTTAAAGACTTTGATGAATAATAGAATGCATACAATCACGTAAAAAAAACAATCTGAAAAGTTCATAAAAGTAGTAAATCGCTGTTTAAGGTGACATTGCCGCTGTACGAAATTTATTTGTTCATACAACGTCTTCCTTGACAAAAAGGTTTTGGTTTGAGGGTGACATACATTCTTTTTTATCTCATGGAATTGAACAAAAAAGGTTCGTTATGAAAGGTGTGATACCATACTGTAGCGCCTCGTTAATTGGCAGGTCAAATGAAAAGCGAAGAAAGGTTTTGACTTTCGTTTTGAAGTAAACAAAATTGTTGATAAAAATATTACACAGATTTTAAAAAGCATCTTCAATGTAAGCAATTTCTTTATTTGCGCATTTTTATCACATGTTTAGTTAGATAATTGAACTAATAATTGATATTTATAATAACAGTATTGCTAAAAATTTCAGTTTATTCGCATTTGTTATACTAATAAACTATATATACTATATACTAAAAAGATTCGTTACCACTGGTAACGACATTTTCATGAAACCCTTCGCAAAGTTTTCCAGGCAATACAAAGTTATTACCTTCACATTAAGTATTTAATCACTATAGATATCGTAAAATTGATCGGAACTATATACGAGAAGAAAGACTAATGAAGCAATAGCACGTCTTGCGATTATAAACTAGTGACGGGTTTTAAGTACATGTAGTGAATAATACGATCTTTTCTTGCCTTCAGTAAAGTTATTGTTCGACATGTTGGAACTTTGTTACGCTAATTTGGAGTAAACAAGATACAAATGTTAAAGAAAAATAAACTCAAATATAAGATGTTACGCAAAAACAAAAGTTAATCCTTTTATTTAAGTATAGAATGAAGCTCTATATGACGAAAGGGTCACCTAACAGTAACGAACCTTTCTAAACATTCATTGCAATAATCTTAAAGTGTTTAAATGTAAATTAAGTCGAATATTGGAGTATTGATTTATATGACAGTTATAAAATATGCATCAAGAACAAACAAACGGTTGTGTATATACCACTAAAACGCCGTGTTTGACAACACTTTGATATTTTATTATGTTTCTTTTTCTGAAATGAACTAAATAATGCAGATATTAATTAAATTTCCAGTAAATCCTTCGTTTCATATTGTATTGGGTTCTTTTACTTTTAGCATTGTGTGGAGTCTAATTCCAAGATGAACGTATGGATCATTTTCAATAATTGCACTATCACCAAGGTGCCATGTTCAAAAAGACATGTTGGAGTAATTCCAAATTTACCTAAATCGAAGGTGAATAACATGATGAACAAGTTGGGTATAGATCTAAAAATCTTGGCGTCGAATATACCGCTGAAATCTAAATTACAGTATAATATCTCATAAAGACCATCTCGAAATAAGGACTTTCTCCTTAATAAGGCTCTAGATAATCACACCTCCTTCGTAACTCAGTTCGCCGTTCTTCTGAACAAATGGTGGTCCTGTTATCGAGGTTTCACTGTATTTAGACAGAAGGGAGACCACTCCTGGGGGCATATTCAACAATCGTTGTGTTGACAGCGGATTGACCAATCAACGTCAAGTGATACCGTGGGAAATAATTCCATTCCTATGAGTCATACATAGTAAATCAAAGCACTGAAAGAACTTTTGCTGATTAATTTTCCGAAGGTTTCCGCTGTTGGTTCCGCTTTGAACACATCGCGGCAAGCAACATTTTTACATAGAACGTGATATCACTTAACGCTCAGTTTAGAAACGAAGATCGACGTGCATGTTCATTCGATCACGAAAAGTAGGCATTTATTAAAACCGCGTTGATTAACCTTTATTATCACATAATTTCGAGACATTACAAATAATTTTTGTGTGAAAATGCTAGCCCTTGCAAGGTTATGCGGAATATTATTGGACAGGAAAGGGCCTCGAGAAAGTTCAAATGATTCGTATTTATGAGACTTAGGCTAATGTTTTCAAAAATAATTCTGCGCGATTCGGTGAACAACTTCGCATGTTGGGAATTAAATGCTGAATTAATTTCCTCCGTTTTATAGATAATTTTGAGCCATGTTTATCCATTGCAGAAAATAATTTACGGTACGAAAGTTTCAACCATGTTCGTATTTGTTTAGTGTTTTGTGTTTGTGTCTTTCATGTAACATATATCCATTACATGATGGTTGTTACGGAGTTATGATACTTACCAAAAGCTCTTTGAATTGTCGTCTGCTTGATTATCTATACGTTACATAAGTTTAACAATAAGGCTTGGGTTTTCATGACCATGTTCGCTGATGTTGCGACATTCGGTCAAATGTCGTTTTGATTTGTTTCATTGGGTTTTACGCCGTGTTTCAACAATTACGGCGGCAAATGTCGCTTTCATCGTGTTTCAGATAATGGTGGTCAGTTAATCAATGTTGCTCGGTTCAGAGTTTGTTAAAAGCACATTTAAGTTCTTGCAGTTCTTTTATTTTATCAAACGATTTTAAATTATATTTCTGAGCATAGGTATGTTCTGCTAATTAACGACAGTAGCTTGCGCACTCGTCATAGAAATCTGGCTTCTCGGTTTTAAAATTATAAGAATTCATACATCGGATTCAATCCCCACATTCTCATTTCTTGTTTAGATAAGTAGGTCAAATTTCATTTTTAACTGACAATTACAGCAACGAAAGTGTATGTACACATGTGAGTAACAAACAGCTGATAAAAGTCATGGATTCACCAATATATGAACAAGCAAGACACTCAATGAGTTTTCACCATCTAGTGTTTATTTAGGCGTGGGGACGGCGATTTCAATGTTTGGTGGAATAACAAAATTTGTATTTAAATGGTATTTTCGTGTGTAGTTAGTCACGTGGTCTAAGTCGGATAGATTTCTCGTGGAGTTGTCTTACAGGCGACTTTACAAGACCACATTATTCTTATGGTGCGTGTGGTAGGAACTCCATGTGGTATCCATGGCAACATGCCGGACAGGACAGTGTAGAAATACTGACCAATATAATCATTGTGTTATTACGACGAGGTCTTATTTCATAGTAGTCCTATAAATAAGACCCTAGATAACTTATTGCACATTTTATCATTTTCCGGTTATGTAGAATCTAGGTTACATGCAAATTGAACGTAAAATAACAACATAATGAAAGTTTATTGTTAAATGGTCATGAAATCGTCGAATATTTTGCATTAATTTCATAGTGTACGGAATTTGGTAAAAATAGTAGGTTTTCAAATATGGATTACCAAGTTTGCATTGAAGTGATAGTGTGTTTGCGCGCCTACGAATATGCTGTCTACAAATTAATATATATTTTCAACTAAATGAACGGTTTGATCCTTCAAAAGTTTGTGATAAAATGTTTCTTGGTGATCTCAATGTACGATAATATTCTATACTGATCACCTCTGGTAATCAAAGGACATCTGACTCGAGGCCGCCTAACAAGGACGATCTTTGGCGGAAATTAACGAGTTACTGCAATCTGATTGGTCGACATAGTGTGAAAGTTCGCAATTTCAAACAGGCAATGGACATGAATGGATTGATGTAGCTGCAGGCTTCTCGATTGAATTGGTAAGTTTTACGGAAACATTTGTGCATATTTCATGTAAATTTTGACCCATTATTGTGTATCACAGTTGACATTGTTGTTTATGGCTGTATCCGATGCTGTATCTTGTAAGAAACATTTTAAAATGACGTCGTGGGTGTTTTCAGTCGCTTGATGTGTTGTGGCTGAAGCTATTCAATGATCTATTCGTTATAACTTGCTGGGAAGTGAATAGAGAGTATTTCTTAAGTTTTCTGTATTAATGATTTTAAACTGATCAGATAATTTGCGATCATGGGTCTGTGTGGGAAGGTAAATATTGATTTGTGTACATGTATATGGCTTTCCCTGTAACAACTTGATCTTACATACAGTTATACATAGATCTATAGAGATCCTTAAGTACGGTCATGGCAGTAATATGGCTTATGTTGCAGACATGATCAGGTGATTTTGGTCAAATTATTGGTATAAGTATGTTTGTGTATGATTATAATTTCTTTTTTCTTTTTTTGTTATAAATATGTAAAATGTATATCAATTGTTGTACCTTTGACAAGTTTAGTAAATCAGTCATTTACAGAATCTGTTTTTCCTGATACTCTTAAAAAGCTGAAGTAACTCCTTTATACAAAAAGAATAGTATGCTTGACAAAACAATTAAAGACCAGTAAGCATTTTACCAGTTTTATCTAAGATTTATGAAAGAGCTATGCATTCCCAACTTACTGAGTTTTTTTAATCAACATTTCAACACATTTTTATCAGCTTTTAGGCCTTATTGGTTACGGTTGTCAAACTACCCTTCTAAAACTCATTGAAGACTGGAAGCTTGCTTTAGACCAAAATAAATACACTGCAGCAATTCTCATGGATCTGTCTAAAGCTTTTGATTGTTTACCTCATGACCTTCTGCTGTTAAAGTTAAAAGCTTATGGTGCTTCTGAAGATGCTTTGAATTTACTATTGAGTTATTTGTCTAGTAGACAACAGTGTGTTAAAATTGGAACTTTCAAAAGCACTTTTCAAAATATAATAAAAGATGTCCCACAAGAATCAATTCTTGGTCCTGTATTGTTTAACATTTTCTTGAATGAATATTTTCTATTGTGTCTAATTGTGACCTTTATAATTATGCTGATGATAATACTGTCTCTTGTTCAAATCATGATCTTGACATTGTAAAGAAAAATTTAGAAGAAGATAGTTGTAATCTCATCCACTGGTTGAATATAAATAAAATGAAAGCAAATCCAGACAAATTCCAAGCCATTTCCATTGGGAAGAAGACTCAAAAATCAGATTTAAGTTTTAAATTCGATGATATAGAAATAAAAAGTGAGGGTGAGGTTAAACTCTTGGGGGTGAAATTGAATTTTAATACTCATATATCTAACATGTGTAAAAAAACTTCCCGGCAATTAAATGTTCTTAAGAGAATAGGTCGTTATTTGTGTAGACTCGGGAAACTAAATATCTATTATAGTTTTATTTTATCCAATTTTAATTACTGTCCATTAACGTGGCATTTCTGCGGGGAGGTCAATACCATGAAGATCGGAAAAATACAGGAAAGGGCATTAAGATTTATATATGATGATTACTTATCAGACTATAATACTTTGTTAATATAATCTAAACATCCATCTTTAAAAATTAGAAGAATAAGAACTATGGCAATTGAAACTTTCAAAATTATCCATAAACAATGCCCTGTTTATCTACACGACTTAATAAAAATGAAACAACAAAATTATTCATTTTGATATTATAATACTGCTTATGTACCATGTGTTAGAACGTCCAGGCATGGTCTAAACTTATTCCACTATGGCACTTCGAGACTTTGGAACTCTTTGCCCCAACACTTCAGTCAGTTCCAGAGTCTGGTCGCGTCATGGGATGGAATGAGTCGTACATGCAGATTTTGTTCTGATTAGAAATGCTACGTTAACGTTACATGTTTGTTTTATAATTGACGTATCTTTTTATGTTTTTATGTTTTGAATAGATATGTGAATTGTATCAATTTTAATATTTGCATCAGTATGATCTTAGTAATATGACTATTTTAAGTTAACTAATTTTTATTAATTGAATTATTATGTGTGTATTTAAAGTTTATACAATAACGCTGCCATGACTGCAAGCATTTCTAAACTAAGAATTCTTATAATCATACAAAATATGTATTTCATTAATTTTATTAACTTAATATAATTTTATTAACTTAATATAACATGTATTTATTTAATAATTTATGTAACCAAAATTGTATGCATGTTTGTTATGTTGTAAATGTCGGTAAATAGCCATACATGGCTAATGTTATTTATTGATGTACTTATCCGACAATAAATAAATTTTGACTTGACTTGACTTGAGGGCTGGGTGAAAGGGTTGGCTGTTGGCTGGGGAATTGAGTCATTGACCTCATTACCAGCCAATTGCCCTAATTTGCCCATGTTCACGATTGTGCTATCAAATATGTATTCTTTGCTGTGATGACAAATGGTCCAATATCACTTTTCCACAAATTAATTTCTTCTACTAAATTATAACATATAACAGTTCCATTTATTTAACATCAAAACCTGAATATTAGGCAAACACCTACAATAAAACTTTAGATACAATTTAGTTGTTAGGATGTTTTTGTACTTGTGGCTGACTTATTATAACAAAGTGACCAACAAATTGGCTGAACCGAAAGATTAGTGTATAACCATTGTGCTCTGGTAATACACCAATGAAACAATTCATATCAATGATGAAATCCATTGAGAACCATTGGAATTTCATGTGCTTATCATATGATATAATTAATGAATATATAACCTAAGAAGAATATTTCTTTTCTTTTTTTAAGTGCATAAATGCCTAGAATAGTGGTAAAAATGCAAATTTATAACTTTCAGGTGCCTGGATTACCACTGGGTACAAGAGCCATATAAACATCAAAACACAGAGAGAAATACAAACCAGAGGCTGTTGTACTTGAGACTTTAATAGTACCAAACAGTTGACTACAAGGAAAAAAGGTTAAGTGTCTTGTCATTCTGACACCTGTAGGCATATGAAATGTTGGTAGATTCTAGGCTTTTTCTGGGAGTTTTGGGAGAGGTCCCATCAGCAGGCCTTTTTCTATACTTCCCATGGGTCAGACTGCCTGACCCATTCCCAAAGCCAAATGTATGTTTTTTTTCCAATCAGAAGCACCTATGAAAAATATTCTACCGGAGTGACCTGGTATGTCTTGAAGCTCTTTGAATAACTGAAGAGTTATTAACTCTGGCCATTATTGTCACTTGTGTAATTAATGTTTGTGGTTCTGACAGGTTATTTAGAAATGTTGATTAGAATGCTTGTTTATATATCATTTAGATATGAAAATTCCCTCAAATGGAGTTGAAGCGATTAAAATTTTCCCAAATTTTCGCTGTATCCATGGCTGGACCAACCATCACCTCCTTCTTCTTATTAAACAACGTCTGATCAGGGCTAGAATGTCTTCAACCTGCTTCTGCTGTAGCAATTCTAATGCCACTAGGACTAGTCTTTCTGGTGGAACATGAGCCATTATTTTCACACACCAAAGTTGTACCTCTGAAATGGAAAGCCTGCAGCGCACTAAATCTATAAAGTCCTTGCTGATAGACAAAACTACATACGTCATCATGCATTGACATGCGTCGTCGTATCTACATGACATACAACAACACATGTCAACACACGATGACGCCAGTAAACACACGAAGACGTACGTCAATGCATGACAGTTGCTTCTTATAATTTCGTATGGCGATCTTTTCTCAGGTCCTGCGTCATCTCAGGACCAACACAAGACTCTCTCCCAACACTACTTTTGTCGTGGCAAGTCCTATGACTACTTGAAACTGTCTGAACCGAGGAGTCCTACCACTTCTCAGTGTGACCGGGGCTTAAGTTTATTCCATCTTAAACAATATGTGTTTCAGGTGTCGGCCTGGTGAGCAAGTACTTCCGGGTCGTTGTAGCCTAGGAAGTACTTCTTAGAAATGTTGAAGTCCCAGATTTAAGGCTGTCTCTGGCTGACTGATCAATGTCAGCTGATTTTCGGCTATTTGCACATCAGTGTTGTGTAAACCAATCAAATCTTACGTTGACCACCAAGGCAATTTCTTTTGAACCAAACAATGTGTGTAACATTGACGCGGATTGGTTAACCTTTCGATAAAGGATACGTTACCTTACCGAAATCCACTTAATTTCAGTGAATTTACCGAAATCCATTTTGGATCTGGAGTGACCAGCAATCGTAACATCTCGGCATTTTTTATGTTGCACAATAAATCTTAACCTTCAAATTGCGCCGACCATCTTTTTTAAAGATATTTCTTGTTATTGTTACTGTGTAACTTTTGTGTCATTCCTGATCACTAAAACATTGATTTCTCTTTGCTTTGCAGGACTATATTTTTGCGTGGAAGGATTTAAAAAGTGCACCGGTTCGGCAATGTTGACAGTTGTGTATTTAAAATTTGGACAGTGACTGTATACATGGAATGATAGCAGAAAAGTTCCTAGTTAATGTTGGTGTTTCTTGCTGTGGATTTACTGGGATAGTGTTGTATTTCAAAACTAGAGATTGCATATAGCTGGGCCTATGTTATAGAGTACTAAATTCCAGTGCGAAACTTTTACTATAGAATAAAGAGTGCGAAAATCACCGGGCCGACACCTTCAGACGTCATAACCCGTCATCAGCACACACAGGTACTTGTAACAATTATATTTATCTTTGTTTGAGGAGGTCAGTCCTATATCAATCAAAATGAACTAGATTCTGCACACTTGATATATAGATGGAATGGACTCACTGAACGAGTGTATACTAAATGATGTCAGAGACTTGTTTATGTGATGACATCATTAAACATATTAAATGTGGCTGTATCTGAGATTTTTGGCCCAAATGCACTGAGAAAAACGCAATTAAGATGACATTATGTTTTCACATTATGGCGTCATGTTTTCACATTAATTGCAACAGTTAATTAAAACATTTCAGTTAAATATTTATGATTGAGCGGTGAGTAGAAGCAAAACCAATTATCAGTAAACATTTAGACGGGCCCATTTCATAAGGAAAAGAATAATGAAAATATATTTGTAAAATATTATTGTATCTAAAAACACAGTTGCATTAATAAATTTGTGAAACTCAGCAATTTTTGCAGTCTTGATGTAATTTCCTGAAAAAATGTAGTTTTGCAGTGACCTACAAATAATCCTGCATTCAGAAATGTTAATAACTCAATTTCCCCCAGATATGTCATTTGGGCCAAAAATCTCTGACACATTTATCAATGACATTTTTTTGAAGAACGTTTTTTCTTTTATTTACATGATATTAGCAAATTGTTAGATATATTTATAAATTTGAAAATGATAAATATTCATAGATCTATAGATAATTTTAGACATAATGAATTTGTAAATAGGGTTCTTTTTAACCAGGTTTTCAATGAAAACCAGGTTATTAGAATAGTGTGTGTCGTTGGGCGGGCGGGCAGGCGGGCCGGCGTCAAACTGGTGGTTTCCGGCGAATAACTTCAGTTCCGTTCATCGTATTGACATCAAACTTGGTGTATATAGTAAGAACCTGTGGAGAGCTTGCTTGGGATTGCTTTTGGGTTCAGTCTGCCAAAGGTCAAGGTCACCGTTACTAAAAATAGAAATTTGGTTTCAGGCGAATAACTTTAGTTTTGTTGATCATATTGACATCAAACTTGGTGTATAGTAAGAACATGTGGAGGCTCACTTGGGATTGCTTTTGGGTTCAGTCTGTCAAAGGTCAAGGTCACCGTTACTATAAATATCAATTAGGTTTCAGGTGAATAACTTTAGTTTTGTTGATCATATTGACATCAAACAAACTCCCTACCCTTGATTAGTAAGAACATGTGGAGAACTAGCTTGGTATTGCTTTTGGGTTCAGTCTGTCAAAGGTCAAGGTCACCATTACTAAAAATAGCAATTTGGTTTCTGGCGAATAACTTGAGTTTTGTTGATCATATTGACAGCAAACTTGGTGTATAATAAGAACATGTGGAGAGCTCACTTGGGATTGCTTTTGGGTTCGGTCAGTCAAAGGTCAAGGTCACCTTTACTATAAATATCAATTAGGTTTCCGGCGAATAACTTGAGTTTTGTTGGTCATATTTGCATCAAATTTAGTGTATAGTAAGAACATATGGAGGGCTCGCTTGGAATTGCTTTTGGAATAGTTCCGTCAAAGGTCAAGGTCACAGTTTCTTAACTTAGCAATTTGGTTTCCGGCGAATTACTTAAGTTTCGTTGATCATATTGACATCAAACTTAGTATATAGTAAGAACATGCGGTGAGCTCACTTGGGATTGCTTTTGGGTTCGTTCTGTCCAAGGTCAAGGTCACTTAAAATTTAAAAATCAGTTTCCACTTAATATCTTCGCTATGCTAGGGTGTATTGACATCAAACTTGGTGTATAGTTGTTGCATTATCTTAGTGTGAGTGTGTATATGCATGTATCACCTATGGCACCTTTGCAGCATTGATGATCATCATGTATTCATTATACAAATTGAGCCTTGGTTACAAATAACTATGTACTAAAACCTGATTTGGGTGCATTGCCCATTTCTTGTTTGGCTTTTTAATTAAAAAAAGCCTTATTACTTTTGACGCTGCTGTCATTATTAATGAGGTCAATTTAATAATGTGTTTTACCTTATTATGTTGGGTATGTGATATTTTTTAAATAGAATATTAAATTTGTGTTCAACTTGTTCAATAAATTTGCTGAGAAATTAGTAACTGGATCTGTCAGTAATTCAATAAAATTTAATCCATCAGTCGATCCATCAATTAATCAATCACTGGTAGGGAGTTGGATTCATCAATCAATCAATGGTAGGGAGTTGCATTCATCAATCAATCAATGGTAGGGAGTTGCATTCATCAATCAATCAATGGTAGGAAGTAGTGTTCATCAATCAATCAATGGTAGGGAGTTGCATTCATCAATCAATCAATGGTAGGGAGTAGTGTTCATCAATCAATCAATGGTAGGGAGTTGCATTCATCATCAATCAATGGTAGGGAGTAGTGTTCATCAATCAATCAAGGGTAGGGAGTTGCATTCATCAATCAATCAATGGTAGGGAGTAGTGTTCATCAATCAAGGGTAGGGAGTTGCATTCATCAATCAATCAATGGTAGGGAGTAGTGTTCATCAATCAATCAAGGGAAGGGAGTTGCATTCATCAATCAATCAATCAATGGTAGGGAGTTGTATTCATCAATCAATCAATCAATCAATGGTAGGGAGTTGTATTCATCAATCAATCAATCAATGGTAGGGAGTTGTATTAATCAATCAATCAATCAATGGTAGGGAGTTGCATTTATCAATCAATCAATCAATGGTAGGGAGTTGTATTCATCAATCAATCAATCAATCAATCAATCAATCAATGGTAGGGAGTTGTATTCATCAATCAATCAATGGTAGGGAGTTGCATTCATCAATCAGTCAATCAATGGCAGGGAGTTGTATTCATCAATCAATTAATCAATCAATGGTAGGGAGTTGTATTCATCAATCAATGGTAGGGAGTTGTATTCATCAATCAATGGCAGGGAGTTGCATTCATCAATCAATCAATCAATGGTAGGGAGTTATATTCATCAATCAATCAATCAATCAATGGTAGGGAGTTGTATTCATCAATCAATCAATGGTAGGGAGTTGCATTCATCAATCAGTCAATCAATGGCAGGGAGTTGTATTCATCAATCAATTAATCAATCAATGGTAGGGAGTTGTATTCATCAATCAATGGTAGGGAGTTGTATTCATCAATCAATGGCAGGGAGTTGTATTCATCAATCAATCAATCAATCAATGGCAGGGAGTTGTATTCATCAAACAATCAATCAATGGTAGGGAGTTGTATTCATCAATTTAATCAAAAGGTACAGAGTTGTATTCATCAATCAATCAATCAATTTAATCCATCAGGCGATCCATCAATTAATCAATCACTGGTAGGGAGTTGTATTCATCAATCAATCAATGGTAGGGATTTGCATTCATCAATCAATCAATGGTAGGGAGTTGTTTTCATCAATCACTCAATGGTAGGGAGTTGTATTCATCAATCACTCAATGGTAGGGAGTTGTATTCATCAATCAATCAATGGTGGGTAGTTGATTTCATCAGCCAATCAATCAATGGTAGGGAGTTGTATTCATCTCTTCAAAGATAGTTTTAACATTATGTACAGAACTCGCATTTAGTTGAAATATGGATTGTTAAATGAATGATTTGATGAAATTTCAATGAGGCCATCCTTAAAGAATGTTTGTTTGGCATAACCGTACCCAGCCAAATTTAGGATGGTATTTATTCCTTATTGTATGGTCATACCAGTGTTAACTATTAATACACTGATAAAAACATTTTCTCACTTAGACCCCTAAAATATTCATTGAGCAAAGGCCATTTTCATGAGTAAATGACTTGGAAATTGAATGCGGAAGATATCAAAATCAACCTAAAATTCAAAGAATTTGTAATAATTGTAACTTAAATATGATAGAAAATGAATATCACTTCTTACTTATCTGTCCAAAATACAGAAATCTTAGACTTCAATACTTAAAATGTTATTATTACACCTGGCCAAATATACAGAAATTTACGAATCTTATGTGCGGAAATCCAAAAACTACATGTTGTAATCTTGCGAAATTTATTTACTTTGCTAATTTATGTGGGACGAAACTCTGAATTTCGACAACGCTACTGGACAATTCGATGATTGTATATTATCCAAATATTTCTCAAAACAAATTTCATGTTTAAATATACTATATGTCGAAAGTTTATTAGAATTGGTAATATTAGCATACCACTATTGAAAGTACATATCATATATTCTTTGTTTAATAAGAGACAGGTGGATGTTATGCGGATACTGATTGAACCAAATATCGTTTAAGCCATATTCCTGAAGGAGTGATTTTATTTGAAAAGCCCAATATCTTCCACTGTATGTTATTGAATTTTCTGCATTTCCATTACTTAATCATTTTGATTTTTCTTATGACAATTAACGGAACTCTACCTAATTCTCCATATAACGCGGTCACATTAGTTGACAATGAATATTTTCTGAGAGTAATGTTTGCCAAAGAAACTGTTGATCAGTTTTATCGAAGGAGCGTTCATAATCAATAAACACGCAGTATAATTTGCCACCGGCGTCAAGTACTTTATTAACAACTGAATTTAAAATGAATATGCAATCAATGATTGATTTACCTTTTTGGAATCCGAATTGGTTTTTGGATTATATTTTTCAGACCATTTATTTAGCCTGTTTAGTAGAATCTGAGAATATATTTTGCCTAAGATTCAGGGTTGACAGAAAGACGGGAAATACTCGTATTTCCCAGGACGGCGGGAAATACTGGTAATTCCCGGGAAATACTGGTTTTTCCCGGAAACTATTGGGAAATACTGTTGAGACCATAAGTTTAACCTCTAGGTGTTGTCATACCCTCTCTAGACCAGGTTATTGATGGATTATTAAGTGACACAGAACACAGAGCATAGCCCAAGGCATATTACTAAATAGTATGAAGTAAACAAAGTAACAGTACATTGTTGTAGTTGTACATGTATAATAAATACAATGATCATCAGAAGAGTGAAAAAATGCACAAATCTCAACTCTTAACATTAGTTTTACTCTCTCAAAGTAATTGCTTTTATTAGTCGGCACCCCGTGATTTGGGGAATGGGGCCCAATATTGGCCCCAAATTTGCCATAAAAAGGGCTGAACTAATATAACTGAATGTGTTAAATTGGCTCCAGAGTGCTCCCTGATAGTGATTGTTACATAATTATTAATTATATTATTTAATTATGTTGTATGTGTGCAAGTAAATATTATTTATTTGTCACTTTTTGTTAATTTTTGGTTATATTAAACTTGATTTTGCTGAAGTTTTGAGTATTTCCCAGTATTTCCCACTTTCATGAAATTAAAGAGTATTTCCCAGTACGGGGAAATACCGGGATTTACCACTGGTAAATACCGCATCGGTAAATACCGTGCCAACCCTGCTAAGATTGGTATGAAAGATATACCACGTTAGTTTTTGCCTGATCAGGATCACCTTTTTTAAATATTGGAGTAATGATTCTTTTCCCCCATGAAGATGGTAATTCCCCATTCTTATACAATTCGTTTTATAATATCAGTAAGAAAGGAGTAAATAAATCATAACATGTTTTGAAAATCTCCGTGGGTAAGTTATCAAGACCGGGTGATTTGTTATTTTTTCGGTAGAGAATAGCACGTTGTAACTCGTGGGCGTTTATTTCTGTATCAATATCTTCAAAATATAAATTTGTATCTTGATCATCTGTGGAATTCATTTCTTGATCGTTAAGGTCAAGGTGAATATCATTTATGTTTCCCTGAAACAAGTTTCGAAAATGTTCATGTAAGTCTTCATAATTATAACGGTTTACATAATTTATTGATAGACTGGAATAAGTAAAAATGGCTCATGTATTAATTCTTTTAATGGACCCCTTGCAGGATATTTGAGTATGAATATCACATTCTTAAAAAATTGCTCATTATGTAATAACAAATTTTCAAAATTAATGTTTGTGCAATTAGCCTGATTTACTGGAAAACATGTATCCATCAAAGTCCTAAGTCTACTTTTTGTAGATTTATAAATAAGGTTATAAATTAATAAGGTTGCCGTCATATAGTACAGACGTCAATATTTCATAGCAAGAATATTGCTGAAATTGTTCATGTATGCTACCATTTAGCATTGCAATGGATAATTGAATGTAAACAAGACAACCGCTGTTTAAATCCAGTGGGTGGGGTATGGTTCCGATCGTAGTTTTATCTGGCAGCTTAAACTGTATTTACAACGTTAAAAGTAGGATCTTTGCATGCATTATGGTGGACGTTACACATAATATCATAATGATTACCAATACCTGTCAAGCTAAACCGTGAGTGCTCATTTTACCTCGGATTCGTCCACATGTTATTATAGTCAAACTTTGACTCAAAGTGAAAGTACTGTGATGACGCCACATTCCGCGTGCGGTTATGCAAAATCTTAGACTCAAGTTGCAAGTAGCTAAAATATGACTTTGTTCGTACCGCTGGTAAAAACCCTTTCTTAGCGAATTCCGGATTTCATCTATTAATGTGATTGACAGGCGATAGACTCCGACTACCAATAGTGCCACTTGTATACACATGTACTGTAAGTGTATCGTAATTTACGAGGCTGCTGAAGGGGTGGTCATGGTAATTAATTTATAAATCGGTCGAATTTTATCATCATCTTTTAAATTTTAAAGCAGGAAATCGTCGCTTTCGCCAATCTCAATTTTATCACTACTTTGATCACAAATGCGCAAGCTCAGGCTCCGATGGCGACCGACAGTGTGGACCGTGACTTTTTAAGACCTATTTGGAGCCCCTTTCAGTGAGATTCTCTTGCATTGCGAGCAGCTATTTTTATATTTGTGAAAGTGAAGTTATTCAACACTGGTTCAATCAGTGTTTTGATGTCATAATTTATTGATAGATATATGAGTGTAGTCCGAGAACTACTGAGAGATTTGCTATAATATTTCTATTCATGCTCAGGTTTTGATAAAATTACCAGGCAACAATATATACTGGTCTCAAGAGTTAACCCACCATTCTGTATTTTAAGAACCTTTGCTGCCTTATGACAGAGCGATCCGTTAAGAGGTTAATGTTGACATTTTCAATAGGTTGTGGCCTTATTTCAGAACACCGTTTTTAAATTGTTGGCGGTTTTGAGTATTTTGTATCATCAAAACCGTTTTTCCAAGCTCTTTCTGTCTGTACTACCTATATTGTTCTGGAATGCACATAACTTAAATAAAATGAAATTCCATAACCAGTATGTAACAATTATCTGAAGACGGTAAAACTTTGAAGTTGTTTTTCTCAAAAGACGAAAAACAAGTTATGGGGTTCTGGAAATAATGCAACTTGATCAATTCACTTGAACCCTAAATGGTCTGGTTTATTGGAATTAGAACCAACAGAAGATGACTGTATTCTGTGGGTTCTTAGAAACTGGTGGGTTAGCACTTTTGTCCAGTATGTAATTTATATCTGATAATCATTATAGCATCATTTTTCTTATGTCATTTTTCAAATCTCCATAACAACTGAACTTCATCTTGGCATATTAGGAGCTAAAATTTTGAACGAATGTCTATAGAGTTATTTGTCGTTATTTCCGTTTAGTGTGTTACATAAATAAGTAAATTTAATTTGAAGCTGTTTACTTTGTGAGGCTGTTGTACAGCGTAGGACAGCAGTAAATTCCAGGTTTTTGTAAGAAAACATTTAAGCTCTGGTTGAGAATATTATCAGAATGATGACATTCTTGAATATTTAGAACATCCTTCTATTGTGTTATTCTGCAAATTGTTTTGCAAAAACTAGTGATACATTATATTCAGTAGCTAAACTGTAAAAGGTATCTGAAAGTCATGAAGATGCAGTGGTTGAGGGTAGAGCACCTGACTCCTGATCTGAAGGTCGTAGGTTCAAGACCTTCTGGGCTTTCGAGACCTACTGGGCTAAGTTTGATCCTGAATTTTCTCAATCATTAATATGGGCGCAAGTTCATAATTGAAGTAAAAACACATGTTTAAAGTAAAAGTTGTATTTAGTGACTTTAAGATGAAGGGATTGGTCGAACAGCTTTAAAAAGATACGGGTTATAAGCAATATAATGTCTGCTTTCATTTGGTAATTTTGGAACTCCATTTTCTTCTTCACTTGATTTTAGACAAAGTTGTAGAATTTTTAGCATTAAAACACAGTTTCATTTTCTTATATAAATATCTTAAAATTGTGCCCATTTCCCATTAAAGCCATGCCTACCCTTTTTCCACCATTTCCTGTTTACCCCAGTACTCGTCTAGCTTGGTGACCTCCTGGTACTCTGGCAGCATATGAGGGGAAAGAACCGTGCTCGTCCTCAAGTTGATCCAGGTCTTCTGGATGAATTATTCCAGGGAAACATCTTCACAGTCTAACAACAGCATCTTGCTCAATCTCCCCCCACATGGTTGGGACCAGGAAACTTGTGTCCTTGAGAACTGGGTCATCGAAGGGAAAGTGTGCTTAATGATCTACCACAAAGCAAGCCAGATAATTCATCCGGACGATACGATTGAACAGAAAAACTGCGCACGCACTGGGTCATTTATGTATTAAAGATGGCGACCTACGGTTAACATCGCTTGTGCATCATTGATCATGTGACAGTTTCTTAAAGTCCACTATTTCTCAGTAACTATTCATGGTAGAGCTTTGAAACTTAATATAATTGTCTGACATCATAATAGCAACCCCCAGGAGTTTATAACTCCTGACTGTATTTGATGGCACCCTCCCCCCCTATTTTTTTTCTTTTTCAATTTGTTTATTTCTTAACTCACAACACAACAAAAGGCTTCAGGGTGGTTTCCAACACCACCCCACCCCCCTCTCCCAAAAAGAATTTTTACTTTTTCATGCTTTTTTCATGGCACAACAACAACAACAACAAAAGTCTTTGGGGGAGCCCCCCCCCCCCCCCCACCCAGTCTAAATTTACTTAGAGCAGGTGGGTGCTCTTGTTTATATTTTCATTGATACCATTTTGAAAAAAAACTTGATAGCATAAGCTAGTATACTTTCTCTCCTTTCCAAAATACTTCTGATATTAAAAAATACTTAATAGAATTTTGTGTATAATGTATAATATCATCAAAAGTCATTCTACATGTACAACTTTACTAATACAGTGTATAGAGTTAATACATAAATGTGTATATTGATAAACTTGGTGACTTCACCACCTTAACCATAGAACTAACACATTATCATCAAAACTAGTCTGATTTCTTCAGTACATTTATTTATAAACACAGTACTTGTTGAATTACCTAGGAGTCCTGTTTTGATCATGAGGAACACGAAAATATCGGTCAATGGCGCCACCTGGATTCGAACCCAGGTCTACGGATTGCCGGTCCGTTATGCTAACCACTTCACCACAGCTACCCAATGTCATTTTCGTGTAAATTTAACTTGTATAAAGTTGATAAAGGTTAACTACAATTTGGACGAAGTACAGGGCAATTTTTTACATCTGCCACACAGCACTTAACACCAGCTGTAGTGATATTGAAATAAAGTTGTGTTTTGAGGATGGGCCATAGATTAATTCTGCCAGTCAATTTTTAAAGATGTGATATACATGTGCTGGGTTAATGATGTTGACCCAGGGGTGGCCCAGATATGCTGGATCTTGTCTGAGATTATCTTGTTATCGAACATCCCATATAAATAATTTTTTATTCTTCAAATCACAAACTTTCTAGTCAATGTTTATGTTGAGGATTGATTGCATGAAATACTGTAATAGTTTGTGAGTGTTTATATTATAATGTTATAATAACAAAAAGTCAATGATTCACAAGATATACCAACTTATGAAAACTAATGGTAAAACCTTACTATAAACCCAATTCGATAAAGCTTTCATTATCGATTTTTCCATTATATTGGGTATAGGGTGGGAAGGTTGTTAAAATCATATTTCATTTATGATAAATGCCGTTTATAAGACAATGAAAGTAAATATCGGAAATGGCTTAGTGGTAAGAAGGAGTGCTTTCAGAACTGAAAATCATAGTTCGATTCCCCATGGAAGGTGGATACTATGTTTGTTGCATTTTTTGACATTTATTTTTTTTGTTTTTTTGTGTGTAGTTTTTTATATCTCTAATCATGTTCTTTTCTTTTTGATAATTTGTACAACAAAACGATAATAATTCAATCCATTTCGAAAGCTGTGTCCGTGTCCGTATAATCCTCGGTCTCACTGGCCGTATCCGTACCCTCCTCGTCGCTGACGTACACGATGAAGCTGTCGACAGCACGTTCAATCGCCAGATTACTACGCCAGAACTGCTTCTCCAAGTCCTCAACATGCCGGCAGCAATTCGCCCAGTCCTCTGGCTTCACCGATTGTATGGCGTCTCGGGTCAGCTGCCCAACATCAGCTCTCTTAAAGGTCAAGTTGGATTGAGCAACTTTGCCTTTTACCTGAAATTAAAGATAAAACAGAACATTAACTTGTGTGTTAGCTGCATAAAAGTATGCATACATAGGCAAAACCCGATGATGACACAATATATATGTTGTATGATATTACTAGCAATCAGATAACTCACCTGTGCCCATATAAGCTCTATGGCATTCAACTCAGCGTGGTACTGGGGGAGCCTCAGGCATACGTGACCATGCTGATGTAGGGTCTCGTCCAATACGTATCTTGGCTCTGGTCTTTTCCGCTTGCAGATTTCGATGAGTTCTGACTTCAGCATGTTGTTTTCAAAGTCGATCCCGTTCCTCTCAAGCCAGTCAATAATCATCCTCTTCGTGTCGGCCTGTGTTGGACACTTATCCACCTGAACGTTGTGGTAGGATGCGTTATCCACGACAACAACTGATCGAGGTGGAAGATTCGGGATGAGTTTCTCTTTCAACCACTTGCTAAAATGTTGAAAGTTCATCTCATTGTGGTAGTCGCCGGTGGCACAGTTTGCTTTAAACACCAGATCTGCTCCGGAGATAAAACCATTCTCACTACCGGCATGGACAACGATACACCGCTCCCCTCGTTGAAAAGGAATCTTCAGCGTGGCGTCCTCGCTCTGCCAGCATTTCTTGGCACTGTGTGTAGTGTGAACGTAGGTTTCATCTGTGTACACGATGGACACCCCTTCCTCGCGGTACTGCCGTATCTTGCGCAGAAAACGTAGGCGAGCCACGGTGACATCCGCTCTCTCCATCAACACTGTCCTGTTTGTTCTGCATCTTTTCCAGACGAAACCCAACTCCTTCAAGATTCCGCGTAAAAACGAAAGGCTCCCCTTGAAGTTGATCTTCTCGGTCAGACGACGCATGATGGCCTTGGCGGTGGGAACCTCTTCTTTGCGTTCGATCATCTCAAAAACAGTCCTTCGGATGACGTCACGATCAAAGCTGTCAATCTGCCTCTTGTCAGAACGTGTCTTTCTTGGGTTCTTGACGTCTGAAGGCGACATTCTGGCAAACTTCCTGCAGGTCGGTAGGCTGATGCCAGCGTAGTGTGCAGCTCGCATCATCACCTTGTCTACGGGCAGAGATGGCTTCCCCGACGTCTTCTCCTCCTTGCAAACCTGAAATATGAAGAATAAAATTAGAATAATGTCATTTCGTTAAATTAAACAACAGTTTATGAAAATGAACTCAAAAGCATATTTCCATTTTACAAACCTTTATGATATTTTGTACTATTTGCATGCATTTCTTATCCATGTCGACTTAGAATTAAACTTGAAAAAGTAATGCTGAAGCTTATAAATTGTTTCAAAAACTAATACTAAAAAGTGTATTCTAGCAAGTTATGTTAGAAGAATTTAATGCAATCAGGAATGTGCACGTAAATCACGAGGAACTGTCGCTAAACATTCCTATCTTTTTACTTTTAATTAATAATTAAAAAAAGTTACCTTATATTTGACTTGAACCTCGTACCTCACGGGCGTAAGACGCTCTTGTTACCACTGCACCATGCCGCATTTCTACTAGTACATCTGGTATAACTTATTATATTTTTGAATCTATTCGATTGTGATATCATTTTAACGCTTTGTAAATAGGTTGTATACACAACACCCCTATAATCGATATTTAGGTAAACCCGATAATGAAAGAAATAGCGAATTTGAGTTATACTGATATAATATGGAAGTACAGTAGATAATGTGATAATTTGTAAACAAACAAGTCACTAGATCTATACCAAGTAAACAAATCCAACACACCAGGCCTTCAGTGCTCACAGTGCTTTGATATAAAACTGGTTCAGGTGTGTATTGAGTGGTCAATTTCAGCATGTTTTTGTATTGGCCTGCTGAGTTGTTTTGTTCATTCATATTTGTTGACTGACTCATTCATTGGTTGACAGAATTGGTTCATCCTATCAGATTTGTTTAAATTTTGGTGGGAAACCATTAGTTGTTGGTGACAAGCAGGACTTGCACACATGGACAATTTGTGATTGGACTTCAGGATATTCTAATTATTCAATTATGGATTGTGTGTTGTGTAACAGATGATGAATTTGCAGGTAGTGTATTTTTATTTTTCTCTTTGAAATGGCTGTATTTGTAGTTGTTTTGTCATAGATTGTTTGCTTCCCAAAACACACATAGGCAATGTAGTGTGGAGTTGTTTTATCATAGAATGTCTGATGATTATGGACATAGGCAATGTATTGTATAGTTGCTTTATCATAAAATGCCTGAAGATGGTGGACATAAGGCAGTGAGTCTGTATTGTATAGTTGCTTTATCATAGAATGCCTTATGATGATGGGCATAAGGCATAATGTTTGGGGAATTTGTTTTATCATAAAATGCCTAATGATGGTAGACATAGCCAATGTATTGTATAGTTGCTTTATCATAGATTGCCTAATGATGGTGGACATAGGCAATGTTTTGTTGAGTTGTGTTATCATAGAATGCCGAATGATGGTGGACATAGGCAATGTTTTGTTGAGTTGCTTTATGATAGAATGCCCAATGATGGTGGACATAGGCAATGTTTTGTGTAGTTGCTTTATGATAGAATGCCCAATGATGGTGGACATAGGCAATGTATTGTAGAGTTGTTTTATCATAGAATGCCTAATGATGGTGGACATAGGCAATGTATTGTAGAGTTGTTTTATCATAGAATGCCTAATGATGGTGGACATAGGCAATGTATTGTAGAGTTGTTTTATCATAGAATGCAGAATGATGGTGGACATAGGCAATGTATTGTGTAGTTGCTTTATGATAGAATGCCTAATGATGGTGGACATAGGCAATGTATCGTGGAGTTGTTTTTTCATAGAAAGCCTAATGATGGTGGACATAAGGCACTGTATTGTCTAGTTGTTTTATCATAGAATGCCTAATGATGGTGGACATAGGCAATGTATTGAATAGTTGCTTTATTATAAAATGTCTGATGATGGTGGACATAAGGCACAGTATTGTCTAGTTGCTTTATCATAGAATGCCTAATGATGGTGGACATAGGCAATGTATTGAATAGTTGCTTTATTATAAAATGTCTGATGATGGTGGACATAGCCAATGTATTGAATAGTTGCTTTATCATAAAATGTCTGATGATGGTGGACATACGGCAATGCACTGTGTAGTTGCTTTATTATAAAATGTCTGATGATGGTGGACATACGGCAATGCACTGTGTAGTTGCTTTATCATAAAATGTCTGATGATGGTGGACATTAGGCAATGTATTGTGGAGTTGTTTTATCATAGAATGATTAATGATGGTGAACATTGGCAATGTCTTGTGAAGTTGTTTTATCATAGAAAGCCTAATGATGGTGGACATAAGGCACTGTATTGTCTAGTTGTTTATCATAGAATGCCTAATGATGGTGGACATAGGCAATGTATCGTGGAGTTGTTTTTTCATAGAAAGCCTAATGATGGTGGACATAAGGCACTGTATTGAATAGTTGCTTTATCATAAAATGTCTGATGATGGTGGACATAGCCAATGTATTGAATAGTTGCTTTATCATAAAATGTCTGATGATGGTGGACATACGGCAATGCATTGTGTTGTTGCTTTATCATAAAATTTCTGATGATGGCATACGGCAATGCACTGTGTTGTTGCTTTATCATAAAATGTCTGATGATGGTGGACATTAGGCAATGTATTGTGGAGTTGTTTTATCATAGAATGATTAATGATGGTGGACATACGGCAATGCACTGTGAAGTTGCTTTATCATAGAAGGCTTATGATGGTGGACATAGGCAATGTTTAGTGAAGTTGTTTTATCATAGAAGGCTTATGATGGTGGACATAGGCAATGTTTAGTGTAGTTGTTTTATCATAGAAGGCTTATGATGGTGGACATAGGCAATGTTTTGTGTAGTTGTTTTATCATAGAAGGCTTATGATGGTGGACATAGGCAATGTTTAGTGAAGTTGTTTTATCATAGAAGGCTTATGATGGTGGACATAGGCAATGTTTTGTGTAGTTGTTTTATCATAGAAGGCTTATGATGGTGGACATAGGCAATGTTTAGTGTAGTTGTTTTATCATAGAAGGCTTATGATGGTGGACATAGGCAATGTTTTGTGTAGTTGTTTTATCATAGAAGGCTTATGATGGTGGACATAGGCAATGTTTAGTGTAGTTGTTTTATCATAGAAGGTTAATGATGGTGGACATAGGCAATGTTTAGTGTAGTTGTTTTATCATAGAAGGCTTATGATGGTGGACATAGGCAATGTTTTGTGTAGTTGTTTTATCATAGAATGCTTATGATGGTGGACATAGGCAATGTTTAGTGTAGTTGCTTTATCATAGAATGCCTAATGATGGTGGACATAGGCAATGTTTAGTGTAGTTGCTTTATCATAGAATGCCTAATGATGGTGGACATAGGCAATGTTTAGTGTAGTTGCTTTATCATAGAATGCCTAATGATGGTGGACATAGGCAATGTTTTGTGTAGTTGCTTTATCATAGAAGCCTGATGATGGTGGACATAGGCAATGTTTAGTGTAGTTGCTTTATCATAGAAGCCTAATGATGGTGGACATAGGCAATGTTTAGTGTAGTTGCTTTATCATAGAAGCCTAATGATGGTGGACATAGGCAATGTTTAGTGTAGTTGCTTTATCATAGAAACCTAATGATGGTGGACATAAGGCAATGTTTAGTGTAGTTGCTTTATCATAGAAACCTAATGATGGTGGACATAAGGCAATGTTTAGTGTAGTTGCTTTATCATAGAAGCCTAATGATGGTGGACATAAGGCAATGTTTAGTGTAGTTGCTTTATCATAGAAACCTAATGATGGTGGACATAAGGCAATGTTTAGTGTAGTTGCTTTATCACAGAATGCCTAATGATGGTGGACATAGGCAATGTTTAGTGTAGTTGCTTTATCATAGAATGCCTAATGATGGTGGACATAAGGCAATGTATTGTGGAGTTGTTTTATCATAGAAGCCTGATGATGGTGGACATAAGGCAATGTATTGTGGAGTTGTTTTATCATAGAAGCCTGATGATGGTGGTCATAGGCAATATTTTGTGTAGTTGCTTATCATAGAATGCATGATTATGGTGATCATAGGCAATGTATTGTGGATTTGCTTTAGCATTTTTATGCAAGTTATATGAAGAGAAAAGCAGTGCGTAATATATTTAATTGCCAAATATTAAAAAAGTAGGGAGAATGTAGTGCCTATTGATGTTTCACCGGTCATAATTTTGTTTATTACACCAGTCAACAGTTAGGCTATTTCAAAATGATCATTTATATGTAACAGGGTCATATTTTCACCCTTAATATATAGTATGTATGTTATGCTATTTCGTTCGTTCTTTTTTCTTCATTGTACTGAGATTATCATGAAAACAATGTTTATTGGTGTACATATCTCAACATGTACGTTCTTTATTGTTGATGGTCATAAATTACAGCAAATTAGCAAATGGATCTGTGGCGAATTTCTGTTTAATGTTGTTGAACTGATCGCATGTAAATAAATGTTTACTACATTTTGTGTTTCTTAGTTTGCATCTCAGTTGTAGTCACTCAATATGAAGCCCTATTGATTTGATTTGTTCTATTAACAAATTATTTATAGTTAACCATCAGAAACTTATCAACAAATTGATCTTTAAATCTAGAAATGCCTTTAATACATCAACTGTTCACTAAAAATATTTCTGCATTGTATCGGCCATTTTGGGACCAACAAGTCAATCAGAATCCTGCTTTCACTCTGGTTCCAATGTCTATGTATGTGCGCAAACTAGGACACAGAGACCAGTACTGCTAGCTAACCATGGGACTTCAACTTTATAAATAACAGGCGAAAGCACGGGTCGTTGTCACAATCGCTATACATTAGGCAAAAAGTAAGCGTTGCCTGATACAGGTATCAGTGGAACTCAGCTCATTTTCTCTCGCTTTTGTGACCAGCGTGGGGCTCAACATGAGCGATTGGAATAAATAAATGAGAAACGGAGCCGAGTTAATGGACTATCACTTATAACTATCGCTCACTTGCAGCAACTGAGTAACTCACTTTAAGTTTCAAATATTTGCAACACATCATATAAAGTATGCTCCGGCTTGCTGAGTATCCAAACTCATTTTTAACCCAGAAGTATATGTTGGGAGTTCTTCGTTGTTGCACTCCAGATTATTCCATAGAACTCCATTGTTAAATCAGCTTCTCAATATAAGTGCCTCATTTTGTTGACTGCAAGTAGTGAGTCATCGATAGTATTTTCGGGAAACTGTGACTGACACTGTGACTCTTTTGAAACTTTTGGTTTGAGCTGCACATGAGTGCATTGCTCATTTTTGTGAGTTTACATACCAACTCTTCTTGTTTGAGCCGCTTGTTAGTGCATTGCTCATTTAGTTTGAGTCTGTTTAGATTTGAGTCTTTGTATAGATTATGCTTGTTTAACTTTGAGACGCAGGTGAGCGCATTGCTCATTTTGTGAGTTTACATACCAACTCTTCTGGTTTGAGCCGCTTGTTAGTGCATTGCTCATTTTGTTTGAGTCTGTTTAGATTTGAGTCCCGTTTCCTCATTGTCTGTGGAGTTAGCAGGACAGCGATGCCCATCAATCACCATTTTGCACAGACTTGTAAATATTTATCTTTTTCTACTTTGCTTGCAGCACATGGTTGCTGCCATCCAGTATAAAATGAATTGTAAATAGTCGTTTTTCACCTTTTTTTATTAGTTTTAAGTAATCATTTCTACATGAGTTGACCTGTTTTTAAGTTGTTATTTTGTCAATGTACTGACTCGTCTATCATCTTACTCTTAGCAACATAACATTATTAGCTTCATGTTTTTCTCATAGGTGTGCTACTTTGTTAAACCAAATTGCTACCACTCTCTCTCATTATTTTCTATCATTCTCAATTTGAGTTAATGTGATTTGGACTCCGCCCTCAAAAAGGTTTGCGGATAATTACCCATTGCTTACTAAGTTAGTGCAGCCCACTATTGAATTGCTGCAGAGAACTGCAATATTCGGCTGTACGTTATAGATCAGTTAGTAAATGAAATCAATCATTTGTTTGATTGATAATCAATTAGTCGATTGGTCAATTAATCGATCAATCAGTCGGTCAATCATTGGTAGGGAGTGGTATTAATCTGTTCAAATACATTTTAACATTATAATATATACAAAACTTTTGTTATTGGAATATGAGTTCTTAAATGAATAGTTTTGCAAAACCGCAAAGTAAACAAATTTGATGAAATTTCAATGATGCCATCCATAAAAAAGTGTTTGTTTGGCATTACCCTACCCAGCAAAATTTAGGTGGGTAGGTTGGTGGTTAATTTTTTTTTCATTATTCATTATTGACATATTAGTGTTTAAACCATTATTACTTTGCTAAAAAATGCCCGCTTGAAAATGTTTTTTGAGTAGTGTCCATTTTCATAGTTAGGTAGGGTTATAACAAACAAACACTTTTTTGTTGTATCCTGAGCAATGACTTTGTAAGGCAGTCATGTTTACAAAAAGTATACATGTAGTTGTTATACATGTAGTCTTATTATCATAAGATTTCAAAAAATGGTGTGTGATTTCATTGCATTTAATGCTCAAAAAACATAAAAAAATTCCATGGCCCATATTCAAAAACGTTTTAAGACTGAATCTTGAAAATTGTAAATTTACATTTTGATCCTATGTCATTGTTAAACAATATATTTTGATAAAACTAGGCAAAAGTGTAGAGTGAGTAACAAGTAACATACAGGCAAAAATGTATCCATTTAAATGAAAACAAAATGCTTGTAAATTTAATTGTGCAATTTTAAAATCTAAGTCTGAGATTCAGTCTTAAAACGTTTGTGAATACGGGCTCTGGTCACTCCAGATCCAAAATGGATTTCGTTACATTCACCGAAATTCAGTGGATTTGGGTACGGTAACGTACTCTTTATCGAAAGTTTAACCAATCTGCGTCGAGGTTACAAACGTTGTTCGGTTGAAGAGAAATTGCCTTGGTGGTTAACGTAAGATTTTATTGGTTTACACAACACTGATAAGCAAATAGCAAAACCATGTTAGTACGGCTGCGCCAAACAATAATAACACAATTTGAAATAATAGAGAATGTCATAAGGCCAATAATAAAATATAGTTTGTTTCCCCTCCCACGACCGACCGTTGAAAATTACCCCTACCGTAAATATTTTATTGAGGTTAAAATTGTCGGGTTAGAATATTCCTGTGGTACAATAGCTATTGTCGGTACGAAAAACTGGAATCACTGGTACCAGTCAGTTGAGTAGCCACATCATCAATAAATCTAGGAAGCAGGGATGAATAGATTTTAGCTACAAGTATCATATTTTTACTTAACCTAATGAAGATAAATCTATTAAGATGTAAAATCTATACAGAACACATTTTAAGCTTGTGATAAAAATATCTGCCCTACCTACCGACCCTACCTTGGTGGGCTAGGGTCGCGGGAGGGGAAACAAACATATTTTTAATGTCGGCCTAATTGATTGCACATTAATGTTATTGTGTTATTATGGACCCCTCACAGTATATTTGAGTATGATTATATCACATTCTTAAAAAAAATGCCTATTGTTAAATAATCTGCATCTTATATGTACCTTAATTGTACCTAAACAGGGAAGACCAGCTGGTACCTTACTCAAATGTAAAATACAGACACCTTTATGTAACACAGCAATTTTGATCACATATTTTACAATACCAGAATTTGGCGTGTGTACTGGTTAGAATCCCAGGAACCAGTCATCCAGAGTGACAAGTGTACTGGTTAGAATCCCAGGAACCAGTCATCCAGAGTGACATGTGTACTGGTTAGAATCCCAGGAACCAGTCATCCAGAGTGACATGTGTACTGGTTAGAATCCCAGGAACCAGTCATCCAGAGTGACATGTGTACTGGTTAGAATCCCAGGAACCAGTCATCCAGAGTGACAAATGTACTGGTTAGAATCCCAGGAACCAGTCATCCAGAGTGACAAATGTACTGGTTAGAATCCCAGGAACCAGTCATCCAGAGTGACAAGTGTACTGGTTAGAATCCCAGGAACCAGTCATCCAGAGTGACATGTGTACTGGTTAGAATCCCAGGAACCAGTCATCCAGAGTGACATGTGTACTGGTTAGAATCCCAGGAACCAGTCATCCAGAGTGACATGTGTACTGGTTAGAATCCCAGGAACCAGTCATCCAGAGTGACATGTGTACTGGTTAGAATCCCAGGAACCAGTCATCCAGAGTGACATGTGTACTGGTTAGAATCCCAGGAACCAGTCATCCAGAGTGACATGTGTACTGGTTAGAATTCCAGGAACCAGTCATCCAGAGTGACAAGTGTACTGGTTAGAATCCCAGGAGCCAGTCATCCAGAGTGACATGTGTACTGGTTAGAATCCCAGGAACCAGTCATCCAGAGTGACATGTGTACTGGTTAGAATCCCAGGAACCAGTCATCCAGAGTGACAAGTGTACTGGTTAGAATCCCAGGAACCAGTCATCCAGAGTGACATGTGTACTGGTTAGAATCCCAGGAACCAGTCATCCAGAGTGACATGTGTACTGGTTAGAATCCCAGGAACCAGTCATCCAGAGTGACATGTGTACTGGTTAGAATCCCAGGAACCAGTCATCCAGAGTGACATGTGTACTGGTTAGAATCCCAGGAACCAGTCATCCAGAGTGACAAGTGTACTGGTTAGAATCCCAGGAACCAGTCATCCAGAGTGACATGTGTACTGGTTAGAATCCCAGGAACCAGTCATCCAGAGTGACATGTGTACTGGTTAGAATCCCAGGAACCAGTCATCCAGAGTGACATGTGTACTGGTTAGAATCCCAGGAACCAGTCATCCAGAGTGACAAGTGTACTGGTTAGAATCCCAGGAACCAGTCATCCAGAGTGACATGTGTACTGGTTAGAATCCCAGGAACCAGTCATCCAGAGTGACATGTGTACTGGTTAGAATCCCAGGAACCAGTCATCCAGAGTGACATGTGTACTGGTTAGAATCCCAGGAACCAGTCATCCAGAGTGACATGTGTACTGGTTAGAATCCCAGGAACCAGTCATCCAGAGTGACATGTGTATTGGTTAGAATCCCAGGAACCAGTCATCCAGAGTGACAAGTGTACTGGTTAGAATCCCAGGAACCAGTCATCCAGAGTGACAAGTGTACTGTTAACTTGTAGAACATGTGACACTATTAATGAGGTAGTTCGATCAGCTACTATAGTGACTATGGTGACTATGATTGGATGATAAAACTCAGTCTAGTTCATCTATGGTCTAGTTACTCTGGTCACTCTTCGAACTTGGAGGTTTGAATACTATATAGACGTGTTCCGAACATTAACTATGGTTCAGCCACCGATTTAGTACGGTTGAATTATAGTCGATATTCGGAACACCTCTATAGGATTTTCAACCCTCCAAATTCTAAGAGTGACCAGAGTAACTAGACCATAGATGAACTAGACTGAGTTTTATCATCCAACCATAGTCACTATAGTTGCTGATCGAACTACCTCCTTCTGTTAGGTAAATAAACATTTAGACCATGCATTATTACACTGTATGAGATCGAGCTTCATTCTTCATTCCTTGCGCGCTAAATGACCGAAGCTGTCGATGCGCCATAAAACCACATATAAATAAAAATAAACGAGCTTCATTCTGAAGGAATAATTAAGGCCACATTTTTATGTCTGTTTTTGCCCTCTCTTAACTAGACTTGGTGAAGTTGTGTAGATATGTAGGTAGGCAATTTATTGTTGTGTTCACTGTTACTTTTTTGCTAAAAACTTAAAGTTCCTGTTGTGGGCTAATTTTGTTTTAATGCAGAAATTTGGTTGGTAGGTAATGATAGGCAATGGAGACAGCATTCAAAGTTTGTTTTCATATTTGCCTTAGCCACTTTAATATCAATGCCTTTACTGTCTTTGTTACAATACATCAAAATTGTTTTCATTCCACTGCAATTAATTACCATGGCTTTCACAGTATAATAATTGAGTATTTATTATATTATGCAATGCTGTCATTTTGTAGTATAAATAAATTTTAATATGTTTGTGTTACTGAAGTCATTCAATTTCAACCCAGGTTCTATCATGGTTTTGGTGTTATGTTTTATTGATAGATATATGAGGGGTGTTCCAGAATTACTGAGACTTGGGCCTTAATATTTCTATTCATGGTCAGATTTTGTTGAAATTAATGCACTGTTTTATTAACTACGAACGCTTGAATATATCACTTGGACCATTACAGTGCTTTTCAAAATAGGTGTAATATTCGCGTTTGTCTGTAAGATTGACAATGAAAATGACTCGTTTGTGTTGTGATAGAAAAATAAACCAAACAGCAGTCATATTTTTACACATGGGATAATTTCCTTACCTAAATTGACATGGGTCAGTCCTGAAAGTTCATACACCTGTTCGTGGTCAATATAACGGCAATTATACCAGGCAACAATATAAACTGGTATAAAGAGCTAACCCACCATTTTGTATTTAAAGAATCTTCTCTACATTATGACTAAGTGATCTGAATAGGATTTGACAGGTTAACATTGACATTTCAATAGCTAAATTCATCTGTATCATAATGGTATAGCTGACTGTGATCAGAATCAATAGAAGATGTATCCAATGGCTTTTTTCAAAACAATGTTGGTTAGCACTTATGACCAGTATATAATTTTTCGGCATAGCTGTAATATTGATTTTGACTTACATTTTAGAATAATCAAATATTGTATGTTAAGCGAGTTGTTTAAATATGCAGCAAATTACACAATTTTATTGGTTCATATTTTAAGCTGAGAGGCACCGGTGTCTTGAAAAGATAATTCACTTTCCCATAGTGTACCCCTGTGGCAAAATCAAAGTTCCCAAATAGGGCGATTCTTTAGATATCATTCTATATACGCCGCTCATCTTTTTTAAATACATTTCTTGTTTTATCTGACAATTACAATGTCCATAAGCGATGTATGTTCTAATGTAGAGTTACAGACTTAAAGCATTGTAACATTGACATTGATATTGATATATTTATATGTTTCGCAGGTGACATAATTTATATTACAGACACAAATATTTCGGGAGCTATTACATGTAGTGTGATTGTAATACCGTTTGAAATATTAATATTTATTGATTGTAAACTCAGATAATTGAATGTAAAATGATGTTAAAATGATAAAGTAAAAAAATACTACCAAAGTGTGTTCCATTTCTATTTCACCAATAATTGGTACCATTGCAACTCACTATGGAGTTGAAAGTGTTAACACCAACAAGAAATATCTTTAAAAAAAGATGGTCGGCGCAACTTGAAGAATGCAAATTTGTTGCAATCTGAAGGTTAAAATTATAAACAACATAAAAAATGCCTAAATGTTACGACTGCCGGTCATTCAATTACGCTATACTACAGAAACTCCGAGACCTGTAAGGGGAGATCACTGCATAGTGTGATTAGCCAAAGACACAGTATAGTTTGTTTCAATATAGTTCATCAATATTACTTAATGCATTAATCGTGAACTCCCGCATTCATGTTAATAAACTTGTTATATAGCGATGTATCTGATTAAAACAATATAAATGATCGCGACTGGTACATTACACCAAGAAAGTCTTCTTAATTCCAACACCGGACAATTCCCCGTGGTGATGACTAATTAGTCTAGTACTCGGCGTACTCTGCACATGTAATGTTATGGTAAGGGAAGGTAATCCATGATATAATGACTAACAACACTACTTACTGGATAAATCATGAAATACACTATACACAATGTCAACCAATCTCAATGTTTTTCAAATATTTTTCAGTTGAAGAGAAATTGTCTTGGTGGTTAACGTAAGATTTGATTGGTTTACAAAACACTGATCATGTATGCAAATAGCAAAAACCATGTTAGTACGGCTGAAGATGGTCGGCGCAATTTGAAGGTTAAGATTAGTTGTGCAAAATAAAAAAATGCCGAGATGTTACGCTTGCTGGTCACTCCAGATCCAAAATGGATTTCGGTAAATTCATCAAAATTCAGTGGATTTTGGTAAATTCACCGAAATTTGAGTGTATTTCGGTAATTAACGTAACCTTAATCAAGAGTGTTAACCAATCCGCGTCAAGGTTACAAACGTTGTTCGGTTGAAGAGAAATTGCCTAGCAAAACCATGTTAGTACGGCTGCGCCGAAAAAGCGTTCAGTGTTTGGTGTTCAACACCATAGTGCGTTCAAACAGTGCATCATGTACACGCTCTTTTTGTATTTATACCAGCAGTTACAATGTACTTACTTATATTTATCAAATAGTTTGTCTTCTTCGATTATCATATATACCAACAATTTATATGATGTGTCGTTTTTATCGTCATTTCTTAGCGAAACATCATGTCAGTGTCACATAATGTATACGTAAGAACAACTTGACGTTGATGTCATAAGTACAGGCATAACAACAGTGCCCATTAATGATGTTACAAATTTTCTTGTATGTCATGGCTCTAATTCTCTATGTGAGTTTACGTTGATTAAGCAATATAAATGAAATACAACATGTACATATACATGTTATAACGATTTTAAAGATTGTAAGGCACACTTTTGGTTAAAATGGCCAAAAATTAGAACAAAAAATGCTAAAAGTTAATAATACATAAAACAGCATTTTAAATCGACTTTAATTTGCTCTACATTTTTAGAGACATTACTTTGAGACAGCTTGTCTGACTTGGCTTGGGCACCCAAGACAGAAACTTGATACTCCTGAAATTGAAAAGTTTTATTCAATCTATACACAAATTATAGTTGTAAATAAGTATAACAGGCATTGGTATGACGGTCTAAACTCTTAAATATAATCAGGTTCATTGTTGTGAGCAGTTAACATTTGGTGCACTTGTAGAACTTCTAAATTTTTACCCGAACTTGTGATTTTGAACTTTATTCAAACTGTTAACTTAGCAACATAAATTGACAGCTTAAAAAAAATGCGATTTTAGGTTTTTTTTGGGCTGCTACAATTTTATTAAATCTTAAACATTTATGATGAAGACAATGCTAGTAAGGATAGCACAGATTTATAAATACATGCTCGAGCATTACATGTTTTCTAGACGATGGTCTTAATTTTTACGGAATGTATACACATGTTTAATGATTACACAGCACCTTAACACTTAACGAATGCTTCAGGTTATGAAAATAACGATATCGTTGTTGTTGCAGGAAACTTAACGAAAACTACTGCATGGTTACTAACCCTGGTTAGTAATCTAGGATGTAGTCTTTGAGAGATATTATATATATGTTGTAAGAACTTATTTCATAATTGATGTAAAATACACAAGTTTAAACTAAAGGACAGTAGTGTTGGTGGCTTTAATATTAAGGGTTTGGTAAAACAGCTTTAAAAAGATATGGATCATAGGCAATATAATGTCTGCTTTTATTTGGCAATTTGGTAACTCCATTTTCTTCTGCACTGGTTTTAAAAGGTATTTACTTTATGCAGTTTTTAGAGATGTGCAAAAGTAGCATTATCTTATAAAATTCTGAACCGTAAGATGATTTTAAACGAAGAAGACGGTCCGTCCGTCTGTAACCTTTTCGATCAATAACTCAAGAACCCCTTGACCTATCATCCTTAAACTTGGTCCACACATTCACCTTGGGTAGCAGAGGGACCCTATTGATTTCAAAGGTCAAGGTCACAGGGAGGGATAATGTTTAACAAACAACTTTAATTGATTTTAATCGAAAAAAAGATGTATAAAGTCATTAAACTGTCATCGATAGTTAAGATATTGATGTATCATTGATGTTTTTCTGTCAATCAATTATCGATACATATATTTATACATGAAAAAGTCGATGATGATGAATACATGCCTGAAAATGACGAAATATTACTCAAAACAAAATGGAATCTGGTGTGCCGTCTAAAACCATGGTTAATTTTGGCTATTTTGGGAAGATGACCCCATACCCTTCTATTTGGGAATTTTTAAGCGTTAATTTTAGAAATTTAAGAAAAAGTCTAGAAATACAGCAAAATTTAGGACTAAAATTAAAGGATGTAGTGATTAATCAACAATTGCAATAAATATAAACTGCCTGTGAGAGAAAAGCTTCTTAGTTTTGATTTAACCAAAACTTTTTTTTCTGATTTATTGAGAATTTTTACATTCAAATTGGGAAAAATATATACTTTCATTAGGAATATAGCTGAATAACGGCTATAAAAACAGCTGATAATAAACCCTGAAAACCAATTTCAGTAGTAATTGGCATTGACTTAGTTAGAATAAGCATGAAGCGTGTACGAAATTTGTGTCACTCTCCATAAACTTCACTGGAATTATGTTATTTTAGACATATTGTTTTTGCCACAAATGTTTTTCACTCCGTCTGTCACACTTTGTTTCAGCTCCTTATCTCTTAAAGGATTTTTATGAAACTTGGGTCACATGGTCTTCTCACTGATGGGCAGAGAGCCCTGTGGTGGAACGGCTTCAGTCAGAGGTCATTGTCACAAACCAAGGTTAAGTGTTTGAGCCTTTGCTTTTGTTTGTATTCTTGAAAATTTACAGATGAATTATTTTTCTTGAAATTCGGCCATTTAGTCGACACTAAGTTGTGGTGAAACCATTTTAGATGCTTTTTATGTGATAGATGGATATGATTTGCATGCTTATATTTGGTGAATTCGGCAGGTGGTTAGGTGGTTAGGTGGAGAGGCAGGCGGACATCAACATTCTTTGTGTCATGTGTATCTCGAAAAGTTATTTAGTTTAAGAGTCGTCAAAGTTTGCAGGAATGTTTATCTGTATGTGAAGTTGTGCTCCTGGGGTTTTGTTGTTGATTACAATCCTATTGCTTTAAATAACCTGTTTTTTGTGTTGGGTATTTCCATCGTTGTTGTTTTTGCAAATACAACTCACAACACAATAAAAGTCTTCAAGAGGCAGGGGTGGGGTCCAACGCATGCAATTTTGTTTTACTTTTTCATTTTTTTTTTCATTTCTTTACTCACAACAGTTGATATTGAAAAAACAAGATGAACGAGTATCAGTTTTAACTAATAAAATTGACTAGTATTATGATGAAGAATGTCATGATGGGACATATGATGAGTCAACCATTAATAATATTTCAACAGTTAATGGTGTGTTAGACCCAGGGTCTGAGACTATTTTGTAATCAAGCATCCCATAAAAATAATTTTTAATTCTTCAAATAACAAACTTTCTAGTCAATGTTTACTGTTGAAGATTGATTGCTTAATACTGTAATAGTTTGTGAGTGTTTTTATAATGTTGTTATAACAAAAAGTCACTGATTCACAAGATATACCAACTTTTGATAACTAATGGTAAAAACTTACTACTGATATAATATGGAAGTATAAACCCAATTCGATAAGGCTTTCATTATCGATTTATCCATTATATTGGGTATAGGGTGGGTAACATTGTTTTAATCATATGTTCAATTATGAACGGATGAATAGGTTGCATACAACACCCCTATAATCGATATTTATAAATATGATAATGAAAAAAATGGAGAATTTGAGTTATACAGAAGATAATGTGATAATTTGTATACAAACAAGTCACTAGATCTATACCAAGTAAACAATCCACAGTCCAGCTATTGACAGCCCGAGGGCTTCAGTGCTCACAGTGCTTTGATATAAAACTGTTTCAGGTGTGTATTGAGTGATCAATTTCAGCATGTTTTTGTATTGGCCTGCTGAGTTGCTTTGTTCACTCATATTTGTTACTGACTCATTCATTGGTTGACAGAATTGGTTCATCCTATCAGATTTGTTTAAATTTTGGTGGGAAAATTTTGGTGGGAAACCATTAGTTGTTGTTGACAAGCAGGACTTGCACACTTGGATAATTTGTGATTGGACTTAAGGATATTCTACTTATTCAATTATGGATTGTGTGTTGTGTTACAGATGAGGAATTTGCAGTTAGTCTATTTGTATTTTTCTCTTTGAAGTGGCTGTATTTGTAGCTGTTTTGTCATAGATATTGTTTGCTTCCCAAAACACACACAGGCAATGTAGTGTGGAGTTGTTTTATCATAGAATGTCCGATGATATCGGACATAGTCAATGTATTGTATAGTTGCTTCATCATAAAATGTCTGATGATGGTGGATATAGGCAATGTATTGTGGAGTTAGCATTTTTATGCAAGTTATACAAAGAGAAAAGCAGTGCGTTTTATGTAATTGCCAAATTTTAAAAAAGTAGGGAGAATGTAGCGCCTATTGACCGGTCATAATTTTATTCATTACACCAGTCAACAGTTATAT
The DNA here is from genome assembly GCA_032209605.1 of Mactromeris polynyma. Lineage (NCBI taxonomy): Eukaryota > Metazoa > Mollusca > Bivalvia > Venerida > Mactridae > Mactromeris > Mactromeris polynyma. The sequence goes on from JASFXZ010000001.1 coordinate 12,608,573, forward strand.
TTTAAGCCGGCATTAATTCTTCTACTTAGGATATTTAAATGTCAAAATGATCATTTATATGTAACAGGGTCATATTTCCACTGTATCACATTGCCTGCCAATGGGGAAAACGTTACAAAATGATAGCCTCAAATACCTTTACTGAACGCAGGGCTGTTTGTCTTACAAGTTTTCTAAAAAAAATTATGCTGTACGCTTTCATTCTTAAATACTTTGTTTAGAGTTTTGGAAGGTCCATATCACTTATGTATTGTTGCAATACTTTCTGTGGTCGGGTTGCGATTGAGTCGTGCATTGCTAGTTGATTATAGTTTATAATGAATGCACACCATGTGCTGTGCATGGTGTTTGAAATTCTAAATGGCAGCATGTTTATATCATTACTCTATGGACCTGTTAATTAATATTGCAGTAATGCATAGTTCCTACAGCTACAATATTTACCTCCCTTGTACTGAATTGTCGGCCATTTTGATAGGCAAATTTCCATATAGTTTATGGGGAATATAATGTAAACGATGATAAATTAATCCGATAAATAAAACATGACTTATTCATTATGCTCATGTGGGCATTTGGCTCAGTAAGTTGAAGAAAACGTGGTTGTTACATGCAAATTCTGTTGGTATTTTCCCAATTATCACATATTTTGAAATTACTTTATCAGTTTTGTCTATCAAAATGGCTGACAGTTAAGAACAAGGGAGGTAAATACTGTAGATGTAGGAACTATATATACCAGTAACCACTATGTGAGAGTGATAGCTGTGTGAGTGACCGTTGTGTACAGTTGGATCCTCAATCGGTAGGTTCTATGTGTAATTGTTATGTTTTTACTGGTTCATTCTTTCATTGTTATTTGTTCCTAATATAAGTATATAAGTATGTGTAATTATGTATTTTCAGCACTGTATTTTTTTTTATGTATTCCCATCTTGCTGTACATCTTCGTGTATTTATAAACCCAATTCGATAAGGCTTTCATTATCAATTTATCCATTATATTGGGTATAGGGTGGGAAGCTTGTCTAAATCATGTGTTGTCATTTTAATTCGCTGTAAATTTAGGTAAACACAATAATGAAAGAAATAGCGAATTTGAGTTATACATCTTGATAGCTTTATATCTACATCACCAATATGTTTATGAATATCGTCATCAGGATATTATACAATACATGTATGGTCATTGAATATCTGTGTTCGTTTCTATTTTCCACTCACAATTAACTGAGCTCGTCATGCCACGGACTTCCTCATCCATTTGAGTTTAATAAAGTCATGTTTGTGGGACATTTAAGTTTCCATTTAGGCTTAACTCCTTTCATTCAAACTTTGTTAATTAATTTAAGTTTCAGTAATGGTAATATTAGCTGAGAGTGTTTATTTTAAATTTCCATTCAACTAATTCTGCTTTTAAAGAATAAGTTTTAAATTTATGATTTAATTTCTAAAAAAATCAATTTTAACTTTGTAATAATTACTTTCATTGATGGTATCTTAGAATCATATAAGTTTCTTTTTATTGTTGACACATGGTCTAAAAAGTCTTAATCTGCCACTGTTCAGGGACGGTCTCCCGATTTGCCTTCTTGATCTTAATTAAATTCATTTAAAGATAAAATAAATTTTTAGAATTGATGTAAAATAATGGCGCTAAGGCAGTTAGATCTGATAGGGAGTTGTGACCCTTGCGACCTGTGCAAATTGTATTTTTTGTGTTTCATGTGTTTAATATGTCTAATACTGTTTCTTTCTTAGGAAGCCGCCTTCATCTCGGTGATGGAGAACGTCGTATCGATGCATGCATGCTAATAGACCGCTCGTGATCGCGTTATTGATATTTTGTTATATAAGTTCATTGATTTTGTGTTTGCATGTGTTTCATGTGTAACGAGTGTTCCATGTGTTTGATATGTCTAATCCTGTTTCTTTCTTTTGAAGCCGCCTTCATCTCGGTGATGGAGAACGTCATATCAGTACATGCGTATAGACCGCTCGCATTCGTGTTATTGCATTTTCTTATATTAGTTCATTGATTTTGTGTTTCATGTGTAATGAGTGTTGCATGTGTTTGATATGTCTAATCCTGTTTCTTTCTTTTGAAGCCGCCTTCATCTCGGTGATGGAGAACGTTGTATAGGTACATGCGCATAGACCGCTCGCAATTGCGTTATTAGATTTTTCTTATATTAGTTCATTGATTTTGTGTTTCATGTGTTATGTGTGTTGCATGTGTTTGATATGTCTAGTCCTGTTTCTTTCTTTTGAAGCCACCTTCATCTGTGTGATGGAGAACGTCATATCGGTACATGCGTATAGACCGCTCACACTCGTGTTATTGCATTTTCTTATATTAGTTCATTGATTGTGTTTCATGTGTTTCATGTGTTGCATGTGTTGCATGTGTTTCATGTGTTGCATGTATTGCATGTATTGCATGTATTGCATGTGTTGCATGTGTTTGATATTTCTAATCCTGTTTCTTTCTTCTGTAGCCGTCTTCATCTCGGTGATGGAGAACGTCATATCGGTACATGCGTATAGTCCGCTCGCAATCGTGTTATTGGATTTTCTTATATTAGTTCATTGATTATGTGTTTCATGTGTGTCATGTGTTATGTGTGTTGCATGTGTTTGATATGTCTAATCCTGTTTCTTTCTTCTGTAGCTGCCTTCATCTCGGTGATGGAGAATGTTGTATCGGTGAATACGTATAGACCGCTCGCAAACGCTTTATTGTATTTTTTGATATTCGTTTAATGATTTTGTGTTTTTATGTGTTCCATGTGTTATGTGTGTTCCATGTGTTTGATATGTCTAATCCTGTTTCTTTCTTTTGTAGCCACCTTCATCGCAGTGATGGAGAACGTTGTATCGTTGAATGCTTATAGACCGCTCGCAATCGCGTTATCAGACTTTTTTATATTAGGTGAAAATGCACAATCAATAAACTGTTTCATGTGTTTTGTTTAATATGTGTGTTCCATGTGTTTGACATGTCTAAAACTCTTTCTTTCTTTTGTACGGGCCTTTATCTATGTAGTATGTACGTTATACTAATTCGTTCATTCTTTTTTCTCCTCGCAGGCTGGAGTTGGCATGATGGCGAAGAACTTGGTGAAGATGTCAAGATGAAGAGGACTTTCGAGAAAAGTTGAGTACAATTTTCTTATTTAAATACCCTTAATATGTAATATGTATGTTATGCTAATTCGTTTGTTCTATTTTCTTCTTGCAGGCTGTAGTTGGCGAAGATGTCAAGATGAAGAGGACCTTAGAGAAAAGTTGAGTACAATTTTCTTATTTAAATACCCTTAATATGTAATATGCATGTTATGCTAATTCGTTTGTTCTTTTTTCTTCTTGCAGGCTGCTGTTGGCGAAGATGTCAAGATGAAGGGGACTTTCGAGAAAAGTTGAGTACAATTTTCTTATTTTAAATACCCTTAATATGACTGTAATATGCATGTTATGCTAATTCGTTTGTTCTATTTTCTTCTTGCAGGCTGCAGTTGGCGAAGATGTCAAGATAAAGAGGACCTTCGAGAAAAGTTGAGTACAATTTTCTTATTTAAATACCCTTGATATGACTGTAATATGCATGTTATGCTAATTCGTTTGTTCTATTTTCTTCTTGCAGGCTGCCGTTGGCGAAGACGTTGGCGAAGATGTCAAGATGAAGAGGACCTTCGAGAAAAGTTGAGTACAATTTTCTTATTTAAATACCCTTAATATGTAATATGCATGTTATGCTAATTCGTTTGTTCTATATTCTTCTTGCAGGCTGCAGTTGGCGAAGATGTCAAGATGAAGAGGACCTTAGAGAAAAGTTGAGTACAATTTTCTTATTTAAATACCCTTAATATGACTGTAATATGCATGTTATGCTAATTTGTTTGTCTATTTTCTTCTTGCAGGCTGCAGTTGGCGAAGATGTCAAGATGAAGAGGACCTTCGAGAAAGTTGAGTACAATTTTCTTATTTAAATACCCTTAATATGACTGTAATATGCATGTTATGCTAATTTGTTTGTTCTATTTTCTTCTTGCAGGCTGCAGTTGGCGAAGATGTCAAGATGAAGAGGACCTTTGAGACAAGTTGAGTACAATTTTCTTATTTAAATACCCTTAATATGTAATATGCATGTTATGCACATCTTAAATATCTGGTAGAATGAATTATTTGCATTAACAGTAAAACTTCAATGATGAGACCATCCTAATGGGACCCTTGAAAACAGGTCTTAATATTGAGGTGGTCTTAATATTGATGCTGAATAATGAGCGAAACAGTATAAAATGGACCTGAAAACTGTGTTCTTAATTTTTAGATGACCTTATTATTGAGGTGGTCTTTAAGTGAAGTTTTACTGTATTCTATATTAAACGATTTTGAATGAATATGTTTGGAATGCTGTGGTTGCCCCTTGTTTCCCAATCAGTTTTCTGTAAAGTACACGCACACGTTTGTCTTTAAGTCATATTGTATGCAACATCGAATATTGCTGATCTGAAAATTTGGTATAGTTTCACAAAAAGCTTGATGGTGAAGAGTGTGCTGACAATGATGGTGAAGAACATTGCAAAGATGTCGAGATGGAGTGGACTTTCGAGAGAGGGAGATAACCTTTGTTGAGTTGCCAACAGATACATGGTAGATCATATATTGTGACATCATATTTTATACCCTGGTAGCTAATTTATTGAACATCCAATTTTCAGTGTTGAAGAATATGTTTATTGTCTATTTTAATTGTTTAATTTATTGAGATGTTACAATTTTTAGCAAAACTAAAATCTAAATATTGTAGCTGATGAAACACTTGTCTGATGACATTGTTATGAGTTGTATATTGGCCTAGTCCTATGTATGTCTATCTCAATTTTTTCCCTGGTATTGATTACCTATTTATGCATTTTACTTGATGAGCTGTTACTAATTAAATGTCGTTTCAATAAAAATAATAAATGATTATTATAATTTCAGGACACTGAACAATAGACGAAATGTGGAGGTGATGATAGACTGAGCTTGCGTGTTGGAGAACCACAGCTTCTCTAAGTAGTTGTGAAGTGAATCTGTAAATTCTCCTTGAACGTTTGGTATAGATATATGTGTGTGTTTGGGATAATGTGTAGTAGTCTCATTCAGCCGATGTCTCAGAAACTTCAAGTCTTGTACAGCGAACATTAGATTAGACAAACTTACTCGAAGGTTACTAAAATCTGCCAAAAGTTGTGAAATTTGACATGAACTATTGGAGCATTGTACAACTGCCAACCTGAAGAAACATTTCTAAACATTCTTGTGACATTAATGCATTGAGATCTATGTTGGAGCATTCTAAAAATGCAAACCTACAGGAACATTCTTGTGACATTAACATGATCGATCAGTTCTATTGAAGCATTTCTTGTGACATCAACATGAGTATTTTGATCGAAGCCGATGCAGAGAAAATTGTTGAAACCATTCACACATTGTGGTGATAGAAATAAACTCATTTGTGCTAGTTTTTGTTTTACATGGTGTTATAACTGTTAGCCTATATTTAACTTACCACAACATGCACATATTATGTATTGATTTGACCTGACTCCTTAAGTCATGAAGATTTAACATTATGTCCAAATTAAGTGTATTTGCTGTCTCCCCTCCAACCTGCCAAAAATGTTGCCATCAAGTAAATTTTAGGCCTGCAAGAGAAAAATCTTGATCTAGAGAAATACTTTTCAATAAATTACACAAGATGCTGGATCTATAGAAAATAAATGCTTTCCAATCCAACTTCATGCAGTAGGCTGGGGAGGCAGCAAACAATGACTTTCTTAAATGCAGTGAAACCCGATTTTAGTGAAATACTTTTTTAGGTCCTGGTCAGCTCTTTGGGAGTTCTTGTGTAAATAGTGTGGATACATTTAGATTGAAACCGGTTTTCCATCAATAAAAATTACAGCCTTGTTGGGCTCAATTACATTGTAATTTGGATCACCAAAAGACAAAATGTCTGAACAGTCACCGTAATTGTTTATACTTTTATCCCACTGTATTCTAGGGCTGCATACCGGAACTCGATATTGATCAGAAACGGCTATTTGAGGTTCGATCAGTGTGTCATATCTAACTTTTCCATATTAGACAAATATCAAAAGGGGGATGTTAACAAATGCCAGTTTTGGTATTCGAATATTTGGTCAACCTCCTTGAAAAACTGTCGACTCTACAGTGATTGATATTTTCCTTAAACGGTATTTAATAATATATATGAAGATATATACTTTATAGTAATGCATGATACCATGCATCCATGGGGCAACATTATGGCCATGGATTCAATTTGCAACCATTGATTGCACATTCGGAATAGTCAGAACATTCGGAACAATGAGTTTGGTTTATACAAATGCAGTTATTGATTAAGGCGTTTCCATTTGATATATTGTTGTGCATAGTGCATGTATCATGTATGTAAAATTTGTAAATGTAACTTCGTTTCAAAACGTAGTAAAACGCCATCTGTAAACATATGTTGGGTAGAACAACAAAATTTACTACATTATTTCAATTCAACATAATGAGGCGACTATGAGAAGTACATGTTCAACATTTTATTCTCTCTGTAATTTGTACTTAACTGTTAACTGTTGTTGTCTGTACTATTACAATGTTTTATGTCCAGTTTGTGATTGTTTGTAAAATACAACCTCTCCATAGCAACACACTGGGAGAAGCACACTTTGGCTGTTGTTCAGAGGTTGTTGACAGAAAGAGATTAAATTGATTGTAGTTATCACTAAAGGAAAAGTTTATTTTGTTGTTGAAGAGAGGTTGCATTGTATACATGTTTTGAAATTATTATTGTATATAAATAAAAACAAATTCTAAAAGTCATTTCAATAAAGGGAGATAGGGATGGCTGTGAGTGGAGATGGGGATGCCATATAAAAGTAGATTTTCACTGAAATTATTACTATATGTATAGGAAAAGTTGATTTTGTTGTTGAAGAGAGGTTTTTGCTTAAGAGAGGTTGCATTGTATACATGTTTTGAAATTATTCTTGTATATAAATAAAAACAAATTGTAAAATCATTTCAATAAAGGGAGATAGGGATGGCTTCCAGTGAGTGGAGATGGGGAGGCCATTTAAAAATAATTTTAACATGACATTCATTGCACATGTGTTGTTATATTGATAAATTCATGTCTAGTATAGTAATTGGTCATTTCTTGTAATAATTTGTCTGTATAAATGTTTTTGAATGCAAATGTTATTTGTAATAAAATATGTTTAAGTATTTGAAAAGTTGTTATATTATATTTTATAATATTATGAGCAATAAAATATCCATACTTTACATGAATCTTCGTTTTGGGAGTGGTATTGTGACAATTTATTCAAGGACTGCACATATTGTTATTGATTGATCATTAGCAACAAACATTACTGTACTGTGTTTAAAATCATGTTGGGTGAATAAACATTAACATGGAATGTTCTGTTTTATATGGTGGCATATTACTGCCACCAGTTAGCATGATAGCGTTCGCGAATTGTTTCGTGTTAACAACTTAATTATTACGATAATTATCAATAGCTATCTAGTTAATATTCGTGATAAATTTTCGGTAAGATAAATATCATGCTTTGTCCCCTGTATTAAAACTGGTCACCATGATCAACATAAGTCATTACCCTTTATTTCAAAACGAAGTTTGAAGAAGGAGATGGCAGTTTTACTATAGATAGAAGTCTTTTTGAAAGCAGGTAAAGTTACTCTTGCTGTAAATGTCCGCCACTTTGAAAGCAGGGAGGCTACTCCTACTTGTGCCATTAAGATAAAACATCCCAGTACTTCACAATGGAGACTTAATATGATAAGAAATACCTCCCCTGTTTAACAATGTCTGCCAATTTGAAAGCAGGCGAGGTTCATCCTACCTAGCCTCCATTTTTAAATAGCGGATTTTGCCCTACTACACTTAGCCAATATTCAAATTAAGAGTTACCTCCCCTGTTGTAAAAAATCGCGGACAACATGGGACATTTTTCTAGATAATTATGTAGTTAACTAGATATTTATCGCGTTAACTACTTAACACTTATCTAAAATAGATTGGTGGGTAAGTGGTGGCAGTTGTGGGCACTATCGGACAATTTTTCGTGTAAAGATATCTTGTATGAAAAATTATCACGATAGTTATCTAGTTAACCACATAATTATCTAGTTTCTTTAACATGATAATCACATAATTATCTAGTTAATTAAGTAGTTAACTGGTGGCAGAAATATGCCACCATACATATGTTGTCAAGATTTTATGTTCTGGTACAACCCCGATCCTGTTTTTGTAGGGCAAAGTCTCGTGCAATGTACTGTAAAATGTGCATAGTTGCTGTAAATGCAGCGTAGATTGTGGCCACATAACAGTGAAAACAATCATTACAAACACCATTCAATAAGTCCCATGTCACACGTGCCATCATCGCAGCATACACATATTATAGATCGATGGTTGTATGCATCCAGCAAATGTAATACCCATTGCTCCCAACAGACACTGCAAACTGAAGTGAAAGGTTTGGAGAGCGAATGCAGACAAAATTAAGTATTTTTACCTCTGTATGGTTATTTATTAATCCCCCCACTGTTTGTCCTCTTTGATTGTCCTAGTTATCCCTTATTTTCGGCTAGGCCATTCCTTGCGCCTCTGTTCCCTTACGTTGTACCCTTGAACCTCCTCAAGTGCTTTATGTTTTATGGATTGTTGTTTTCCCAGAGGTCTATGTGGGGAGTCACTGTTTTATGTATATGGCGTTCCCTGTACCAGGAGGTCTGTGTGGGGAGTCACTGTTTTATGTATATGGCGTTCCGTGTACCAGGAGGTCTGTGTGGGGAGTCACTGTTTTATGTATATGGCGTTCCCTGTGCCCAGAGGTCTGTGTGGGGAGTCACTGTTTTATGTATATGGCGTTCCCTGTGCCCAGAGGTCTGTGTGGGGAGTCACTGTTTTATGTATATGGCGTTCCCTGTACCCAGAGGTCTGTGTGGGGAGGCACTGTTTTATGTATATGGCGTTCCCTGTACCAGGAGGTCTGTGTGGGGAGTCACTGTTTTATGTATATGGCGTTCCCTGTACCCAGAGGTCTGTGTGGGGAGTCACTGTTTTATGTATATGGCGTTCCCTGTACCCAGAGGTCTGTGTGGGGAGTCACTGTTTTATGTATATGGCATTCCCTGTACCCGGAGGTCTGTGTGGGGAGACACTGTTTTATGTATATGGCGTTCCCTGTACCCGGAGGTCTATGTGGGGAGTCACTGTTTTATGTATATGGCGTTCCCTGTACCAGGAGGTCTATGTGGGGAGTCACTGTTTTATGTATATGGCGTTCCCTGTACCCGGAGGTCTGTGTGGGGAGTCACTGTTTTATGTATATGGCGTTCCCTGTACCAGGAGGTCTGTGTGGGGAGTCACTGTTTTATGTATATGGCGTTCCCTGTACCAGGAGGTCTGTGTGGGGAGTCACTGTTTTATGTATATGGCGTTCCCTGTACCCAGAGGTCTTTGTGGGGAGTCACTGTTTTATGTATATGGCGTTCCCTGTACCAGGAGGTCTGTGTGGGGAGTCACTGTTTTATGTATATGGCGTTCCCTGTACCAGGAGGTCTGTGTGGGGAGTCACTGTTTTATGTATATGGCGTTCCCTGTGCCCAGAGGTCTGTGTGGGGAGTCACTGTTTTATGTATATGGCGTTCCCTGTGCCCAGAGGTCTGTGTGGGGAGGCACTGTTTTATGTATATGGCGTTCCCTGTACCAGGAGGTCTGTGTGGGGAGTCACTGTTTTATGTATATGGCGTTCCCTGTACCCAGAGGTCTGTGTGGGGAGGCACTGTTTTATGTATATGGCATTCCCTGTACCCGGAGGTCTATGTGGGGAGACACTGTTTTATGTATATGGCGTTCCCTGTACCAGGAGGTCTATGTGGGGAGTCACTGTTTTATGTATATGGCGTTCCCTGTACCAGGAGGTCTGTGTGGGGAGTCACTGTTTTATGTATATGGCGTTCCCTGTACCCAGAGGTCTGTGTGGGGAGTCAGTTTTATGTATATGGCGTTCCCTGTACCAGGTCTGTGTGGGGAGTCACTGTTTTATGTATATGGCGTTCCCTATACCAGGAGGTCTGTGTGGGGAGTCACTGTTTTATGTATATGGCGTTCCCTGTACCCAGAGGTCTATGTGGGGAGTCACTGTTTTATGTATATGGCGTTCCCTGTACCAGGAGGTCTGTGTGGGGAGTCACTGTTTTATGTATATGGCGTTCCCTGTTCCAGGAGGTCTGTGTGGGGAGTCACTGTTTTATGTATATGGCGTTCCCTGTACCCAGAGGTCTATGTGGGGAGTCACTGTTTTATGTATATGGCGTTCCCTGTACCAGGAGGTCTATGTGGGTAGTCACTGTTTTATGTATATGGCGTTCCCTGTACCAGGAGGTCTGTGTGGGGAGTCACTGTTTTATGTATATGGCGTTCCCTGTACCCAGAAGTCTCTGTGGGGAGTCACTGTTTTATGTATATGGCGTTCCCTGTACCAGGTCTATGTGGGGAGTCACTGTTTTATGTATATGGCGTTCCCTGTACCAGGAGGTCTGTGTGGGGAGTCACTGTTTTATGTATATGGCGTTCCGTGTACCCAGAGGTCTATGTGGGGAGTCACTGTTTTATGTATATGGCGTTCCCTGTACCCAGAGGTCTATGTGGGGAGTCACTGTTTTATGTATATGGCGTTCCCTGTACCAGGAGGTCTATGTGGGGAGTCACTGTTTTATGTATATGGCGTTCCCTGTACCAGGAGGTCTGTGTGGGGAGTCACTGTTTCATGTATATGGCATTCCCTGTACCCAGAGGTCTATGTGGGGAGTCACTGTTTTATGTATATGGCGTTCCCTGTACCAGGAGGTCTGTGTGGGGAGGCACTGTTTTATGTATATGGCATTCCCTGTACCCAGAGGTCTGTGTGGGGAGTCACTGTTTTATTTATATGGCGTTCCCTGTACCAGGAGGTCTATGTGGGGAGTCACTGTTTTATGTATATGGCGTTCCCTGTACCCGGAGGTCTATGTGGGGAGTCACTGTTTTATGTATATTGTGTTCCCTGTACCAGGAGGTCTATGTGGGGAGTCATTGTTTTATGTACCTGTAGTTCCCTGTACCAACTTATTCACTCTCTTTTAAAGACTTTTCCAAAAATTAAAGGTTATTACAGGTTCTAAAGCTTTCACTAGGAGGCCTGCATATTGGTTATTGTTACTGACCACCATGACTTCATGAAGTTGTGTCTCTGGCAGGAGTATGACCTGTAACTCAAGGTCATAGACATCGCAGTTAGAAGACAGGGACTTGTCAGACGGACAAAAGAATGGACTGACGCTGTGATTTCAAAAACCTAAAATTGTACCAGGGAAGTTGGAGTGAAAAGAAATCAACAATGTTTAGCAACAGAATTTCTTGTATTTCAATACAGCAAGTTCATACGAAAACTTACAATGTACAATTTCTTACCACATTGTATTCAGTTTCACTGAAAAATATCATAAATGACAATTCATATATACAATACACAACCAGTCTTGGTTAATATACATTTGATTTCATTAACCACTATTGAATTCATTAAAGCGGCATTACATTTTTTATGTAATTAATTAATATACCGGTATGTAAAAAAAACTTGAAAAAACGATGAAAATATTTATTTTACTGAATTTGACATGAATGTACTTTGAAAGAAGTAAGACATTAAACTTTAACTGCCAGAATACACTGCTCTAGGTATATGCCAGAATACACTGCTCTAGGTATATGCCAGAATACACTGCTCTAGGTATATGCTAATGAATGTGATGGATCTCAGAAAGGTTACCTTTTTGTGAAAAACATTTTGTGACATACATGTATGCTTAACGACACATAATGTCATTCCCCGTTCGTAGAAAATCGTATTTGACAAAAAAAATGCCACAGAAAATTCCTACTTTCATTCTGATGCCTAAAAATTGGCTACTTTTGGTTTAGAACTATGGCGATATCAGACCAACATAAGCTTGTTTTGTGAAATGAAATACAATGCAGGTGGTTTGAAACTACCATACAGCTATAAGAGAAGAAAAGAAAAAAACGTTATGCCGCTTAAAATATCATTACCTATTTTGTTTGGGCAATAAATCTACAGAGGATTATAAGGAGAAGACAATTCATGTTAGCAATTATGCAAGCATCATGCAAGAAAGTGAACTAGTTAAAAGAGTAATACATTTATACTGGCTTACTGCATAAATGATCAGAGTCAATTTTCCTCATCTGATTTTTTCTTTAAACTATATAACAAAACAAAAATCACCCCATGCACCGTGTATTAATTACGAATTTGTCCGTCATCCGTAGATCAGGTCTAATTCAATATCTCAAAGTATAATGACCAATGATTAAAAATTACCCCCCCCCCCCCAAAATAAAACAATAATAGTTCATTATCACTGCCACTTCATTTCAAAGTAAAATATATGTTTTGCAAACAATATCTGCAGCTTGGTGAATACTGACATGTGAACTTTGTTGTGGGTGAATAAAAACAAAAATAACAAAACTGAAAGCCGTAGAATGAGGCCAATATAAACCCCATTGTAAGCATATAAATACCATTTACATCTTATAATGCCCACATCTAGTTTAAAATGCAAACATAAATTGTAATCAGTGATAAAGAGCAAAATGATTGCCAACATAATTTCTTAGAAAATAAAACAATAAAAATGGTGTTTCCCTCATAGCTACCACAATACATGAACCAGTATTGCAATATTGTCTAAACACCAACCAAGTTTCTAACTGTAATGGGATCAAATTTTATATAAGTGAATAGTAAAATTTGACATCATGCCTGTAAACAACTTCCACCTCACTTAGATGTGGTATTACATGGCAAGTAAATAGGTCAAACTTCAATGTTGTTTGCCGCTTTCAATACAGTGACACATAGCGGTCTAGTTGGAGGTTAAGAATATAAAATAAATAATGCTGATAGACCAATGGTATAAAAATTCAGCTTGTAATTTTTTACAGCTAAATTGCTCCAACGCATCATTCAAATTATAATAGTCATAACCATCTTGTACCACAATTACATCTTGGATTGAGATGTACAATGAATATTACAACTACAATCACATTACTTAAAATATATCAAAATGAGGAATGTTATAAATAGAAATGAGCAATAGTATGTGGAATTAAAGTATGAGCATAAAGTAAATTCATATGAACTAGAAAATGATATGAGCTGTTCCACAACAAAACCTGTATTAGTAACCAAAACATCCATTTTCAGATTTATACCTTTTCTAACAGATATATTTTTGCAGTTTCATTTAATACCAAAAATATTAAAAACAGACATCAAATTTTCTTTTTATAGCAATTCAAATACTAGGAACCAACTGTAAAAGCTGACTACAAAATGACCTTGTGTCAGTAACCCTATACTCAAATGTACATTAACTCTTAAAATCTTCTGTTTTTTGAATGGAAGAAACAAATTATGTAATACATATAAACATTTTTAAGTTCATTTAATTCTAGAAATCAAAATTAAGTGACAAAAGACGTTTATGAGAGAGCACTTAGTTTGTGACATCTAACTTTATTAGGAAATACGCGACGTCATAACCACCGTCACTAATGCAGGTTTTGTTATGGAAGCATCTATACATGTATAATGAATACAACCTACACACTTTGGAAACAATCATGAGTTAATGTACATCACATAATTATCAAAGACTCTATGTGACCGGTAAATACTTGTAAAATGTTAAACAGTAAAACATGTACAATGAAAAACAAAATGTATAACATTACCAACGGATTGCTGAATAATATGCAGGAAAAACGACCTGCTGTGTAAGGATAAAAATTCAGAAATACGTAAGTAAATGCCCCTGGAAATTCCTTATAAGCTTAATTTGAAGGCAAAAGTACCATTGAAAAACAGCAAATACGTATGAGCACTGCCACAACAAAACCTGTATGAAATGACGTTGTTATGACACTGAGTATTTCCCAATCTATATTTTGACGTCACAAACTAAGCTCTTTGTCCGAAGATGTTAGGAGACATAATTGTGATTTATAAAATTAAAGGAACAAGGAAATGTTAATAAGTATTGCAAATTTGTACATTCTGACACAACGTCATCATTTTGTACCTTACTTATGCAAATTGTTCTTATTATGTGAATTACTATTAAGAGAAAAGTAGACGTCCAATTTTAATACTTTTGGAATTGAATGAAAGTTGAAACAAATATCTGTTAGAAAACGTAAAAACCTGAAAATGGACTTTTTGGTCACTACTACAGGTTTTGTCTGGGCACAGCTCATCTATTGTTTTTGATTGGGTGATTACAAATATGAGTACATTGACTCGCTTGCTGTTTAAGCAAAGTATTTTTTAAATGCCACTGAAATGAGAATGAAATAAGCCTATTTATATATAAATATCAGATAAATAAGGTGCCATGTAAACATTGACACTTCACGAAAGGTAATGCCTTACACAAGAGTACACAAGAAAGATGTTGATACATGTATAAAATAAATATTGCCTTATTTATATCATGGCAGATAAATTTCAAAGAAAATCGCTGAATACAGTCGGACGTTGTTTATTCAACAACCTTCTGTCCAAATACTTGGTATAATCTGATGCATCTTCTTAGGCACATCAAATTGAAATGGGCTATTCGAAACCATGTATTATTCGAGGTCCGACTCTATTGGCAAGGTATAAAATAATCTGATTACTTCTGAACACAATTAAACATACATCACAAATATATCATTATAAATTGTATGGCAAACATATCAACTATCACAACCAAGAGGACAGAGTAATTACCAGCAACAATAATAAGATTATCATAGTAATATAAATACATTATGTATTTACAAAAGTTACTTCCCTTTGACTCTCAATGTTCAGTTGTTCAATAGTATGAAAACAAATGTAAAACAATTTTTTCTGTGTATTTATATATTTATTAGTAGGTAAGGTAGCTATACATTTGATAACCTAAAGCAAACATTCAAGGACTTCTCAATAAATTAAGAAAGAAAAGTTCCTCAAGGCATAGTAGCAGTTATGGTCCTTGGTCCTTTTGTGGAGGTTCGGCTACAAAGTGTTGAGCCAGGCACATAGCTAGAAAATTATCAAATTGGTTCAAACTTAAATCAGATTGACAACCTACTAATTACTTTTGTACGAGATATATATACTTCAAAGCAGAATCATTTGCTAGACAAAGTATCATAAGTCCAAAATATCATTTGAAGGCATTATCAGTACTCGTTTCAAGCAAATATCCCATTATAGAAATAAGCATTATATCGAAACCTATGCTTCGAAGTTTCATGAACATAAATTCATGGAATGTTTGATTGTTTTATGAGTGGAGAGAGATTTTTACACAATGCGATGTCGTTTACAAACTTAACATCCAATGCTGTATGGAATGTTAGCACTAAAATAAAAACATTTAATGCCCAAGAAATATATTACACAAGAAAATAATAAACAAGAGGGCCATGATGGCTCTATATCGCTCACCTGAGTACTCTGCCATTCGTATTTACGAAATAATAATTCATATTTACAAAAAAATAGTTGTTTTTATGAAAAAAGAATTCGTTTTTACGAAATACTATTTTGTATTTACGAAATAATAATTTGTTTTTACAAAAAAGAATTTGTTTTTACGAAATAAGTTTTTTGACAGAACTTAATAATTTATGCAATCTTGTAAGAGGACCACTAGACAATGCTACACACCAAATATCAAAGCTCTAGGCCTTATGGTTTGGGACAAGAAGATTTTCAAAGTTTACACTTTTAAAATCTATTTTTAGCTCCTGTGACATACTTATGCAGCGGACCAGAACGATTTATGCAACTTTGAAAGAGGCCCACCCAAGGTTCATTCCTGTGAAATTTGAACAAAATCCATTCGGTGGTATAGGAGGAGATGTTGCTTAAAGAAAATGTTGATGCACAACGCACGACGACGCACGACAGACATTCATTGATCCTTAAAGCTCACCATGAGCACTTCGTGCTCAGTGGAGCTAAAATGATACTCAGGTAAACACAGAAAAATAACTTACATGGAATGAACTGACGCAGAGAAAAAACAAATACAAATAAACATCACACTTTGAAGAAACGTTCACAGGCCTGATTTTTCAAGAGTTGCAAAAACGTAGCAACAGTCTTTGAATACACTGGTATAATGCCAACAGATCATACATATATTAAAGCAACAGAAATGAACATGTAGTTATATAATCTTATGCACACTTTTAACTGTAATGCAGAACTATTAAACAGGCAACTCACACCTGAAAACCGATGAGGTGGTCAGAAGATAGTTAAAATATGGTAGTTTAAGCTCTGGTTCATGAAAATACAGTCTTAATAATAAGGTTATCTTAATTTCGAAGTGGTCAATAGATGATATTTTCTGTACATTAAAATGAACACACTATCAAATACTTTTACTTCTTATGTAAAGCCAGAAGGTTTGGATCATTTCTCTCAAAATAGCAGTCACCTGGTAGGTTAATATTGACTGGTAGAGCCAGGAAATAGCAGTCACCTGGTAGGTTAATATTGACTGGTAGAGCCAGGAAATAGCAGTCACCTGGTAGGTTAATATTGACTGGTAAAGCCAGGAAATAGCAGTCACCTGGTAGGTTAATATTGACTGGTAGAGCCAGGAAATAGCAGTCACCTGGTAGGTTAATATTGACTGGTAGAGCCAGGAAATAGCAGTCACCTGGTAGGTTAATATTGACTGGTAAAGCCAGGAAATAGCAGTCACCTGGTAGGTTAATATTGACTGGTAGAGCCAGGAAATAGCAGTCACCTGGTAGGTTAATATTGACAGGTAGAACCAGGAATTTCAATGTATCATGACATTTAGAAAATCACTTAATTGTGGTGATGTTTTTAAAAGAGAGATGACAACAATCACCCTTATGATCAGTGCAGGAAAGTTACAGTAATAAGAGAATGCCCATATAGCACTGCTGAGAATACAACACTATCAAACCATGCCCATATAGCACTGCTGAGAATACAACACTATCAAACCATGCCCATATAGCACTGCTGAGAATACAACAATATCAAACCAGAGTACATGTAGTCGTGTTCAAAAATATGCATGGACACTTTTTTCAGCTATAAAGTGATATTTATAAATTGAAGGAGAAGGTATGCTTTCAAATACCACTAGCAACTCAAACAAATGCCCAAATTTTATAGCCAATAATGATTGTCAATTTACACTGTACACAGTACAGTAATATTGAGCATGAGCTGAAAACAAGTTTAACAAACAACCTACACATAATTATCATACATAGATATTTATAATCAAAACTATTCATTTATTGTCAAAGTGCATGTAAACATTACATCTTCCAAATGTTTGGTTAAAAAAAAGGAAGCAATATCAATCTCTAATTCATGTGCAATGAACTCTTAAACAATGGTGTAAATGTACAATTCAATCACAGTTGAAATACAAAACTCCTTATCAAATTATTACACAATATATGGCAGAATCATACACCAGGGGTATTTCTCAAACTTTTGATTTTCAAACCATTTTGTGTGTCACAATCACCAATGCTAACAAATTACAAAAACTGAAACCGTTCAGTAAGTACAGAAGAAATGAAATCTGTGCCCTAAAATACTGCTGGCAATACAACATTAGATTACACATGCAAAATCAAGCACAATAATAGTAACCTAGCAATCAGGTCCAAATAAATAATTAGTAAATTACAGAACAATTAGTTTCATAAATAATGCCAAGCACTAGTTCAATACGTATATACGAAAGAAATATATGTCAATGAATGTAGCAAATGATATCAAATGATCACAATTCTGTAGTTCTGTCAGGATCCACAGGAACTGAGCTCATGGAACCGAAGAAATGAGGCGGTAAATTATAAACCTGGCTACCAGGTCGAATACCAGATTTTGTGATTACCTGTAAAAATGTTCGATCTTCCAGAGACGGTCCATTTAAAAAGAATTTCTGTTGGCACTGGCAGTTTGGCTGCATGGGTTGCCCCATAGCGGCTTCAGTCACATATCCATCTCCAACAATAACTGGCACAGTAGAAGTGTTTCCATGGCAACCGCAATGAAATTGTTCAAGAAAATGTGAAGTTTCATCAACTCCTAAGTTATCACCAAGTTCAAGTTGTTTACCATCTGTAAACTTTATATAGGAACTCATCCTTGGCAC
This sequence comes from Mactromeris polynyma, assembly GCA_032209605.1. Classification (NCBI taxonomy): domain Eukaryota; kingdom Metazoa; phylum Mollusca; class Bivalvia; order Venerida; family Mactridae; genus Mactromeris; species Mactromeris polynyma. The sequence continues at coordinate 12,626,954 of JASFXZ010000001.1, forward strand.
CTGACTTCCATCTGATCTTGAAGCTAAACTGTCTGGTTCTCGACTACTCAATGACTCACTTGTTTCATGCTCCAAATCCCCCAAACTGTCCAGGGTACCGTTCTCAGAACATATATCACTGGATTCAAACTCTTTTGTTTCTTTCATTGAGCTTAGTCGATGACTATCAAAACCTAATTCATTATCAGCACTTTGAGCTCTATAACCAAGGGGAGTAGACATAAATGTTGATGTTTTACATAAGCCTGGGGGTAAGGACAATGTACTACCCTTACACCTCAAAGTCTCACGAGAGTCCTTCTCAGATAGTTTCCAAATCAATTGTTCCGACTTAGAATCAAGTTTATCAATTATATCAACACAGCTGTATGGGTTTACTGTGTCACATTTAATCTTCTTTTCCTCATCTAATTGATAATTAATGAAATTGTCTCTACATGTCCCATCCTCGGACTGGGTAGAATGTGTGTACGTACAAACTTGACCACGCCCGTCGACAATAACACCCGAATCACTCTCGGACTTGTTGGATTTCTTGAATTTTTTCCTCTTCAGATGTGAAGGATGAAGTCTCATCAGTAAAGTATCTGCTGAGTGACTCATGCTATCCCTTCCACTGTCACTGCTATGTCTCTGTCTCTGAGGATCTTTCTTACATCCATATATGTGATTCTACAATCATAGAAAACAGTGAACAATACATTGTATACAAGTATAATTATTATATTTAGTTTAATTCTTTTTTTAATGTTTAATCTTCAGATCAGATGTCTGACAACATGGTCCTTGTTCGAAGTTCAACTAAACCACATCATTGCCTGAACTATATCACTATATACAATCCTTCTGTGTATATATCACATTGCCTGAACTATATCACTATATACAATCCTTCTGTGTATATATCACATTGCCTGAACTATATCACTATATACAATCCTTCTGTGTATATATCACATTGCCTGAACTATATCACTATATACAATCCTTCTGTGTATATATCACATTGCCTGAACTATATCACTATATACAATCCTTCTGTGTATATATCACATTGCCTGAACTATATCACTATATACAATCCTTCTGTGTATATATCACATTGCCTGAACTATATCACTATATACAATCCTTCTGTGTATATATCACATTGCCTGAACTATATCACTATATACAATCCTTCTGTGTATATATCACATTGCCTGAACTATATCACTATATACAATCCTTCTGTGTATATATCACATTGCCTGAACTATATCACTATATACAATCCTTCTGTGTATATATCACATTGCCTGAACTATATCACTATATACAATCCTTCTGTGTATATATCACAGACACCCATTTATATCATACTTCACACTCTTGTTTGTTAGAGGAGGTTAATATTGATTTTCAAAAGTATTACAAACATTTACAGTGGTCAGGTAACATAACTAGCTATCCTGGGTTAACACCAATACAACTTGGATCATTCACAACAGAACTCTAAGACCAGGAGAAAAGATTTAGTATGCTTTATACTGTGGAATGATTCCTAAGGGAAGCAAAGTGGTCATCATAATCCCAAAGTTAGGTACAAGTACAGGTCAGTGACCAAGGAAGCAGTCATCCATAGTGATTGATGTTAGTGTCGAAAGCCTTTTTCATAATCAGTGAAAATAAATAAGTTTAAACCAATGATCACTATAGTCCATTTATATTTACTTGAACGGCTGTAAACAAAATGTGAGGTGGTCAGCCAATGAAAACATGTTTCATAAAATATTTACCAATATATATAGCGTACACAATAATGGTAATCTAAACTAATTTTGCATCCGTATTCTCCAATTATTTTGAATACCGGTAGACAGTAACTTTGTGGCACTATTAATCATATTCAACAAATCATGGTTTCAAATAACTAAAGCAGGATGAGACTAAACCTACCTTCAAAGTAGAGAACTTCAGTTTATGACTAATCAGTGGTGCCTCCACACCAGTAGTTGATTCAGTGGATGAGCCGGGACTCGGTGGACCATCAACTATCTTCTCATAAATACCATCAGATTCATCGGAGTCCGGAGAGTTCTGACGTGGTGGCATTGGCTGCAAGTTTTAAAAGACATAATATGTGAAGTATGTGTGAAAAACATATGTATTTCTACCAATAAGGTAATGATGATACATGTACATAAGTAATAATGTAAACAAAACAGTAATTATAATCAGTGTTTAATTCATAAAATTGAACTCTTGAACCAGACCTACATTAAATATATTATGAATGATACATAAAATCAATCAACTAAATGAAATATTGTTTAAACATCGGAAATAATACAAGTCATTCATAAAGCACTGAGGTTATGCTGCCATGAACAGTAATAATAGTGAAAATGAACCATAACTCACTATTGGAGGCAAGGGAGGTAATGGGTGTGGTATTTCTATCGGAACTGGATCAAAATATCGCTGTTTTACTGTCAAATACACTCGCCTGAAAAATAATCAATGTTTGTAACAGTGAGAAGTTATGTGAAGAAAATGTAACAGCCAGGACATAGCCAAATATAAGATTCTATTGTAAGACAACACTTGATGGATACAGCCAGGACATAGCAGAATATAAGATTCTATTGTAAGACAACACTTGATGGATACAGACAGGACATAGCAGAATATAAGATTCTATTGTAAGACAACACTTGATGGATACAGACAGGACATAGCAGAATATAAGATTGTATTGTAAGACAACACTTGATGGATACAGACAGGACATAGCAGAATATAAGATTGTATTGTAAGACAACACTTGATGGATACAGACAGGACATAGCCAAATATAAGATTGTATTGTAAGACAACACTTGATGGATACAGCCAGGACATAGCAGAATATAAGATTGTATTGTAAGACAACACTTGATGGATACAGCCAGGACATAGCAGAATATAAGATTGTATTGTAAGACAACACTTGATGGATACAGCCAGGACATAGCAGAATATAAGATTGTATTGTAAGACAACACTTGATGGATACAGCCAGGACATAGCAGAATATAAGATTGTATTGTAAGACAACACTTGATGGATACAGCCAGGACATAGCAGAATATAAGATTGTATTGTAAGACAACACTTGATGGATACAGCCAGGACATAGCAGAATATAAGATTCTATTGTAAGACAACACTTGATGGATACAGACAGGACATAGCATATAAGATTCTATTGTAAGACAACACTTGATGGATACAGACAGGACATAGCATATAAGATTCTATTGTAAGACAACACTTGATGGATACAGACAGGACATAGCATATAAGATTCTATTGTAAGACAACACTTGATGGATACAGCCAGGACATAGCATATAAGATTCTATTGTAAGACAACACTTGATGGATACAGACAGGACATAGCATATAAGATTCTATTGTAAGACAACACTTGATGGATACAGACAGGACATAGCATATAAGATTCTATTGTAAGACAACACTTGATGGATACAGACAGGACATAGCATATAAGATTCTATTGTAAGACAACACTTGATGGATACAACCAGGACATAGCATATAAGATTCTATTGTAAGACAACACTTGATGGATACAGACAGGACATAGCATATAAGATTCTATTGTAAGACAACACTTGATGGATACATACAGACAAACATACACAATAACTGGTTTGATATTTAAGTACCATCTAGCACACACTTTGAATTAAAACTAATAAAAATCATGTATAATATAAGCAATGTCATGGACTTGTAGTACCACCTTGCACTTATGTTGCACTTATTTTAGCGTAATGCAGAGATCATTATTGTGTTTGTTAAATAGTGACATTATGTCACTAATTCTTGCTATGATGCCTGTGTATCAGTTGTTATGAAGGATTCGAATAGACACAAAATACTTCTAATAGCTCATCCAAACAAACATCAAGATATTTTTTTACTCATTCTCGTATTAATTTTACAGGAATGAACAATAATAGCAGGTAATTGTATGCACCTACCTTGAACATAAAATAACTCCAAACAGAAATATGAACATGACAAACAACGAAGCTACCACAATGCCAACAATCTCACCAGAATTCAATCCTGAAAAACAATCAAGTTCATAAAATGATGTTATATTTCAAGTCTACCAATGGATAAACAATGAACTATTCTGTCTTAGTGACTTATGCTTACTAAATATGAAAGTCATCACAAATGTATTGACTGTATGTAAAAGGTATTAAATGTTTTGGAGAAGGGAAAATACTTAAGCAGTATTTAGCAGACGACAGGCGCTGTATAAGGTTGATTCTAGTAGAAATTCAATAAATGACAATTGCTGAAAAAACAGTGTAACATACATAAAAAATGTATATCTTATCATGTATTATAACTATAGTTGTCCTTGGCAACCAAACAACAAATAAACAAGAATACAGGTGAGGTACTGAAAATGATAACATCAACAACACTGTTACAAGACAACATGTATATTGTTATCTTACGATAATCTTGATGCAATAGTGAGAGAATTTTAGTCCACAATATGAATTTACATCATCATTTACCACCTTGAAAAACAAAAATGTAATAGTCCTTCAGTGAAATCTCAAGTATCGTCTCGTTATTCTTTATCACACACAACTGCCTGGCTGAATTAAACAGACCATCTCAGAAAAATATTTTTTTAAGTAATTTTCTATTTTCACACTATGTGGAAGTTTTAACTGCTCAAGTTTTTACTGTTTTTCAACAGTATTTCATTACTACAGGACAGTCAGTCGACCAACCAAGTGATCCTGGGTTACCAACCATCACTAACCTGTTCTTTTGTAATAACTGACATCCCCACATGAATCAGAGAAGGAAGAAACAGGCTCGTTTTGATGCAATAATTTCAGTCAAATTGTCACTGAGAACATTTGCCTCACCCAGGCTTCGAACCTTCACCCTCTAGATTGGCAGCAAAAAGCTCTTCCTACTGAGCTAACCAGACAAGCTATAACATCTTTATCAGTATGAAGCTTAACTTAACGCATACACTTACAGTGATACATTGCTGACATGCTTAAACAAGTGAACAACATGTACAAATTCAAAAACTGTGACACCACAGTTCATACATTGTATATATCATGCAGTCGCACACAAACAATCTAAAATTATTTCTTCTAACTAAGGCATTCCTTAAATCAATAAGTAAAATAATGTCGTATTTTATTAGTGAAGTAACAATCAAAACAATATGTCATCACTTAATCTCGCATTCGCAAGCAGAACAAAACAAAAAGCTAAGCCATGACAATAGGGTTGTATGAGCTGAACACTTGCAAATAAATGATTTGGCCAAACATGGAACAATACTAATACTAGGCCAACCTAAATCATTAACATCAACACATGACTGAACATTTTTATATTATATAATCCGAATAAAAAATTTAGTCACCACCATACTGAAAGATTATATTAAACACATTTCTGTATGGTCATGGTCTACCCTGACCTGTATCTTCAGATTCTACACCGTGTTGTATGAATCAGAATCGACGTATTACTGAACAAGATGTTGCTGCTAATAAAAGTGTACGCCTACCCACACCATTGCATTTAATGGCACATGCAGCACTCAATAAAATCATAAAATGCTAACAGCATGCACAACTAACTTGATGCCAATACTTTTCACCAAGTTTGGAATGACAGGAATAGTCAGGACAAAATATATCCATTTAGAATAAGGGTCATAACTCTGCTAACATCATTGATTTAAAATGCTGATGATGTGCACAACTAGGCTCGATGCAGATACGTTTGTCTAAGTTTGGTTGAAATCCAATTAACAGAAGGAGAGAAGTATTCTGGACAAACTACATTCAAATAAAAATCTTTGAAGAATCATAAAACCAAACAAGAATGCCAAACTGTCACAAAATACGCCCGTCATAAGTCAGAGCTCAGAGTTAAAACAAGACAAATTTTAGGTAATTTCTAAAATCAAAGGGTGGAAACTCCCAGGTGACATGAGCTATATGACTGGTTATCGAACTTGGTTGAGATATTATGCCCACAAACATTTTCACCAAGTTAGGTGAAGATCAGATGAAAACTGTTTGACTTAGAGACTGGACAAGGCTAATTTTGCCAATTTTGGATAATTCGTTTGTTTGTTTCATCGGTTTAACGCCGTTTCTCAACGATATTTCAGTTATATACGGCGGCCGGTTCACCTAACCAGTTTATCCTGGACTGAATTCTTACCAGTACTAACTTACCCTTACACAAGGAGCCGACAACTTCTCCACATGAGGAGGAAAATCAACATTTTTGTCAAATTTTCATGGAAGGGTATGACCTGCCGCAACCGGGAATTGGATAATTCAAGGGCCATAATTCCGAAGTACCTGGGGTGATGTGGCTGGTTATTGAACTTGGCCGAGATATTATGCCCACAAACATTTTCACAAAGTTTGGTAAAGATCGGATGAAAACTCTTTGACTTAGAGAGCAGACACGGCTAATTTGGCCAATTTTGGATAATTCAAGGGCCATAATTCAAAAGTGCCTTGGGGGATATGGCTGATTATCGAACTTGGTCAAGATATTATGCCCACAAACAATTTCACAAAGTTTGGTAAATATCAGATGAAAACTCTTTGACTTAGAGAGCAGACATGGCTAATTTGGCCAATTTTGGATAATTCAAGGGCCATAATTCAGAAGTGCCTTGGGGGATGTGGCTGGTTATCGAACTTGGCCGAGATATTATGCCCACAAACATTTTCACAAAGTTTGGTAAATATCAGATGAAAACTCTTTGACTTAGAGAGCGGACACGGCTAATTTTGCCAATTTTGGATAATTCAATGGCCATAATTCAGAAGTGCCTTGGGGGATGTGGCTGGTTATCGAACTTGGCAGAGATATTATGCCCACAAACATTTTCACAAAGTTTGGTAAAGATCGGATGAAAACTCTGACTTAGAGAGCGGATACGGCTAATTTGGCCAATTTTGGATAATTCAAGGGCCATAATTCAGAAGTACCTGGGGGGATGTGGCTGGTTATCGAACTTGGCCGAGATATTATGCCCACAAACATTTTCGGATTAAAACTCTTTGACTTAGAGAGCGGAAACCATGTGGACGCCGCCTGCTGCGGGTGTTCCCATAATACGTCCCGTTTTTCAAACAGGCATATAAAAATAATCATAGAATTAGAAGAAGCAAATATTATGCAGCAATACTTTGCCAAAGTTTGGTTGAAATCCAATCAGAAAATGCAGCAATACTTTGCCTAAAGTTTGGTTGAAATCAAATCAGAAAATGCAGCAATACTTTGCCCAAAGTTTGGTTGAAATCAAATCAGATAATGCAGCAATACTTTTCCCAAAGTTTGGTTGAAATCCAATCAGGAAATGCAGCAATACTTTGCCCAAAGTTTGGTTGAAATCCAATCAGGAAATGCAGCAATACTTTGCCCAAAGTTTGGTTGAAATCAAATCAGAAAATGCAGCAATACTTTGCCCTAAGTTTGGTTGAAATCAAATCAGATAATGCAGCAATACTTTGCCCAAAGTTTGATTGAAATCAAATCAGATAATGCAGCAATATTTGCCCAAAGTTTGGTTGAAATCCAATCAGATAATGCAGCAATATTTTGCCAAAAGTTTGGTTGAAATCCAATCAGGAAATGCAGCAATATTTTGCCAAAAGTTTGGTTGAAATCAAAACAGATAATGCAGCAATATTTTGCCAAAAGTTTGGTTGAAATCCAATCAAAATCAGGATTAGTGGTACTTTAGACATATTCATCTTATTCACATTCGAGGGCATTCAGAGTAGATTGAAATTGGACCATGTCATATCTACACCTGTATTGAAACTACAACACCTTATGTTTACATTCTGTGGTTGTTACAAGCAACAGCAGCCAAACAGAAAAAAGTATATTCTATGATTAAAAAGATATAGACACATAACAGGCATACTTCAAACTAATATCATTGTGTGTGAACACATAACTATATCTCCGTTCTAATAAGCAGAGACAAACACATTTGTTTCCAAAACAAACCTATGTATGTATAACTGTGTCGTCCTATTGACTTCTCTACAAAATAAACATATCCTTGAAATTTAAATTCATCATAGCATTTTGAAAAGAAAGTTACTGGAGATGACAACATGCTGATCTTGAAATAGTGTTAAACGTTTAATCATATTCTATTAAATATTTCAAAGATGACCACAATGGTGCAAATACCATGCAGCTGATTCTCTTCTAAAGAGTACAAAATTGTTGTTAGAAAATGTAATAATCAGTGATTTTGTTCTTAGCATAGTTGTCTCACATTCGAATTAAGTGCAGAATTATGAAAAAATATTATGCGTAAACATTCAAATTCAGTTAATGCAAAACTTTGATAGTTATGTTGAAAACATTCAGCAAAGTGAAAATGGGACTTGTGACAATGTAGCAAGCAGAACATGAGACATAGTGACAAGTCCTCAAGTAGTAACGATGTCCTAATTCTTCAACTTACAAGACATGATACGCAGCAGACATAGCAGAACATTAGACATAGTGACAAGTCCTCAAGTAGTAACATTGTCCTAATTCTTCAACTTACAAGACATGATACGCAGCAGACATAGCAGAACATTAGACATAGTGACAAGTCCTCAAGTAGTAACGATGTCCTAATTCTTCAACTTACAAGACATGATACGCAGCAGACATAGCAGAACATTAGACATAGTGACAAGTCCTCAAGTAGTAACATTGTCCTAATTCTTCAACTTACAAGACATGATACGCAGCAGACATAGCAGAACATTAGACATAGTGACAAGTCCTCAAGTAGTAACATTGTCCTAATTCTTCAACTAACAAGACATGATACGCAGCAGACATAGCAGAACATTAGACATAGTGACAAGTCCTCAAGTAGTAACATTGTCCTAATTCTTCAACTTACAAGACATGATACGCAGCAGACATATAGCGCAGGGTTTGTCATAGACACCACATTAACAGTCACAATCTTTTATCAACATTACACAACCAACTGGACATGATTTTCACAATGTACAACTGGAGCATTCTACAAAACAAAGCTACAAGTACAGTTAGATATACATACTTCTATCAATGACTTTTGAGTACATTGGTTCACTGTTCTCACTGAGTCCAGCGCTAGATACGGCATTAATCCACACTTTGTATCGACCTCCTTCTTCAAGGTCGTATATACGTATGAAACTTTGCTCTTTGTCGACCTTAAACATCGTCTCTGGCCCTAAAATATACACATGCAGTAAGCATACAAAAATATCAGAATCTCAAGGTCAGATGGTCCATTAATTCCCTCTGCATTGTCATCCCTAGTGGAACATGTAAAAGTTGTATTCTAACATGAGTCACTACAATGAAATATGCTAACATAACTGCAAGGTCAACATTACCAATTAATTAACTTCAATATCAACAAAATAAATTTTAAAGTAAGATAAAACTAGATTCAACTAAAGAAAATATTCAGTTTTCACCACAAACTAACAGTGTTTTGCTTGAAAAGCAGCCAACAGATTGGCGTAACTGGAACACTGGACATGTACACTAGATTGTTAACTTTCGTACACGTAACTGGAACACTGGTCATGACGTACACTAGATTGTTAACTTTCATACACGTAACTGGAACACTGGACATGTACACTAGATTGTTAACTTTCATACACGTAACTGGAACACTGGACATGTACACTAGATTGTTAACTTTCATACACGTAACTGGAACACTGGACATTACGTACACTAGATTGTTAACTTTCATACACGTAACTGGAACACTGGACATGTACACTAGATTGTTAACTTTCATACACGTAACTGGAACACTGGACATGTACACTAGATTGTTAACTTTCATACACCTAACTGGAACACTGGACATGTACACTAGATTGTTAACTTTCATACACGTAACTGGAACACTGGACATTACGTACACTAGATTGTTAACTTTCATACACGTAACTGGAACACTGGACATGTACACTAGATTGTTAACTTTCATACACGTAACTGGAACACTGGACATTACGTACACTAGATTGTTAACTTTCATACACGTAACTGGAACACTGGACATTACGTACACTAGATTGTTAACTTTCATACACGTAACTGGAACACTGGACATTACGTACACTAGATTGTTAACTTTCATACACGTAACTGGAACACTGGACATGTACACTAGATTGTTAACTTTCATACACGTAACTGGAACACTGGACATTACGTACACTAGATTGTTAACTTTCATACACGTAACTGGAACACTGGACATGACGTACACTAGATTGTTAACTTTCATACACGTAACTGGAACACTGGACATGACGTACACTAGATTGTTAACTTTCATACACGTAACAGGAACACTGGACATGTACACTAGATTGTTAACTTTCATACACGTAACAGGAACACTGGACATTACGTACACTAGATTGTTAACTTTCATACACGTAACTGGAACACTGGACATGTACACTAGATTGTTAACTTTCATACACGTAACAGGAACACTGGACATGTACACTAGATTGTTAACTTTCATACACGTAACAGGAACACTGGACATTACGTACACTAGATTGTTAACTTTCATACACGTAACTGGAACACTGGACATGTACACTAGATTGTTAACTTTCATACACGTAACTGGAACACTGGACATGATGTACACTAGATTGTTAACTTTCATACACGTAACAGGAACACTGGACATGTACACTAGATTGTTAACTTTCATACACGTAACTGGAACACTGGACATGATGTACACTAGATTGTTAACTTTCATACACGTAACAGGAACACTGGACATGTACACTAGATTGTTAACTTTCATACACGTAACAGGAACACTGGACATGACGTACACTAGATTGTTAACTTTCATACACGTAACTGGAACACTGGACATGACGTACACTAGATTGTTAACTTTCATACACGTAACAGGAACACTGGACATGACGTACACTAGATTGTTAACTTTCATACACGTAACTGGAACACTGGACATTACGTACACTAGATTGTTAACTTTCATACACGTAACTGGAACACTGGACATGTACACTAGATTGTTAACTTTCATACACGTAACTGGAACACTGGACATGATGTACACTAGATTGTTAACTTTCATACACATAACAGGAACACTGGACATTACGTACACTAGATTGTTAACTTTCATACACGTAACTGGAACACTGGACATGTACACTAGATTGTTAACTTTCATACACGTAACTGGAACACTGGACATGTACACTAGATTGTTAACTTTCATACACGTAACAGGAACACTGGACATGACGTACACTAGATTGTTAACTTTCATACACGTAACTGGAACACTGGACATGTACACTAGATTGTTAACTTTCATACACCTAACTGGAACACTGGACATGATGTACACTAGATTGTTAACTTTCATACGCCTAACTGGAACACTGGACATGTACACTAGATTGTTAACTTTCATACACCTAACTGGAACACTGGACATGATGTACACTAGATTGTTAACTTTCATACACGTAACTGGAACACTGGACATGTACACTAGATTGTTAACTTTCATACACCTAACTGGAACACTGGACATGTACACTAGATTGTTAACTTTCATACGCCTAACTGGAACACTGGACATGTACACTAGATTGTTAACTTTCATACGCCTAACTGGAACACTGGACATGTACACTAGATTGTTAACTTTCATACACGTAACTGGAACACTGGACATGTACACTAGATTGTTAACTTTCATACACGTAACTGGAACAATGGACATGTACACTAGATTGTTAACTTTCATACTCAGTTTTAATTGAATGTATGAAAACAATATGCTTCATAAACTAAATACAACCTACCTGAACAGTTAAGTCCACTGTTAGATGGACATATACCAACATGATAGTGTAAAATATAAGCATTGGTATCTTCACATGATAGCTTATCCCATTCTATACTTAACCCCGAATTAGGTTGGTACAAGGAAAGTCGTATATTGGAAGGTGCCACTTCTGGTTCTGAAAAAAAGTATTATTACAATATTTAGTACACATTACATGGTTTAAGTTGACTTAGACTGAGGTGAGTTATATGTACAAAGATTTTACAATGACATGTTATTGAATTACTAACAGTATAAAACATAATTTTATATTAAGGCCACAGTCCAAATTGATTTGCAGTTCGTCGGATTGCCCGCTCCTTTTAAATGCAAGAGTAGAAAATGAAATAAAAATGTACCCGCTCACACTTCCGTCAATAATCTAATTTTTTTTATTTGCTGTGCGAGAAATTCGGCTCTAATAAAGGCTACTTTTCGTATTTAAAGGTACTTTCATTCATTTAATTACCTTTCACTACGAAAGCTACTGTTACAAGCTCAAGCATTCGGGAGATCCCACAATTTTCGGAAATCGTCTGTCCATATTTAAAGCTTTCAAGAGTAGTGTTCATGAATGTCGTTTGTAACATATCTTTTCATTGGCTTAAAACTTTAATAAATCAATCGCTATGCATTTCACACACGGCCAGTTTATGAGGGTGTCGTGAAAATATTACGGACAGTTAGCGCCTCTAAACTGGCCCACAATTAACATTGTTGATATAATCTGAATTAAAATCACATTTGTACATCCTTATAGACGACAACGATATTAAATATATGCCTAGCAACCGTAGTTAACACTCCCACAATGCATTATAAACATGGGAGTACCTGCAAGGATGACTGACGATATGCAGGAAATTTATATTAAATGCATCAAAACTTAAGCTAAATAAAGGTTGATGCAACCGCTACACAGACATTTAAAGGTTTGGGATACTTGTGCAACATGAAGTAATTGTGTCAAGCAAGCTTGGACAATCATACAAATACTGGAAACTTCATGCAGTCGCGAAAACAGATGACAATAGAAAATGTAAACAAATTAAAGCGAGCATGGAGCTGTATAATATGTGTTTGGTCAGTCTATAATTCTGATCAACACATATGTGTACGATTCGATGTTTCATGATAAACATCTTGATTGGAAAAATGCATTAATCTAGTATAGCATGGAAGAATAGCCTCACAACTAGAAATCAGAAAACAAAATGGTAATCCCCCTTACTGAAGTTACTCCGACTCTGAGAAGTAACAATATAATCATTATTTTGTCCAAAACAGAGGAAATCAGATGAAAACATTCAGCCAAGACTAACTTGGTTCTTTGAACATTATAATTTTAAACTTGAAATGCCATAAGAAGACTTATGAATACTGTTTTCATCTTGTTCAGAATCACCCCGTCGTGTCAGTCGGTGTGACAGATATTACATATTTAGTCTAAGGCAAGAAATACTAAATCAGTTTTCAAGGAAATGTAACTTGGCAAACATAGCAATCAGAAGTGTAGATGTGTAAGACATCTAATGCATATCCACCAAGGCATTTTAAGGAGAATTTATATATGACCCATTAACATAAACTAGTTGTGCATCTCATGGTAACATTCAAGTCGAAGTGGGTAGCTCACCTACGCACAAGGTGCTTAATGTGAGCTTATGTGATTGACTGATGTCTAGTTTTAAGTTTGCAACCAGCATTGCTCAAGGTTTTTGTATATGCTACTCATTAAAAAAGGATAGAATTGGAAAAAAGCACTGTCAGTGAAATTTTGAGAAATATAAGAAAAAAAATTGTAAAAAATACCTCGCCGCCTGTGAAATTTTGAGAAGTAAAAAAAAAAAATCCATAGAACTACTGATCAATTTGGTGTGGCCTAAGGTGTTCATTTCTGTCCTCATTGATTCATTATCAGAAAGTAATAAGTATCACAATCAAAAGTTCCCATAATCATAAAACACTGATAACCCCATGAAGTAAATAGATTAGCATTAACAAGAACTGTAACTCACTAGTATTGTCTACATATATGCATGTATTCCATTTAAAGCCACCACTGATTGTCTCCCCTGAAGCAGTGATAGCATTCACAGCCACACCATACAGGTAAGATTCGAAATGATCCACACTTAGGTCCAGTTTTGTTTCTGTTATTGGTACATCAGTTGACTGAATAGCCTCCTGAAATTGAACATATTGGTCAAAATGAATGCAAATATTGCATTGAAATATCACCAAACAAATTCTAATGATAATGTGACACTTACCGCGAATTTATTTATCAGTAATGTTAACCTTTGTGACAAAATAGTAATTTGCCAGTAAACCTGGTGAAAAGGGATATATTGTAAAGGGGCTGAAAAGAAAATCGTTTTTAAAAAATTAATAAAATATATTATTTAAATTGATACATATTTATTTTAAAAAATATAGAATTTTTAATATTTATATTGACTCATCCAAGATCTATTTATAATCATGTTTGTTAATGACACCTTATTGTTGGGGTAATGCAGGGACAAAACAGTAAGGCGTAGACATAACATTTAACTGTGTACATTACAAACAATGCTTGTTTTTTCAAGAATTGTAAAATATAAATGCAACAACTTGTGTATGTAATGTATTAGATGCACAGCACAAACATACAATATTCAGACTACATGAAATTCATGGCAAGCATTTTAACAGTCTAGATCAACACATCTGTTATTGCTGACGGTCTTTTGTTCATATAACTTTATATACAACTCAGCATATACATGTCTTTGGTACTTTATGTAAAACATATGATAAACAGTAAAACCTAGATGGTTATTTTTTGCAACAAAAACATATGTCTCCCCCATAACTTTGTGTTACAGTATGGTTGTCACAAATGGTTCACTAATGGGTATGAGAACATGACATGCTTCCTAGCCAATCAAGTGTTCGGGCAACAGGTGCTGTGCACATCGGCTGAATGTGATGAACATTTGTGCCAGGTTATAAAAAAATTCACTAAGGGACTGAGGAATTATACAGCGGACACGAAACACAGTCATGTGACCTTGACTTTAAGCAGAGGTCACAAACCCATGCACTCTGCATATCGTGTTAATGTGGTGAACATTTCAGTTATATTGAAATCTCTTGAGGAGCTGAGGAGTTATAAAGCAGACACAAAAACAGCTGTGTGACCTTTTAGCTCGCTACTTAACCTTGACTTTGAGAGGAGGTCATTAACCCATACTCTCTGAAAATTGTCTTAATGTGGTAAACACTTGTGTCATGTTATGTCGAAATCTATTGTGAAGCTGAGGAGTTATAGAGCAGACACGAAAACAGCTGTGTGACCTTTAAGCCCGCTACGTGACCTTGACTTTGAGAGGAGGTCATTGACCCATGTGGTGAACATTTCAGTTAGGTTATATTGAAATCCACTAGGGAGACAATTTGTGACGGACGGACGCATGGACAGACAGAAATCCAAGGGCAAAAACAATATGTCTCCTCCTGGATGTGCACCTTTAACTTGTTACTAACTCAATACTTCATTCATTTGAAAGGAAGGTTATTGCACAATCATCCATCATCCGTAAGCAGTAAGGTTAATTGTTTAAGTATATAGTTAACCATTAAGTGTAACAGCTGTACACATATAAATGCATAAATACAGTAAAAATTGAGATGAGCTTTAACCATCTGAAACCAATATCATAAATTAGCCAATAAAGAAACAGAATATGTACAATTGGCTCAGGTGTGCCTGTGACTTTACCAATTCATCAAGTATTTAAAAAAAGTTTTTGCTTGAATTAAAAAACAGTTTTCTTGTGAAAAGTATCACCAAGTATAAGATTATTAAAGATTAAATGTCAATTTTAGAAGATATTACCAAAATTTATAACCTATAATTTCTTGTATTTTAGTTAGCCATGCACCAAATAATTGCCAAGAGCCATGGGACCTGTGTCTAGTTTAAAAAGACTGCTATTATACTCGGTTATCTGCAGACAACAACTATTTACAAAGACAAATTAAAAACACAGAGCAAAATTTAATGAATACTTTTATTTACTAGTTTACAGTAATACAAATAATTATACGCTATAGGCTTTGCCTTAATTTTTTCAGAGCACTAGCCCGTTTGGGTAAGTTGTTCATCCAAAACACATTCCCAAAATCATTCTTACTAGTCTGAACATAATTATATAACACTAATTCCTAAAAAGCAGAAAGTCACAATTATGTATGTATATCATTTGTTAAAGTCATGGATGGATTTTTTTCCCGAAAAAGTGGATTCACTGAAATTAAGCACTTGCCTGTTTGGGCTAGAACTCAACAATTCTGCTAGCCCGAATGTAATGTTACTAGCCATGGGCTTCGAGCTAGTGGGTTACCGTGGAGATTGCCCTTACATTTACTTCCATATCACAAAGTTAAGATCAATAATTCACAAGTTGGTTTAGTGTCAATTATTGTAACATAAATCATACAAATTTGCACATAGTTGAACCTATGTGCAAGTATTTGATAGATTAGAAGACTAGAAGTTTAATGTTCAGAGTAAATGGTAAAGCTAAATCCTTCTGACACCTGTGATACAATCATACTTTTCCAATGAAAAGTATACTTAACAAACTACATATTTATGACCTATAAAACATTATACAGATGGTTATTGCCTGTTAACATATATTTAGTCTAAAAAGATACACTGTTGTTGCTATATATCAACAGTAAATTAACATTATCTTTATGTTGTTGCCTCTGGTTTACTATTGAAATACGACTATAACTGCCACACTATAGTGTATTTAGCAGATCGTACTTTGGCACAATCACAATGGCCCATATTTTCTCATGCATATCATAGTGCACATATAAATAAGGACATGGATGTTATAGCTTAAAGTGTAGTAAGTAATACAGTGGTTAGTACAAGGATGTTTCCAGTACAATTATTGACTGTGAAAGGCTTACCTGACACCTTCTCTCAATCTTGTAACCTCGACACCAGAATACTGTATATGATACCAGGTGTTGCCAGTATCTCGAAGAATCAGTAGACACAGGTTTCCATTGTATAGTACCTCTAGTACTCTGCGAAGAATTCTTAGTCTCAACAATATGTTCAGGAATATCAGGTTCTAAAATAGAGGTCAATATACAAGTTTACAAACTGAGAGGTCAGATCAAAAGTGATATAAGGATTAAAAGCATGGGTAAGCATGACAATATATCCTGCATGTCCCTCATAACTGTGCTATCATACAAGTAACATATTTTTAAAAATTATTTTAGCAAACAAAGGGTTAGGCTACAAGGGTATAAATTGGTTTGACTAGAAGTGTCCAAAGGACATGGATGCCCCCATTATTGGCTTTTAGGTCACAACTCCTTCAAAAATGGGTGGATTGTAACCGAAATCAAACTTTACCTGTAGTCTTATTATCCTATGCCTATGTGCCTAATATTAATTGAATCCGTCCATCCTTACAGGAGTTATTGATTGGCAACCAAGTTTTTGCACATACGGACAGACAGGGGTAACGCTTGGCCTTTAGACATGGCGGGGGGGAGACATAATCAAATATGAAATTCCTATCATTAACAGTATCAGCCTATGTACAATGTACAATAACAAACAATAAATCAAGTATACACATCATAATAAGTCAGTCTACATGTAACAGTGTTAGAAACTGATAATGTATTAACTATATCATATACATCCTTAATGTCAGAAATTTGAACACATACTGTTAATCAATATATTTATCATCATAACTGTTTGTTTATATACATGTAATGAAATGTAAAATATTGGAATATGCACTTTATAACATTATGTGCTCCTGCAAAACCATGTCTTTTGTTATTATGTACATTATGTTGCTATGAAACATGTTATGCTTTAATGCAATAAACTATTTGTATTGTATATAGAAGTTTAACAAACAACTACAGTACAACCTCTCCACAGCAACAACCTGCGGGAAATATAAACTATTTGTATTATATATATAAAGTTTAACAAACAACTACAGTACAACCTCTCCACAGCAACAACCTGCGGGAAATATAAACTATTTGTATTGTATATAGAAGTTTAACAAACAACTACAGTACAACCTCTCCACAGCAACAACCTGTGGGAAATATAAACTATTTGTATTGTATATATAAAGTTTAACAAACAACTACAGTACAACCTCTCCACAGCAACAACCTGTGGGAAATATAAACTATTTGTATTATATATATAAAGTTTAACAAACAACTACAGTACAACCTCTCCACAGCAACAACCTGTGGGAAATATAAACTATTTGTATTATATATATAAAGTTTAACAAACAACTACAGTACAACCTCTCCACAGCAACAACCTGTGGGAAATATAAACTATTTGTATTGTATATAGAAGTTTAACAAACAACTACAGTACAACCTCTCCACAGCAACAACCTGTGGGAAATATAAACTAATTGTATTATATATATAAAGTTTAACAAACAACTACAGTACAACCTCTCCACAGCAACAACCTGTGGGAAATATAAACTATTTGTATTGTATATAGAAGTTTAACAAACAACTACAGTACAACCTCTCCACAGCAACAACCTGTGGGAAATATAAACTATTTGTATTATATATATAAAGTTTAACAAACAACTACAGTACAACCTCTCCACAGCAACAACCTGTGGGAAATATAAACTATTTGTATTATATATATAAAGTTTAACAAACAACTACAGTACAACCTCTCCACAGCAACAACCTGTGGGAAATATAAACTATTTGTATTATATATATAAAGTTTAACAAACAACTACAGTACAACCTCTCCACAGCAACAACCTGTGGGAAATACAAATTTACGATGTTGTTGACTGGTTGGCGAAGAGGGAATAATCGGACAATGAAGTTAAGAAAACATCAATAATCAAAATATACATGTATAAAGTACTTTAAATGCAAATTGTTTACCACAAAAATATAAATATAGATGTATATATATACTTAATCAACAATTACTTTGTGATCTGGCAGGAATGTATATTTGAGACAGAACATTTGATGGTCCTTTGGCAGTGGCAGCTCGTATCTGTATCTGGTACGCATGCTTTGCCAGTAATATCAACTGATGCTGTGTCTCTCGTTTAGCAATGATTGTTTCCCACACTTTATTTGAAGAACTTCCACCAATGTCACTATAATCAACTTGGTAATATGAAATGTTTCCATTGGCTTCTAGCATACTGATAGGCTGCAAGTAGATAGAATGAAATCAGAATCACATAAGAGAATAGTAAAGTATAACCCAAGTTTGCTTACGTAAAAAAATTGTGAAGTGTTCAGCCAATGAAAACATGTTTTGGAAAATACTGACCAATTGAAATACTGACCAAAAGAAACTATGTAAAAAAATAACTGTATTCTGAACTAGTTTCTGTATCTATGCCTAAATTAATGAAATACAATGTACCCTTTCTTGGAAAATCTTTGTTTACCGTAAGGTTGAACTGCAATCTTCATGATACCTTGATAAGGTGCTGTTACTATTTGAAACATGATACCTTGATAAGGTGCTGTTACTATTTGAAACATGATACCTTGATAAGGTGCTGTTACTATTTGAAACATGATACCTTGATAAGGTGCTGTTACTATTTGAAACATGATACCTTGATAAGGTGCTGTTACTATTTGAAACATGATACCTTGATAAGGTGCTGTTACTATTTGAAACATGATACCTTGATAAGGTGCTGTTACTATTTGAAACATGATACCTTGATAAGGTGCTGTTACTATTTGAAACATGATACCTTGATAAGGTGCTGTTACTATTTGAAACATGATACCTTGATAAGGTGCTGTTACTATTTGAAACATGATACCTTGATAAGGTGCTGTTACTATTTGAAACATGATACCTTGATAAGGTGCTGTTACTATTTGAAACCAAGGAGGAAGTCATCGAGAGGGATTAATAGAACATGAGATTATTTGTTGAACAATTAATGTAAAATGAATTAATAAGTTAGAAACTTTAATTTGATAGACTACAACAAAACATCATCAGTTATATTATGTTGTTCTACTTGTACAAAAATCCCTCAATAGAGTGATAGCTTCATAGGTTATACCAGTGTTCATACCTGATCAATATATTTCCTCAAAATCAATAGTATAAAACTGCATACTGTTACATTAGTATTGAACTGTGCAATACATGGTCCCATAATTAATGAAATACTTGACTACACCCGCTTCCTTGCTTCAATGTACTTTCTGTGAAAATCCAAATTTTGTTCAATGTTTGGAACAGCAGATCTTAGATAATAACGTTCATTAGCCATCCCCTTTGTTACCAGTTTTAGACACCCAACATGTTCTGTGAGACATCAGTATCTTATATCAATTTATGCAACACAAAACAGTAAAGGAGTAAAATAGTTTCATTGAATGTAAAAAAAAGTTCTAATGTTATAATGGCTCGAGATAATTGCTTCCTTGGTTACCAAAAAGGGAATGTGATGTCAGCCGAGGAATTTTAACCATGGCAGGGTTCCATCCCAAGGCCTCAAGATCATGAGGTCAGCGCTAGCCTGCTAGACCACAATCCCTGCATTCTCCCTACTACAAAAGTTATAGTTGAAAGATGTTACCTTCCAATATAGCATAAGTTTCTTGCACAGTTGTTGACACAGAGATTCCGTGTAACTGCCAGGTAACAACTCTGGGGCCTTGATTGGTACTGAAATATACACACACATAATAAATATACTATTTGACTCAAAGATATGTTTCAATAAAGCAGTGGAATTATACTGTCTATAATTGTTTCAGGGACTATTATTATACCACCTTTATATAGCACCTTTATCATAAAATACATTTCAAAAGTGCTTAATAAACAAATACTCATGTACAAACAATATACAGTCAAACCTGTCTATAAAGACCACCCATGGGAACAGCAAAATGTGGTCTTTGTTTACAGGTGGTCTCTATTAACAGATTAAATATCATTGAAAATGGTCTGATGGGAGATAAAATTGGTGGTCTTTGCAGACAGGTTTTGCAATAGTGGTCTTTGTTCGCAGGTGGTCTTTAACAGGTTTGACTGTACATGTATACCAAACTGCAATAGGTCATCAGCATATTCAAAAACATGAAAGTAAAAAAGACACATGACTGAACAACAGATCACCGAGAGAATTCAGAAGCAATACAACAGCCAACAGCCTTGGAACTCTCAAGTAAAACTACTGGAGGCTAGAACTGGTTTAACTGCATACCAACCTCACACTGATTTAGTTGAGCAAAAATCACACAGAAAGTACGAAGAAAATCAAATTCAGTGATCAAATCATCACAAAAGTGTAAAACCACTAAACCATCAAAAAGGAAAAGTGATGTAGGTAAACATAAATATGCCTCAGGGAAACAAAAATATTTAAAATTATAATAAACTAACTAAAAATATTTATAATCAAAAGACTGAAACAACAGATACTGGGGGGAAATTAGAATTATATGTATGTTCAGCATTTATTTTCAAAATTATTGCAGACATGTCTGATACTTGTCAATTTGGCAGTGGCGCACAGCTGTTTATATGCAAGCCAGAAAAAGGTTGTCTGTTCAAAATTGGTAAATGTAACTGGAGTTCTGGGAGGGAATCAAAGCCCCCCACCCTAGTAATCAACTGGGTGCTCTTCCCCTCATTCACTAAGCCTCCCTTTGCATGATACCTATTTGGACATATCAGACAGTATGTTTACATATACAAGTATAGCATGAGCAATACCTAATGCATGTGTTTATGAAAGTGAAACAAAATACTGAAAGTCTAAATTGACCTCTTATTACTCAGGTACATTTTAAACATAATACACTCAACACTTAGTGATATATGAGATATATAAGATATATGAGATAAAATATACAAACGAATGTACAATGCAAAAAAAACAGCAATAAATCGCATCCAACTTAAGACTCATTTATGTAGACAAATAGATCACAAATCAATTTTGCTATGTTTTTACATGAGACCATAGATAATACACATCACAATCACCTTACACATGCTTCATGGCAGTTGCAGCACCATCTGATTTGTCATACAACTTTCAAGTAGGACCTGTGGCTAACTGCAAGGTTGCTGACCTAATGTCTGGCTAGTTAACCAGCTACAATGCATTCAATACCAGCATGTGTGGATCCAGAGAGGGGAGGATCCGAGTTCCAGACTCACCCTGAGATTTTGGCAAAATAAGGTTGTCTATATCTAATCCTAGATCAAAAGGGTGCATTGCAAAAATCTAGGGACTCCAAAGCCTGACTTAGATTCACTGCCTTAACAGGAGCTGGAGCCTCTCCCCTGACGTTAATTGCTGTATCTGCTGGATCATGACCAGTATGTGTCAGCCAAACTTTCTTTGATCAGACAATAATTGTAAATTTCTCAGACCGAAAGTCAGGAGGTCTGTTAATCAATATCACAAAGCCTGTGATTTATGTGCACTAATGTGTATCAATCAAAATAATGATAAATAAGCCAACAATGTTTTCAATTTATTATAACAATCTCTAAACTTACTCAAACTGTGATAGTCACATTAACATTATGACTAAATACATAATGCAGAAGCCTCAGTCTGATATGCACACTTAGAGTATAATAATTCTTCCATCTATTCATACAGAAAATGTCTAACTGAAACAAGAGGGCAAAGATGACAAAGTATCACTGACCTGAGAGTATCAGAGAAACTGTGTACAGATATCAGTCACTAAGACAAAACTGCCAGGTTTAGTGTAGATCAAGCATAAAAAGAGGCCTACAGTGAGTTACAAGATTTGAAAACAAGTGACCTAGCTTTCAACAAGAGCTCCATTTAAGCAATCAGTACTCAGAAGAGCTATAAGGAACAAAATAGACTGAAAAATGATACTGAAAAATGATCCTATCGTATTTTAGATGCCTTGTCATACTGTGATACACTGATTCATATTAATTTCCCTAATGTCATATGGTTTGTTTGTATATGTATGTATCTATGTTCATAAGTGCTGATGTATGGGCTGGTGGCCAGTGAATCATTGAAATAAAGAATTGAAATTGAATGTTTTGAAATATTGTATTTACCATCTTCATCAGTTTTGACTAAAATGTCTGTGGGCCTACTCCAAAATCCCCGCTCTTCTCCACCAAACAATCTCGGCAAACATCTCACTTGAAACTCATACCAGCTGTTTGGGCGTAGACCGCACAAAGTAAGACTCTCCGTGTCTCCAACTTCTTTAGTCTAAAAACAAACAAATAACAACATATAACAACTGAAATGTCACTAATTAATTATCCTTATTATAACAAAAGTTATTTATTAATTTATATTGATCTTTTCAACAGTTTTCTTGAAAATATTTTGAACTCGCATTTTCCATCTCTGGCTATATCAGTATTTTATATAAGTATAATTTTGCTACAAATGAACAAGCTTAAAATGTGAACACGCTCCATTGTTTGTTTTAAAACATATTGCATTAAATGCTGTGAATACTGGACTTTTCTGTGTACGTGAATACCGGACTTTTCTGTGTACGTGAATACCGGACTTTTCTGTGTACGTGAATACTGGACTTTTCTGTGTACGTGAATACCGGACTTTTCTGTGTACGTGAATACTGGACTTTTCTGTGTACGTGAATACCGGACTTTTCTGTGTACGTGAATACTGGACTTTTCTGTGTACGTGAATACCAGACTTTTCTGTGTACGTGAATACTGGACTTTTCTGTGTACGTGAATACTGGACTTTTCTGTGTACGTGAATACCGGACTTTCTGGACTTTTCTGTAGACGGTGGCCACAGTGAAAAAGCTGTGGAAGAAAATCATTGTTAACAAACAAAACCCAAAATCTCATTCTGTTCATTTCTTACCTAACTGAATGCTCAAGTGTGAATATCTTATCTGGCCACAGGTCATAATTCATGGTGGGGAGAACTGCTATCTAACTGCTGACAATTTTAATTATGAATTACATGCTACATTACATTGTGGCTTTACTTGAAACCAGTAAAATGCTAAGGATAGTCTCTAGACTGTATCTTTGGAATTTGAGATTAAATCCGAGATTTGAGCGACAGTACTGAGTAACAGTTTTAATACCAGGTCTATGATTATATTACAATCCTTAAACATACTGTAACTAATTTGTTCTAATGAGACATGTTATAACATGAGTAATATTATACTATATTATGTTGTGTTCATTTTTTACCCTAAACAATCATAAACTAGAGCTATCACTGAAGGTGATTAATACCCCCACAATACCGCTTTGTCAGACATATTTTTGATAAATTCAAAGATGGCCGCCAGTCAAGACAATGAAATTATCTATCACTATCTATCACTACAGGACCACAATCAGAATGTGCCGACAATATACACAACTAGGCTTGGTAGAAATAATTCATGGAAAACCATGTTATGTGACATGACGGAACAAGTGGTGATTCCCATATAGCCCCCATTGCATATTTTGAAGTGGGGTTATAATAAGAATTGTGTACATTTTAATATTTCGGAGGTGATATGAATACCACAGTATGGGAGTCAGGTCAAAATCAATAAAATAGAAAAAATGAACAGTAATATATAGCACTTTGTCACAAAGAAATATAATGATACATTCGACTAGAGTATGAACTAGTAACACCAATATATTTGATTTTAACTCCCAAGATCTGAACATTTTGCATTCAAATTCGAACAAATATAGCAACAAAGCGTATTAAATTGATACAATTTATATTCGCAATCAAGACATTTTGTTCCATTGTCCTTGACTGCAGTTTCACAGATTTAATCAAATAATCAAACTACCTGGATATAACATTATATTATGCCTTATTTCAATGGATTTTAAAAGAAATCCCGTTATTTTCACTGAAAGGCGAGTCTTCAACAACAAAAACAAACCATTTGCTAGAATCTGAATGTAATAAACCAAAAATGCTGCCAACAGAACAGTAAGAACTAATCAACAGTTCCTGTGAAATAAAAAACTGAACTTGTATAGAATTGCTCACAAAAAGCTGGGCAAAATGGAACTAAATCAATGCAAAATATATCAAACAATATGCTAGAAATAACAGTTATTTTCACAGAAAGATAAGTCGTTTACAACTAAAAACAAACCATTTGCTAGTAAGTGAAAGTAAGAGAAACTATTTTTTGTAACAGTGACCTTGACCTTGGCCCCACCAGCCCCAATATCGAACTTGACCTGTATCTTCTGATGTTACACCTGTGTACCAAAAATTTTTCAAATCTGTCTAGCCTTTCATGAGTTATCGTCCGGAAACCATGAAAACCGACAGACCGACCGACCGACAGACAGACCGACCGACCGACCGACCGACAGACCGACCGACCGACAAGCTCACTCCTATATACCCCCTCAAACTTTGTTTGTGGGGGTATAAATATGTCAGAACATCAGTATCAGAATGAAACATGAGTATAATATTACTTCAAATATTGTTATGCAGACTGCCATAATAAATGCTTAAATTGTTATCTCCTAGTGTTGTAATTGATATATTTACTGTAGGGCAAGTGTCAGTACATTAAATGTAATATCTTTAAAATCTCAGTTTTTTTAACAAGTGGAGTTTTTTTACAAGTTTAGTCCATGCATAACATAACAGAACAATGGGAATTTGTATTCAAGATGTTTTAGCCAATGTAGCAATGACACTTGACGAAGCACATTCAAATAGTTTACGTTCAAACATGCTAGATATATCTTTAATTGATTTGTGAAGAAAAATATGACTAAAGAGCACTGGACAGTCCTCAGTGACAAAGTTCACAAAGGAGGGAGTATTGCTTCTTTACAAGATGCAAAAGGGAATTTTGAGCCAGACTCCTCTGATTAGTTTTTGACATTTTTACACCATTTTTAATAAATCATGACAAAATTTATTCAAAAAAATGTGAATTAACTCCATGTAATCTTAAAAAAAGTATTTCTTTTTAAATGAAAAAGGGGACCAAAGCATTTTATTTAAGTAGGAGAATGGTGCCCATAAATGGCCCCCAAAAAGGCCCCAAAAATGAGTTCACTGCACTATATAATTTTTATGATCTGACCCAAATTTTATTTCAACATGACCTTAAATTTGTAGAATGATTAGGAGTATTTGTCACTTGCTCTGATAAAAAGTCAAATCAATTAATATGTAGAGCTCTGCTTCAAATTCTTGTCAAACTTGTACTTGATTATTGATTTTACAGTCAATGAACATGAAACTGAAACACTCTGAAACTCAACTACAAGTGAGCAATAAATCAAAGAAAGAAATAATTTAACCAGTCATAAAATCAACCAATTAAAATCAGCAAGAATAGCAAGTCCGGTAGATCAAAGGGTAAACCATTAGTCCAGGCCAGTTATAAAACTTTGTCAGCGTCATTGTCAAATGATTCAATTTTAAAATACTGTGACTTAAAAATGAACCAAAAATTATCAGTCTGAACCACATTTTTGCCCCTATTTCACAAACGCTGAGAGAATCAGTCCATGGCTTTACACTTAGATACACAAAAATTGAGAGATAAGATTAACTCTTCAATCACCCTGTTGTCATTTTTATGACAAATTGAGGTAAAACTTTCAAAGGTTTAGTTTCTCCTCATGATACAGGTTAGAAAATCGTTGAATAACTTTAATTAAGATCCTAACAAGAGCTATCACTGTGATTTAAACACCCCAGCAATACTTCTTTGTCAGGGATATTTTTGAGAAATCGAAGACCACCTTAAATGTGATTGGAAAATAGGAAGGGGATATAATTTATTAATGTATGTACATCAAATAACAATCTTGAATCACAAATCCTTCATCTGGTAAATTCACATGAAGAAAAAAAAAATGAACGTTTACTTCAAAATTTGTAGAGAACAAACAAGTAAATTAAGAAATAGAAAACCTACATAAATGATGAAATCCCTGATTTTAGTGATTGGTCAACCATATACTATTTTTAATTGGATAACACTGAAAGCCATGGGCTGTCAACTCACTTCTTTTCAAAAAGAAGGGATAAAGTAGGACTATTTCTTTTAAAATAGTAGGGCAAAAGTCGAGATTTTATTGCCCGAGATAGTAGGGATGATTCCTTACTTTTTACTCTCCATGATTAGACCTGTGTGCTTCATGCATGTGAAATAAATAGTTTGAGTTAATGCATCATATGTGAGAAAAAGTAGGATTAGTATGGCTCTTTCAAGAAACAGTAGGGAAAAAGTAGGGAGCGAGTAAATAAGTAGGGAAAAGTAGGAAATGTAGGAAAAGTAGGAAAAGTAGGAAATGTAGGAAAAGTAGGAAAAGTAGGAAATGTAGGACCCTCTTGACAGCCTGCGCTCAAGTAATCTGGAGATCATGTTTTACAACTTATAGATACCGATGCCTTTTATAGAAATGTGAAGGCTATACAAGAGACATTCACATTCACAATATAAACAGAAGCTTATGAACATTTAATACATATCTGTCAGTCATAACCTACTAGCTCATTAACATGTGCAATTCAAGTGAACATGCATACTATCTATTGAGAGGGCAGACAAAGATCAAATGTAAAAAGGCCTATTAAACTTCTGTAATCATAGTAATATTGATTCTCTAAAATTGTTTCAGATGATTAAATGACCAATATCAAACATTCTACAAAACACTAAACTTGGCAGTTTTCCATCAGTAAAAAAAAAAAAATGAAAAAAAAAATGCCACTTTTGTTGCAATATGCATTTATGTACAAAGATTTATATTGGTTGATTATGGCACATGATCATTTTGTTTTTTCAATCAAATTTAGAACAAAAATAAATAGGCGAAAAAAATAAAATGTAAATGCAAATGCTAGTAACAATTTCATTGTAGAAATATGCATTATAAATCTAGTTGAAAACCATAAAAGTCAGTGCAATTGAACAACAAATCAATCTGCATGAAGAAAAGACTCATCCTAGCTTCTTTCTTTTCTATACCTTTGTCAATAAGCAAAATAAAACAAGTATGCCACTTCTGCGTGCACAATGATCATTACCGTTTCTACATGCAAGCAGGTAATTAGTATATGGTCGATATTTCTATAATAAAGGCAACAAAGTCATGTAATACCTCCCAGTGTCTGGCCATCTTGTGTTTAAAATTGACTTTATAGACTTTGTCACGTCGCGTTTTCTCATGCCGCCATTGAATGGTAATACATGTACTGTTCTTGTCCGCCGTCACGTTCTCCACAGGTGCTGGCTCGACTAGAATTAAATAACAAATATACTGTAATCCATACCCAATACTATTTTTATCATTTGCTGCAAAATCATCAAGATTTACAACACAGTATTTCAATTTCAAGGACTCAAACCTTCAAAGCATTTATGTACAAGTATAACGATAAACATTTCAGTAATTTTAAGTTTAGAATAAATATTTTCATCCAATTAGGTTTTTGATGTTGTTCAAGAAATATATGCCCATTAAATCAAACCAAAAAAATCCCATTTAAGACATAAATTCTGGCTTGCAAATTATGTTATAAAGTATCTGTAGGGAAATTGATCAAACTTTAAGCACAGAGGCCAGATAAAAGTTAGACACAAGTTTGGCACAATTTTTCTCAAAAATTTCAACTACCGGTACATATGGGCAGTCAGTTGGCTAAACCAGTATTCCCAGGTTACCAACCAGTACTAATCTGCCTCAAAACACTGACAAACTTCCAGCATAAATAAGAGATAGAGGACTAATGACTTAGGATGTATAATCTTCAGTCAAATTGTCAGAGAGAACATGCTCCTCATTCAGGGTTCAAATTTACAACTGCTAGATCAGCAGTTGAGTTCTCGATGGCCAGAGCTAACCAGAATGACTTATAAATGTAATCTGAACATCTTGAATGCGATCATAAAAATATGTCACACACTACAATTCATCATGTAGATTATTTTTGTGAAGTTTTCATGAAAATCCTCCAAAAGTAGTTCCGTCCACAAGTATTTGATAATAGACCAACCAACAACCAAGTAACCAACCAACAGATTCACTTCAGTAAACGCCACAAACTTTGTCTGCGGGGTATAAACATAAATATAATGTAATATATCTGTACTAGAAAATCTATCCATAGCAACAGAATAGAAAAGTTTCTATCTTCCATAATGTATTATGGACAGAATATTTTCTTTATCCAGGATTTGTTTTGGTAACTTAAAAATGTCCAGACCAGTAAGTAATGGAAATGAGAGCATAAGAGATAGAACGAATATTTGACAATATAAGATTCTAGTCAGCGTGAGTACGGAGCTTCCAAATTAATAAGATTATAGTACAATTATAGCACCCAGAAAAATATAAAGCATGGATCAAGGTGTTATAGTACAAACCAATCATGTGCAAAGAAATAATGAGGCAGGAATATTTTTTGTAAATCAAACATGGACAAGACCAGCTTTCATCCACACATCTCTCCTAGTGTCAATTAAAATAAGATAGTATGACAATTTATCAGATTTGATTGGCAGCCACAGCTGATATTTATAATTTGCAATCTATTCAAACAAGGTTTAGACACTCAATGCAGATGAGAAGTTAATAGCACATATGTGAATACCATATGAGAACTGTAAGCTGTGTTCAAAATCAATAGTCTTCTATCGGAGACACTAAGATGATGCATTGTTAAACTATAACACCTACAACAAACTTATAACACTGGCAGTGACTACATGAAGCGCCAAGTTTTACCATTTATTTGAGAAAGTAACAGACTAATTCTTCCAACTTGTATACTACTGAGATGGGAATGACAACTATTTGATCATCTCTTTGTTTAATACTCTATGATGCCAATCCCTCAAAAACCAGGAACTGAAAGGCAAGCATCAAATGTTTGTATTTTGCCAATCTTGTTGTCACTTAAGTTGATCTGGTTTTGTATGAATCATACAGTACATATTTGACTGGTTACATGGGTTGATTGTTTTATATATCTTGATTCTACATCCATTACCCTGTGTCCACTATCTGTAATGTTATATATAGAGTTGTGCCCCGACTTAACTCAAGGAAGGGGCATAACTTCATTTTCCCTTGGTAGAGAGAGACACGAAACACCAGGTGCACAACTTCAATTGCTGATATACATACATTCCTATTAAGTTTGAAGACTTAAGGTTCAACAGTTGAGGAGATATGAATGACACAAGTTTTGACGAACAGACTGGTGGACTGATGGATGAACAAGGGTCAATCTAAGTGCCCCTCATCCCAATTGTGAGGGGCACAAAATTAGCTGAACAAAAATAAGATATTCTGAGCAAAAATTATAGTAAATGAGTTT
This sequence comes from Mactromeris polynyma, assembly GCA_032209605.1. NCBI lineage: Eukaryota > Metazoa > Mollusca > Bivalvia > Venerida > Mactridae > Mactromeris > Mactromeris polynyma. The sequence continues at coordinate 12,657,401 of JASFXZ010000001.1, forward strand.
ACCAATTGTTGAAGTATCCACAGTGATTGCTCTTGTTTTTTCTGGATAGAATAAAGATTTGGGTTTGTTCTCAATACTGACTCCCATGAAGTATGATGTATCACTTTTAAATGTGTCTTGTCCATCATTTTTCCACCATGAACAGGAGGTAGGGGTCTGGTGAGGGCAGTCAAACTGAAAATCCCTGAATAAAAACACAGAATAAACCTTTATATTTTGACAGGGCATAGACACACAAATAACTTCTTCTACAATAGACATTTTATGCAAAATGAAATCCCCATAAAACAAATAAGTCTCATCTAAACATGTCAAAGTATTCTACATAAATTCAAAAAATCCCAGAATCTTAGACAGTCCATAAACAATACTTCATTATTATCATCAAAGAAACCAAGTCTTAAATGTCTTTAGTAACCATGGAAACTGAATACAAAAATGTCAAGGCAACCATAATTAAGAATATGTCATACCAGCATTTAAAAGACTATTAAAAGAATTATAATCATTCTCCTATCCTAATGCTAGATTTATAATAAGAGAAATCCCAAGTTGTCAATAACAGAGAAAGTTCCCACAATTTAGAACTCTGAATGTATCAAAATAGCTTCATATTTCAAAATGCAACTTGTTTAAACTCTATGGTCTCTGGAGGTTTTCATTATTTGTGAACAATAATTTAGGTATAGAGCATGTTCCAAAGTTTATACGTGCAAGCATGTAGAGTAATGAAACAGGAAATCATATAGCCACACCTTCTTATATAGCCAGAATAGATCATGAGAATTATTTTTTTCGGTCACATAAAAAATGTACTTTACCAAACCTGCCATAATTGGATATCTCATATGAGACAATCCGAACTGTCAACATTCTTTATGTGTTGATAGATGTTTAACATTTAGGGGAAAACCACACTACTGTGATTTAGATGGCCAGAAATGATTTGGCAAATTTACTTATGTTTAGACAGGATACTTAGTATTGTCATACACTGTCGAAATGAGTTACACATGATTTTATACCCTAATCTTCATCCAAACTATCATACACAGTTATATAAATATCATTCAACATAGCTGAATAGAATGAGTACAAATATCATGACAAATTTCTCTAAAACACGTTACTTCATCAGTACATTCATCGATCAATCACTGCAGAAATAGAACAGTAATCATATAATCCTTTTAAGTTGAAAGCTACAATTGCTTAAAATTTACAACAGCTTAATAATTCAGCTTAGTTCTGTTTGTAACATAACATGTGATAATTAATATTAGATGCGGTCTTGTGGAACAATTATAGTTGCTATATAGGTATTTTCTGCAATTCACCGATACACTCAGACAACTAGCCTCAAATTCCAAACAAGTCACATGCCTTTAAAAAATGGACTGGATTTTATTCAACAGTACGTGTCATGACTAATTAAACTAAAAGCATAAATTGGGATCACTCGGCAAAAGATCATAAAACTTGTATTTGTTACTGTTGGAAAACAAAGAGGAATTTTAAATTAGCAATTACCTAGAAAGGTACAAATAGTGTAAAATTCTGTGACTTTATTACAAACAAAAATAACTTGGAAATGGAAATTTGTTCAATGCAATTTTATTGTAACTGAAATTGAAAAATGACGCTATTACCATAGTACCGTACAGTGCATTGAGTAATTAGGAGGTAAAAATGATGCAATTAATTACCAATCAACATGAGAGCATTGTGGGTTCCAGGGAAATTCAGGAGTTAAATCACACAAGACTGTTTGATACCACTCATCAATGTATCACTGGAGCACCAACAATGTTGTCATACCATTGCATAATTGAATCAACATGCCATTTATATTATTACCAATTATCTAAATGATTTCGTCATAGTGCCATAGATCGCAGATCAATCATGTGAAAGAATTTGTAATATTCTCTATATTTCATTTGAAAAGCTTTTGTGGAATGATTTTTCCATATCAAAGGGAATGCCAGACATCGAGATATAACTAAATATCATCAAATATGATTAGTTCCAGAATTTCTTGATAGCATTCAGAAACAGAATACATGCACTAGTATTTCAGCAACCCTGACATTTAAAATTATTAAACATAATCATTGAAAAGCTTTTATGTACTATTTCATTTCAGCACCCTAATTTAGTGGAGAACTTGATAATCCTGAAGCAACCACAGGAATAAATGATGATAGATCTTCCTAATGTTGGAGAAAATATTTCAGAAATATGTGGAATGTGAAGCTTCTCGACAAAATTTTCACTACCAGTACTATACTCTGTTATCAAATAATACTTTGATGCTATATTTGCCAGATTTCCTGTTGCCATGGCACCCAATAAAACCAATCAAAGGAGATCATTCAGACAAATAAATTGTAAAACAGTCTATTTGCAATAATTTGAATGCTCAGCAGACTAACGACAATATTCGAAAATTCGCATCGGCTGAACTATTGTATCTTTGACAGTAGCGCCATTTTTCTCAGTGTCTTAATAATTAAGTTTGCCGTGAAAATTACCATTAAGATAATGTATAGTGTTTGTAAATAAAGAACAAACAAAAGATAAATTTCAATGAAATTATTTTCATTGTATCAGTTTTTTCAAGTTTTCTTTGGGATCTTGAGAGGTGGAGCTAAATTCCGTGTTAACTAACGGGGAGGGACTTCATTATCAAAGGACCGAATGCATTTATAAACAGTGTGGGTAAAAGATACCTGTACTGTGAGTTACTGAACTGTTGACAAAAAAGCTACATTTAATATTAGTTTTGTATTTGCGTTTATTTATCGTCGCCACCGGTTTCCCATATGGGCGACGTCTCCAGAAGAACGTTTAATCATTTTAGATTTTTAGAGGATAGTACACGATACAGAAGATGCCCCAGTTCCAGAAGCACCTGGTTTTTTTACGTGCTCGATGTAAAGCATCATACACGGGACCTCGGTTTTTAAAGTCTCGTCCGAAAGACTGTTATTACTGTCAGTGATGGAGGGGGAATTGAACCTGCGATCCCTGGATTACTAGTCGAGCGCGTTACCACTGGACTACGGATCCGCTACTTTTAATATCAGTACTTTACCACTATTGGTAATATCCTGGGGTTCACCTTCACTGCACATGCTACAGTGATTGGTGAATTTCTAGAGTTTTAAATTTCACAGTCATCGTGCATGCCATTTATGCTTTTTTGGATATGTCACATGATAAAGAGAAAAAAAAGTTTGTAAACACTCAGTCTTGTGATTAGACTATGATACAAAACAGAGTAAAATTTAGTCTTGAGACTATCCCCCCCCCCCCTCAACTATATTAGATACCCTGGTATTTCATACTCTTTATCTATTACCTATTTTCCAATGTTACTCAACCTGCTTGGTTAACACAGCTGTAGACTCATTGATACATGTCCAATCTAAGGATCTTATCTCAATGTAACTATGCAAATAATCATCTTCATGCTTCACACTGTATCCATTTTTTCGTGACTGATTTAGGCCATTCATTTGTTAAGTAAGGGATCAAAATAAAGTCACATTTTCTGACTTATTGCATGACCGAGAAATCTCACGTTGTTTATATAAATAAAGAGTAAATGTTTACAGGACCAACGCGCATAATCAAATTTTCCCCATCATTAACATATTTCACATTCTAAATTATCCAATATAGACTGTATTTTATAATTTCCCACTTACTGTACTGTCCATACAAGTTTGATCTCTATAGTGCTTGGATGAACAAACTGAACACCAAGATCCCAGGTACAGGTCATATTCTCCCAGTTGTAAACTCGACAATTGATAACTGTTACTGGTTGGGGTTCATCTGAAAGGGAAATTATGATGTCAAATCATAGTGAGTGGTCAATTCTGTAGACTTTCCACTGAATATATATGGACGATTTTTTTTTGTTAAAGTGGAAAATCAAACAGTAATTTGCTCAGCGAACATCAGACAAAATATTTTCAGGAGTGGCTTAGCTATAGCCACATTGTGACATTTAAAGTCTGTCGACACAAGATGGAAGTATTTTTGGTCTTTCACTGTTACAAATGCTTTGCTCAGCAGGTTTTGAATTGTTAATTGTGTTTTAAGTGCTTCAAATTACACATGGTCCTCTGAGTGCCAATGTTCAATGTGATGTCATGAGCTGTTGTTGCGCAACAATAGTTCTTACAAATAATTTATGATGTCTACGCTTTTATAGTATTTGTGTTCATGTTTTTGTTATATTACATGTACATAATAGAATGTAAAACAAATATGTTTGAGTTTGAAGTTCTGTTTACACTAGGTGAATCTGAAGATTCCTGCATCACACACATTTGTGCACCCTTTTAGCATGACAAATTGTAACACAAACCAGTGAAGATTACCTTTTATTAGGATAAAACCTTCCATTTAATTTCAGTAAACCACTGAAAACCATGAAATAAACACAGGGATTGTCAATTTTTCATGAAGTGTAAATGGAGTTAAATTTAAGTTAGAACTGCTCTTGGCAATAAGTACACTTATGGACTTTAAAAACGCACCATTTATAAAAATAATAAAAATATACAGAAAACTAAATTTATTTGCCACAAATATTGTTGTATATTAAGTTCATTTTATATGCAAGCAACAAGCAAAATTTCATAACAAAACTTAACAAGATTGCAAAGTTACGTAACATCAATGTATTTCAACCTCAAATGACAAATTCACAGTTCAATAGTGTGTGTATGACCCATTGTTCCTGATGCATTCACGACAACGGCTTCTCATAGTTAATATCACATTTTCAATGCGCTGCTGGGGAATGTTCTGCCATTTCTCAACGAGGGCCTGACGAAGCTCGTGAACAGATCCAGGTGGCGGCATTCGCCTGTGAACGCACCTTCCAAGTTCATCCCATATGTTTTCAATGGGGGCTAAGTCTGGTGACAAAGCGGGCCATTCCATCATGTTGACATTGTTTTGTTCCAGAAATGTGACTGTTCTCCGTGCTTTATGTGCAGGAGCGTTATCATGCTGGAATAAATATCGTTGACGCCAGAAATGGTGATCCAAGAAGGGAATGACGACAGGTTGAAGAACGTCTTCGATGTATGATTGAGCGTTAACATTCCTCTCCAGGAAAACCAGCTGTGTTCTGTGGAATCTAGAAATTCTGGCCCAAACATGAACGCTTCCGCCGCCCCACCTGTTTCGTTGGAGCACATAATTTTCAGAGAAGCGTTCCCCTCGTTCTCTGTAAACCCTAACCCGCCCATCACATCCACTCACGTTAAATTTTGATTCATCCGCAAACAGTACGGAACCCCACTGCCAACCTTGTGAATCTAAGACTATCGTGCTAGTTTGTGCCTTGGTGTCAGTGGAGAGACATTTTTCGGGCGATGGCACGTCAACCCAACAGTTTTAAGCCTCCTCTGGACTGTCCGGGGATGTATTGCATTTCTGAAAAGGAATACAAACAGAAAAAAATGTTCTAAATCAAAATGTTATATTTTAAAAATCAACTCGGTGTTTTATTAGCATCTGAACATTTTACATACCCATGGACACCAAGCATTCCTCTGGCAGTCAAAGTAGCTGGCTAGAAGCGGTCTCGTCGGTGGAGCATGCGCATTACTGCATCCTGTCTAGGTGTCGTAACAGGCCTTTGACCGGGTCTTGGACGATCCTTGACGGTGGCAGTTTGTCTATAACGTTCTTGTAGACGTACAATTGTTGTATGATGACAATGGAATCGTGCGGCCACAGCGCGGTAGCTACTTCTGGCTCGTAACATGCCTATTACTTCAGACCGGACATTTTCAAGTAAACGTGGCATGATAATCAATGCTACTTGTTACCTCAAACTGTGATTTTTTGACATGTTAATGCACCGTGTACACATCACCATTAACACAATTCGGATATTTAGATTTACGCGAGATCCACAAGCGAAAAATGGGATTTGACCACGTGGTTGCTATTGGTAATTTGCGTTGTAAAAAAAAGTACCAAATATACTCTAATACCAAGGTCATTCACCAGGAACATCATTTCGATGGTACAAAATACCCTAGAGATTTCAAACAAAATAATACAGGCCCCTGAAAAGTGGTGCGTTTTCAAAGTCCGTAAGTGTATAGAGGAAATAACACAAGATAAGATTGCTTCAATGAACATGGCTTCAGAAAGCTGTAACATTGGTAATGGATTGTAAGACCTTTTGTGCCTGCACTATGTAAATGGTATTTCAGTTAGATATAGCCACTGAATATCATAGCAACAAAATGTGTGACAGACAGACAGAAGGACGGCCAGGATTTCTATACATGCTCCTGCTTTCACAGCAGGGTATAACAAAATCCAATTATTTTAAATATAATTCAAAAAAGAGATTTTGAGATCAATAGAAACAAGTTATGCTTTTGCATGAATAAGTAGCAACAAGCTTAAAAGCCATTGATAAATCTTTATGTCTTAAAACAGAAATTAGACTTTCAAATCAAAATGTTTCCATGCAAGCTTACAGGAAATTACCTCTTCCATAAAACCAATGCCTGGCAAGGATTTGATTTAAGACAATCTAGCTTGCCTATTGTAATTTTTTAATGACTGCGAGTACCTTTCCAGTACAGCACAAAGATGATCATTTGAACTGCTTTTGGTTGTATGTTTTTGCATAAAACATGCACACAATCAAGTTTATCATTCACAAAATTTACAGACAGAGTAAAAAAGCACTAAATTATTCTCTATTCTCCCGGGGGGGGGGGGGGAGGGGTTGCAATGATACTGAAATGTTGATAATAAATGAGTGAGGTGGGAAAACTTGGTTTATTTTGTGGGAAGAGCAATTTAGCAACCTGATCCAGTCTATAAGTCTATATTATGTTATCTTAGAATTCAATACTTAAAAGGTTATTATTACACCTGGCCAAACATACAAACATTTATGAATCTTATATGCGCAGAAATCCAAAAACTACATGCAATCTTGCAAAATATATTTACTTTGCCAATTTGTGTAGAAATCAAACAAATGTACGAAAATGACGTAAAATGTGTGATGCTCTTTGAAAATCCATGTATTTCTTCTACATTGTAATTGTATAGTAGTATTGACTTTTGTTTGCTATAAAAATTGTAACATGTTTTATGCATTAAATGATATTGTATTGTATATTGTATTGTATATGAAGGGAAACAATGCCAATGGTAAGACACCAGCTCATTTTTAAGGCCCATAAAAGAAGTCTGTTTTTTACTACAAGCTAAAAAAGAATTATTTATTCATTATATATATTTGCCTTAATCAGGGAAATATTCCCACGTTTATTTTTTAATTAATTGAATACAAATATTTTTGCATGGGCAATGTCCATGCCACGACACAACATACTTTGCAATCTCATTTCATTAGTAATACACGTACATGTATATAAGTATTTGAAATCATTGCTAATTGTGACTTAATTTCTGGCTCTTTGGACGTGTATAGCAAATCTAATCTGATCAGCCTATGGCTGACAATTTCTACATTAAAACCCTGGTGCTTCGGACATTTAACAAGATACATACATATTATAGTCAACAGTTTACGTACGGTCCCTCTTAAAACTACACAAGACCAAAATCAGAAATGGAGGAAAGTTAACGCCATTATAGATCCCCTAAGTTTTCTTTAACAGTCTGATCAAAGTAAGACAATGGGATTTTAGCTATCAGACATTCGAAGATGGAATAAAACAGCTAGTAACTTACATTCCACGCTCACAAACTGGCTACCAATAATTTCCGGACGGTTGGCACTCCGGTTCAATTTGCAGAGATAGTTCCCTCCATCTTCTGGCATAGTGATTGGAAACCGCAGAATTATCGATCTTGTTGAGAGGATTGTTACGAAGGTAGACGGAATAATTTCATCGTTCTTGCGAGAGAAACTCAGATACTGTGAATTGTATGTCACTTCATCATACTTAGTCAGATTACAGGTCAAGGTTAAATTATTCCCAATGTACACGTAAGGATCATTTGGGCTAACCACTGAAAGAAACAAAATTCAAGATTTAGATAAGAAATACCAAACACTTTAACAGTAGCACTGGACAAAATGCACAAGAGTTACAGTTCTTGGTGTACTTACACACCTAATGAGTTACAGTTCTTGGTGTACTTACACACCTAATGAGTTACAGTTCTTGGTGTACTTACACACCTAATGAGTTACAGTTCTTGGTGTACTTACACACCTAATGAGGACGTACTTACACACCTAATGAGTTACAGTTCTTGGTGTACTTACACACCTAATGAGTTACAGTTCTTGGTGTACTTACACACCTAATGAGTTACAGTTCTTGGTGTACTTACACACCTAATGAGTTACAGTTCTTGGTGTACTTACACACTTAATGAGTTACAGTTCTTGGTGTACTTACACACCTAATGAGGACGTACTTACACACCTAATGAGTTACAGTTCTTGGTGTACTTACACACCTAATGAGGACGTACTTACACACCTAATGAGGACGTACTTACACACCTAATGAGGACGTACTTACACACCTAATGAGGACGTACTTACACACCTAATGAGGACGTACTTACACACCTAATGAGTTACAGTTCTTGGTGTACGTACACACCTAATGAGGACGTACTTACACACCTAATGAGTTACAGTTCTTGGTGTACTTACACACCTAATGAGTTACAGTTCTTGGTGTACTTACACACCTAATGAGTTACAGTTCTTGGTGTACTTACACACCTAATGAGGACGTACTTACACACCTAATGAGGACGTACTTACACTCCTAATGAGGACGTACTTACACACCTAATGAGTTACAGTTCTTGGTGTACTTACACACCTAATGAGGACGTACTTACACACCTAATGAGTTACAGTTCTTGGTGTACTTACACACCTAATGAGGACGTACTTACACACCTAATGAGTTACAGTTCTTGGTGTACTTACACACCTAATGAGTTACAGTTCTTGGTGTACTTACACACCTAATGAGTTACAGTTCTTGGTGTACTTACACACCAAATGAGTTACAGTTCTTGGTGTACTTACACACCTAATGAGTTACAGTTCTTGGTGTACTTACACACCTAATGAGTTACAGTTCTTGGTGTACTTACACACCTAATGAGTTACAGTTCTTGGTGTACTTACACACCTAATGAGGACGTACTTACACACCTAATGAGGACGTACTTACACTCCTAATGAGGACGTACTTACACACCTAATGAGTTACAGTTCTTGGTGTACTTACACACCTAATGAGGACGTACTTACACACCTAATGAGGACGTACTTACACACCTAATGAGGACGTACTTACACACCTAATGAGGACGTACTTACACACCTAATGAGGACGTACTTACACACCTAATGAGGACGTACTTACACACCTAATGAGGACGTACTTACACACCTAATGAGGACGTACTTACACACCTAATGAGGACGTACTTACACACCTAATGAGGACGTACTTACACACCTAATGAGGACTAACAGGTGTTCAATTTTTCAAAAGGTTTGCCAACCAAAATAAGGAATTAAAGCAGAGCCCGCCGATCAATTTATGACAATACCTTTATCATTATTTAAAGAAAAACTCAAACAAGCTCTATATAAGAAGAAGTAACTCCCCAATTCATCACAAGATGATATATGTATATATACTCAGCAACAATGAAATCTTTACATTTTATCAACCCATTTGTCTATTATTTCTTTGTAACTGATAAACCAAATCATTTGTTACAAGTGTCCTTTTGATTCACATGATTTCAGCAGGGCTCTCGTTCAGGTACGCCATTATTGCACGAGCAGTTTGTACGCCATTTATAATAATATTATTTGTTCAATATATAGACTAAGCAAAGCACTGCTATGCCTCTAAAAATAATAATTTGGGTGCTTCCAGTCAATTAATTCAATGCCTTTAAACTCAGCTTATTAATACTGGACACGTCCAACGCCGTGCGAAACCAGGAAGGCACCGACGTCATTAGATGTCAATTAGTATCTTGCAAGAGTTAAGCAAAAATCCACACAAAAAAGTTGCTGTCAATTATTTCGAAGTTGTTTATAAGATATCGAAACGGCGATTTGTTGTTTCCTGAAATTTTAGGTTTCCTCCCAAAGTTATGATATTTTTTACTGGGATTTAATTTTTACTTCCCCAGACGCTTCAGTGAAATTGCCTAAAGTATTTTGATATTGTTAAAAAATGTGACATAAAATCGATTGTGATGGAAATAACTTGTGAAGTTTTCATTTTTGCCGAGTATGTGTTTAACATTCCTCCAAATCAAGAAACTTCAATTAATTTTCAATTCTTCCATTCGTAAAAAACTGTTTAAAAATTGAAATCTGAAAATGATACATGTATTTACAAGTTTACACTTATATCTGATTAACACTTGCTTGTTTAGAATAGTTAAGTTGCTCAAGGAATGCATACAAATATTTTTTTATTGATTTACATATACATTGAAATTTCACACAATGCATTTTTGTTGATACATATTGATTTAGACAAAAACTTGCATATTAGATGCCACTCTAGTACATTGTATACATTAACATCTGATATTCATAATGTGATCACATCTCAAATTTTAAACTTTCAATGATTCAACTTATTTCTTTCCCCATCATTTGTGGAGCAAGAAGCAAGCTATTAAAACTTAAATCTAAACACTCTTGATGATTAGTTCTTGGGTTACTACCCAGTATTACACCCTATTTTAGGGACTGTAAACTTTGCGGTACAACCTCGCCCAAGGTGGGATTCGAACCTACAACCCTTCAGACCAAGAGTAAGGCACTCTATCCCTCGACCTCTATGCCTCTCATTTTATACAATATATCAAATTGTTTGAAGATGTAGGTATAAAGAAAAATATATAAGAATTACACAAATTAATCAGTTAAAACAGTGGGAAACAAATCAGACAGGAAATATTAAGATTTTTCACTTATTCACCAAGTTGGAACTGGTAACACGGATTGCAATCAAATACATCAAGCACATTACAGCCGATGTCAACTCTAGCTTGATCTATTCATGGTAAATTGGATTTTCAGGAAATATTGACACTTAACCCAAGTCCCTCTACTTAATGTAGATCAAAGAGTCCTTGTTGACAGTAAAATTTTACATGGTTTATCAAATAACTCTAGCCTACATAGTATGTTTGATATTTTCCTAGCCACATGCCACATTGATTACACTCTACCAAAGTGCTGGCTAACACATAATGATGCAAACATTTTTGGGTTATAAAAAGGTTACATATTTCTAATTAAAATATCAATCGTTTTAAGTTTCAGGACCATCAGTCTACACTTTGATAAAATTAAACCATTCAAGAAGTATAAAAGTACATTGGCGCAAGTTAAAAAAAATTCCCCCCAAAATATCTTAACCGGCCTACAGATGATAAAATTGTCACATAATCAATAAAACACTTAGGAATATCAATTTGTATATTTGTATAAGTTATGTCTAGTGTTTCGACAAATCTTTTAAGAACCATATCAGATTGAAATACAACATTGACTTCCTTTGTATGCTCCATCAAATACAGACAGAATCTTCAGAATCTTCATATATCACACATGCAAACATATAAATTATAACAAATGTTAGCAACTGTTTTGTTTCCATATCGTTGCCTTATTTCCAGCACTGGTAACTCAATTTTGGGCAGATAAATTTTGAGTATTTGGTATTGTTGAAGTTCTAGCCTAAGATATTACCATGAATGGGGTTCACTCTAGAATGGGGTTCACCCTAGCCTAAAATATTGCCATGAATGGGGTTCACTCTAGCCTAAAATATTGCCATGAATGGGGTTCACTCTAGCCTAAAATATTGCCACGAATGGGGTTCACTCTAGCCTAAGATATTACCATGAATGGGGTTCACTCTAGCCTAAAATATTGCCATGAATGGGGTTCACCCTAGCCTAAAATATTGCCACGAGTACGGTTCACTCTAGCCTAAGATATTACCATGAATGGGGTTCACTCTAGTCTAAGATATTGCCACGAGTACAGTTCACTCTAGCCTAAGATATTACCATGAATGGGGTTCACTCTAGCCTAAGATATTACCATGAATGGGGTTCACTCTAGCCTAAGATATTGCCATGAATGGGGTTCACTCTAGCCTAAGATATTGCCATGAATGGGGTTCACTCTAGTCTAAGATATTACCATGAATGGGGTTCACTCTAGCCTACAATATTGCCATGAATGGGGTTCACTCTAGCCTAAGATATTGCCATGAATGGGGTTCACTCTAGCCTAAGATATTACCATGAATGGGGTTCACTCTAGCCTAAGATATTGCCATGAATGGGGTTCACTCTAGCCTAAGATATTGCCATGAATGGGGTTCACTCTAGCCTAAGATATCACCATGAATGGGGTTCACTCTAGCCTAAGATATTGCCATGAATGAGGTTCACTCTAGCCTTAAATATTGCCATGAATGGGGTTCACTCTAGCCTAAGATATTACCATGAATGGGGTTCACTCTAGCCTACAATATTGCCATGAATGGGGTTCACTCTAGCCTAAGATATTACCATGAATGGGGTTCACTCTAGCCTACAATATTGCAATGAATGGGGTTCACTCAAGCCTAAAATATTGCCATGAATGGGGTTCACTCTAGCCTAAAATATTACCATGAATGGGGTTCACTCTAGCCTAAAACATTACAATGAATGGGGTTCACTCTAGCCTTAAATATTGCCATGAATGGGGTTCACTCTAGCCTAAGATATTACATTGAATGGGGTTCACTCAAGCCTAAGATATTACAATGAATGGGGTTCACTCAAGCCTAAAATATTACCATGAATGGGGTTCACTCTAGCCATTTTGCATTGAATTGGGTTCCAACTAGCCCCTCACATTTGCCCATGAATAAAGATCCATTGAGCCTCCCATTTTGCCAAACAATACGTTCCCTGTAGCAACCCATTCCAAATTATTGTTTTCAATTTTTGAGAATCTCAAGAAAGACCAAACGCTCTAAACTGAAATTTTGGATCAATCTGGAAAAACTCAGACCAGGATATCAGCAATCAATGTGTACTAATTATGGAAGGAAATAAAACATTTCATGCGTACTAAAAATATTTTATTTGAAAGCAAATTCATGGCAGTCATGATTCTATCAACATACATTGATTTCTTATGATTATCATCAATATGAAAAAATAGTCACTGACATTAAAACCTTATATAATCGCTAATGCTCGTGTATATGTCATACAGATAAGGCCACTTGTTGTCTATCGTATTCATGATATTAATATATAAATAATTCCTTTTTTATTAATGTTTTAAACTTGGATGCAGATATAGTTGTTATCATTTCCGCAAAGAGATATTACAAAAGATAACTCTTAATAACTCTTTAAGATAAATCTTCTACAAAAGGTCAACAGCAGAACATCAGCCCAGCATTATATTAAAGTGGAAAATTACTCACTTCATAAATCATTCAACAATTTATATCATCATTTACTCATCTGAGAATAGATAATCAAGTTTTCTGTAAATCTGCTCATACAATCATGGTAATACTGCAGCCAGTTCATATACCCAGATATCACGTGTTTCATGAGTCATAGGAATTACATATATTACATGAAAACAACATTCTTCAATAAACATGAACAAACAACTTTTATAACATGAACATTTATCTTTTAAGAGCTATTGTGTATATGTGATGATATCAATTAATATTTCTATTTTTAGTTTTAAACATTTTATGCAACTTGATGCTCAGTATGGATAGTTTCACTCAATCTACCAACATCCAAGTCATGGAATCATCGTATATTCTACCAACATCCAAGTCATGGAATCATCGTATATTCTACCAACATCCAAGTCATGGAATCATCGTATATTCTACCAACATCCAAGTCATGGAATCATCGTATATTCTACCAACATCCAAGTCATGGAATCATCGTATATTCTACCAACATCCAAGTCATGGAATCATCGTATATTAATATGCAGGTTAAAATAATTGAAAGTTGCAGTAAAATGACAGTTTGATTTCATTTAACTTCAAAAAAAAGTTTAGAAAAAAGCAACAAAAATATACATCTCACCTCCATTTCTTTCGTTCAAGAAATCGCCGAAACCTTGACTGGACGCTACGACGGCAAGAAACAATAGGATGTAAGGGGCGAGGTTTCCCATGTCGACTCTTGCCGTCAAGTATGTCACACAAAAGTTATTTGACATATCATTCTTACAGTAACTTTATCCATCATATCCTGAAGAGAGAAACAAACACTGAATTATATCACTGCTCACAATACAGACACATATACACACTATAGCGCTACTTTAGCTATACTGTTTGTGGTGAAGCAATAAAAAACACTCTGTTTAACCATCTGAACACTGACCAGCAGCATAAATAAGCACTTGCCAATATCAAATATATAAATTAACAGATTTCTGTCACACAGCAGCAGACATATTAGAACTCTATATCGGCTATGTTATTAATAACTTGACAGTTTGACTGGTGTTACTGATATGGGTAAGTTGAGAGACTAAATATATACGACTTTAGGTTTGACAGAACTCTATATGGTAAAAGTAAAAAATTGCTGCCTGATGCAGCAAAGATGTGTGCACGGCGTGAACAAAATGAAATAGAACAAACACTTATGTGAACTAACAGTATGTGTTTATTATGCTTTAATGTGCAACTATAAATTAATGTATATGAAGAACATGTGTAGTTTTATTAGTAGTTTATGAGGAATTAAATAAGGAACAGACTAGTTTTTGTATGGACAGTAAAATATAAATAGAAATTGATAGTCTGGAAAACTTTCATGATAATAAACATGCATGTAAATTAAGACAACATTATGCATCTGAAAATGCAAACATTGATTTAAACATATTTATTCAAATCACAATCATTATCACGGTAGAAATAAATAATGAAATACCTACAAATTAACATAATTAGTATTTACTAAAAATTAAAAATAACAATAATCACTAAATGATTTTGCATATCATGTCAAAATGTGAGATCACTTCAGTGTAATTAACACGTCAGTGGACAAACAGAGGTTCAGCATCACACACTGAATTAATCAAGCAATGTGTGAATGTAAAATGAGTTTAGACATTTTGAAAGTTAGAAAAATAGTGTAATTTAATGTAAATGATAGCTAAAAAGTGACACCTGAGAGAACTATAAAATGCTACCCGAATGAACAAGTGGTAGGAAGTGTAAGCATGCCGTAGTATATGAATGACTATTATAATAAGGCAAAGAACAAAGCAAAGATGTTTATGTATGTATGTTTTTATGTTCATAGCTTAAGGAGTTACTTTCAATAAATAAAGTTTATTATTATTATTATTAAAGAGAAATAAAACCGTATTTACTTATATCTCAAACATATTTACAGTGGAAAGAAATAATGCAAAAATGACCAAAATGCAACACAATAACTCAATACAAAAACATTAATCACTAAATGATATAGCACCTTGTCAAAATGTGAGATCACTTCAGTACGTAACAACCAACCGCATGCTAGCATTCACACACTGGATAAGTTATCAAGTAGGTGAATGTATAATGAGTATAAACTTTGTGGATGACTGGATAAGGGCTAATTGTATATGTAAATGAAAACTATCAATGATACCTGAATCTACAAAAGTGATAGGTGTACCAGACTGGTTTAGCAGACTAAGCATATGAATGACTAGTGAAGTAAACAAAAAGAACACATTTACATATATCACATACATATTAACAGTAGAAAGAAATAATGCAATACTGACCAAAAAGCAAAAACAATTACTCAATACAATCAAAGCAAACAAATGGGTTGTGGGACGGTACCACTTGTCTCTGTAGCCAAGCTGGCAACTCGTTGCATATAAGTTTCAGTTTTGTTATTAAACAGTTTTATAATATCAAAGTTTGTGTAAATAGGTAAGGAGGTTTGCATGGAATATGGAATTAAACAAAAACATAAGACAGAAATGTGAAAAAATTAAAAGAGATCTTCAATCCGATTTGTTCTAGAAATGCTAGATTTTCAATCCAAAATAAAGAAAAATGGTCAGTAATAATGGTAGAACCTTAAGACTATAAAACAAGTGAAATGTTTGTCACGATTGTAAATACATTGTAAATGAAATACAAAGATATCAGACGCTTTATGTAACGTTTGTGAATATTTAATTATGCACAACTTTGATGAAAATCTAACTTTTTTTTTTTGAGATGAACAGCAGACAAGGTTTTCAAGTTTCAGACACCAGTGACCTTGACCTTTAACATTATGACCCCAAATTACAATATGAACTACTAGACTTCATACTGATACTTCCCAGGAAGTTGATGAAAATCTAACGCTGGCTTTTGGAGATAAAGGGAGAACAAGGCAAACTGGACAGACAAAAATACAACATGGGGAGACATAATAAATACAACATGATGAACACAAATGTACAAGCAATAACAACACTTTTATAATTATACATTGTAGTTAAATATTATTACTAAACTGTTTACTTCATATGCAGCTTAATTGCAAAAGCACCATTTTTTATAGTATATACATGAAACCAGGTCAAAGCATTCAAGCTTTGTTTTAAAAGAAACTCTTTTGAGTTCAATCTGTAAAAAAATGTTGAAAGTATGTTGAAAGTATGTTAGACCAGTTGAATTAAAAGTTGAAAGTAGATTGGGGACACAGCATAGGGCTATCCAAGGAACATTTTTACCAGGTTTGGTTTAAACTGGTCTAGCAGCTTTAGATATAATATCCAAAATGTGTCAGCGATTCAGATGTTGGATGTAATTTTGGTACAGTATAATCATGTGCCATGTTCATAGCAAATCAGCCAAAGGGTAAATAAATTTTTTAAGAAAAAATGTCTGGCAATCAGAAGCCCTAGTGGCTATTTTGGAATTTGAGTGGGGCTGAGTGGGACTGTGTGATACAATATTTCAGGACAATCCTCTAATGAACAAATCTACCAAATTTGATTCAAATTGCCCAAGTGGTTTTGGAAATGTAAACGTTTACGACAATGCTGTCACAGTGGGCAACAGATGGTAAGTGATGGCAATAGGTAACTTGGTTCAGGTGAGCAAAAGACATGGAATTCAGCTTACACTTCTGTAAGCGTACAATTAAATATTCAAGCAGATTTGTCTGAAAAGTGTTACCAAATCAATATTCTACTAATAAAAGACATGTACATTGATACAGAAAAAACATATACTTACATGTGCACTATAATACTTAATTCGACAAAAACATTGTTCCATTTCTTACATATACACATATATGTATAATTGCATATGCAGTGTTAAACAGAGAAATGAAGCCTTAATGAGGTTCATATTAATATAAAGAACATTACTGGGATATTGCAATATACATGATAATATTTCAATTGGGATAGTGATATGTCGAAAGTAGTCATGATTTGTCTGCCGGGGGGGGGGGGGGGTCATTTCGAATGAGTTAAATAATAAATAAATATCAAAGTGAAACAAACAGCTATAAAACACCGGAAGACTGAGACAAGACATGAATATTGCAAAAGCACATTAACACATTAATCCTAAGACTAAATATCTAACAAACTATCTATATTCAACATATTCAAGTAAGAGGCCCAAGCAAAAACTAAATCAAAATAAGGGAGGGCTTGGTTTTTGTTTTTTAACTTTGAGTGCAAAATGGGTTTTTTTACATGTGGTATTTTGTCATATTTAACTTTGCCATACTTTACTGTAAGGCTTATGCACAAATATTATAAAGATTGTCCCTCAAGTACATTTCATTGCACTAAAAACAAGCTGATTTGATACATTTAAGATTAAAGGTCTGTTCCAGAAAATACTCCACTCCACAGGATGCAATATATTACCCCCATTACCTACAGAAATAAATTTACTGCTAATGGTAAATTTCAATTTTTAAAAGCCACCAATGAAGAAAATATTAAAGTGGCATGTTAGAGGTTGTTGAGGAGAGTTTTTTCTCTCTCTAAAACAGTTGAAAGCAAGAATAAAATCCAAAATTTTGTTTCCAGGGTTCCCTCTGCCATTCACCAATAACATCAAATGTGAAAAAAACAATAATTTGGCAACAGTTTTTCAATTTTGGCAACAAAAATATTCCAAAATAATACATATTTGTAAGCAACTGCATAATTGTTCATGCTTTTTATCAAAATTGGTGTGTACTTTGAATATGCCACAGGGAATCATGTTGTCAAATAAAAACAAATTAGCACCTTCAATACCGGGATATGAATAAAAACCGAATGATATCAGAAATGGGAGTATCTAGTTTTTCGCATAACTTTGATTGCAGTGTCAGTTGTTCCGAAAATAGATAAGGGTTCACTGCCCTTGTAAGTGCAGGTGACACTTATTTACGGTTTACACAAGGCAAAATATGAAGCTCTAAATGTTCATCTTGCATATCTGGGAACATCGGCTTCACCATTCCTACAGGTACTGCAACTATTTTGTCATCTATTGTTAAGAAGGAGAACTCATCTTCTTCCTGACAAACACTATCCACCTGATCAATTACTTCTTCTAGTGGAAATTCTGTTTTCTGTTAAAATACAATAGTATAGGTATATTGTAAGGGTATTAATGAAACATATTTAAGAAATATCTGAACAATGTTTGCTATATTTAGGTGTTGAACCTTTCACCTAGTGTATTCTGATGAAGTGAGGATGAGTGACCGATTCATGTTAATGATAAACAAAAATTATTACTTTAATCTCGCTGCTGCATATCGACCCTATGACGGTTTGTCGTTCTTTAATTGAGTATTTCTTTACTTTTCTGCTTTAACAATGGATTTAGTTACATGTTTATTATAAACATGACTTATTAATGTCTCCATGTAAAATTTAATGGTATTAAAACCATTCGCTAATAACAATGTATTTCAAAAGAATCAGTTGACAGCTGCTAAAATTATTAAACTAAAACTATCTGAATGGACAAAAAAATCTTTATGCCTTTTTTGATGATATAAATACTGTACTAGAGTATATTCCGAATTTGTTTACAATATTTTATTTAGCTTAAGTTAACGTGCGACAGGATTGCAATAATTTGAACTTGCTATTTAAATTTGAATAGCAGAATATTAATGTATCATTTCCTATAATTGCAATAATTAACCTCACAATTTGCCTGTTGTTCAAGACACAACAAAAATCAGGGTTCCCACTCTTCCAAGAAAAAATTCAAGGACTCGTCAAAGGTTTTTTTCCGCAAAATTCAAGGACCAAAACAGCATTGGTACTGCTATTTTATTCATTCAACATGTCTTTCAAATTAACTTTTTCCAAGAACATTTAAGTATTAAACTTCAAATTATGAACTTATATACAAGGAAATGTTACACTTACTTCACCAAGAGTTTTCCAAGGCTTGCAAACACTATTTTTTATCTGTTTAAAGTGAGTTTATTATACAGTAGGAGAACCATGTGACATACCGTGATTAAAGTCTTGGATGTTGTTGAAAGGGAAACATCATTTCTGTAGGTGTTTGTAACACTGTCTGTTATGACGAGTCTCCAGGTTGAAAGGTTTCATTCACATATTTGCACCATAAGGCCACCTAACATTAGTTTGTTGCATCTTCAAAGTATATTGTCTTTATTTTGACATTCTCAGTACTTCACATACAGTTTCTTCCTGCAATAAAAGGTAAATCAATAAAATACTGCATTAGACTTTCCAATGGATAATGATGAATTTTGCCTTTCATCTCAATTAATGTTTTAAAACAGCCATTCATTTGCTGATAGTGTATCTGAAGACATCAATTTGAAGTTGTCATCAGACAATTATCTTAATTTAGATTCTCCATCTATCATTGACAGTGTTTTCCGTGGACTTTTAAAATTGAAGGTCTTTGCAATTTCATATCCGAGGGTCATTTCCAAATATTGGAGGTTATACAGGAATATGCTAAATCGAGTCGACGCTCATGTACTTAATCAATGACACATTCAGTATGCATGTAATAATGAAAGTGAAAGTTGAAACTGATACATTGTTGGAAAATCGCTGTAAGGTTAAAACATGTGATCGGTGTATTTAATATAACCTGAGAATTTAAACGTTTAGATGTTAATTATCACGTATGTTTTAAGGAAACATGACTTATTAATGAGGGATAATACTGCAAAATATTAAACAGAGCACAGAGACGAATGCTGGCTGCATCATAACAACACAGGTGGCCGGTGCGTAGCCATGACATTTAAAACCCGCATTGAAAAAAAACAATTTTCAATCTGTTCTTATGGTAAGACAAGAAATGGGCAATGCCCACAAACCAGGTTTTAAACCTAATTATTTGTAACCAAGGCTCTATTTGTATAATGAATACATGATGATCATCAATGCTGCAAAGGTGCCAGAGGTGATACATTCATACAAACACTCACACTTTGATGTCAATACACCCACGAATAGCGAAGATATTAAGTGGAAA
Organism: Mactromeris polynyma; assembly: GCA_032209605.1. Classification (NCBI taxonomy): domain Eukaryota; kingdom Metazoa; phylum Mollusca; class Bivalvia; order Venerida; family Mactridae; genus Mactromeris; species Mactromeris polynyma. The sequence continues at coordinate 12,678,010 of JASFXZ010000001.1, forward strand.
CTGATTTTTAAATTTTAAGTGACCTAGACCTTGGACGGAACAAACCCAAAAGCAATACCAAGCGAGATCTTCACATGTTCTTACTATACACCAAGTCTGATGTCAATATGACCAACAAATCTAAAGTTATTAGCCGGAGAGCAAATTGCAATTTTTAGTAAAGGTGACCTTGACATTTGACGAAACAATTCCAAAAGCAATCCCAAGCGAGCTCTCCACATGTCCTTACTATACACCAAGTTTGATGTCAATATGACCAACAAATCTAAAGTTATTGGCCGGAAACCAAATTTCTATTTTTAGTTAGTAATGGTGACCTTGACCTTTGATGGACCGAACCCAAAAGTAATCCCAAGCGAGCTCCCACATGTTCTTTCTGTACACCAAGTTTGATGGCAATATGTTCAACGTAACTCAAGTTATTCGCCGGAAACCAAACTGCTATTTTTAGTAATGGTGACCTTGACCTTCGTTAGAACGGGTCAAAAAGCAATCCCAAGCAAGCTCTCCACATGTTCTTACTATACACCAAGTTTTATGTCAATATGATCAATGTAACTCAAGTTATTCGCCGGAAACCAAATTTCTATTTTCGTAATGGTGACCTTGACCTTTGTCGAAACAATTCCAAAAGCAATCCCAAGCGAGCTCTCCACATGTTCTTACTATACACCAAGTTTGATGTCAATATGATTAATGTAACTCAAGTTATTCGCCGGAAACCAAATTTCTATTTTCGTAATGGTGACCTTGACCTTTGTCGAAACAATTCCAAAAGCAATCCCAAGCGAGCTCTCCACATGTTCTTACTATACACCAAGTTTGATGTCAATATGATTAATGTAACTCAAGTTATTCGCCGGAAACCAAATTTCTATTTTTAGTAACGGTGACCTTGACCTTTGTCGGACCGAACCCAAAAGCAATCCCAAGCTAACTTTTCATATGTTCTTACTGTACACCAAGTTTGGTTACAATATGATCAACAGAACTCAAGTTATTCGCCGGAAACCACCCAGTTTGACGCCCGCCCAGCCGCCCGCTTGGTTTTCGGCTCACAAATGTGTTCTTACGCAGAGCCGGGTACCACCTGTCAAAAAGGCAGCATTCGCGTAAAAGGAAAACTACGAGTGAAAAATAACTATCTCCGCGTCTGTATGTTGATTTGTAAGTTTTTTTTTCAATGCGGGTTTTAAATGTCATGGCTACGCACCGGCCACCTGTGCATAACAATAGACTAACAAATAAAATGTAGGTCAACCACGCTATGGGTCAACTACAACGTTGAAACGATAAAATTCAATAATTATACAGTTGAAAAGATTAGTTAATGACATAAAGCATAATATACAACAAAATCACATACCTTAATTTAGCTTTTGTAGCCTACAACAGGAATAATTACGTTACAACGCACAATCGTTCGTTTCTCGACATAGATTCCCGCCGGTCTGCGCATGCGCACAATAGGCTCTGTTCGATTTTGTTCCCATTTGTTTTCAAAACCGAGTCCATTGCAAAACGACGCTAACAGAATTCAATATGCACGGCGTTGATACGCCGTGCAATAATGTGTTTAATGGTGTTTTAATGTTTTGTTTAAACATTTCTGTTCTGTAAGGCCATTAAAAGGACTTGACCGGATTTCAAATCATAAACAAACAAAGAGACTGACAACATTCCAAAACATTCAGAGACAGACACATTCCAGGAACATCATCTTCTTTCAGTTCCAACATAACAATACATACAAGATAAACAAATTCAGTTTAAAAATTTAGAGACTGCTTAAATGATTACACTAGGGTTGCCTTGGATACCATCTTGTTACTTCCTTCGTTAAAGTAAATGTAACAAAGTTAAGACTGTATAAGGTATCAATCCACATACACAATGTTACGACTGTATAAGGTATCAATCCACATACACAATGTTACGACTGTATAAGGTATCAATCCACATACACAATGTTACGACTGTATAAGGTATCAATCCACATACACAATGTTACGACTGTATAAGGTATCAATCCACATACACAATGTTACGACTGTATAAGGTATCAATCCACATACACAATGTTACGACTGTGTAAGGTATCAATCCACATACACAATGTTACGACTGTATAAGGTATCAATCCACATACACAATGTTACGACTGTGTAAGGTATCAATCCACATACACAATGTTACGACTGTATAAGGTATCAATCCACATACACAAAGTTACGACTGTGTAAGGTATCAATCCACATACACAATGTTATGACTGTGTATGGTATCAATCCACATACACAATGTTATGACTGTATAAGGTATCAATCCACATACACAATGTTACGACTGTATAAGGTATCAATCCACATACACAATGTTACGACTGTGTAAGGTATCAATCCACATACACAATGTTACGACTGTATAAGGTATCAATCCACATACACAAAGTTACGACTGTATAAGGTATCAATCCACATACACAAAGTTACGACTGTATAAGGTATCAATCCACATACACAAAGTTACGACTGTGTAAGGTATCAATCCACATACACAATGTTACGACTGTGTAAGGTATCAATCCACATACACAATGTTACGACTGTATAAGGTATCAATCCACATACACAATGTTACGACTGTATAAGGTATCAATCCACATACACAAAGTTACGACTGTATAAGGTATCAATCCACATACACAAAGTTACGACTGTATAAGGTATCAATCCACATACACAAAGTTACGACTGTATAAGGTATCAATCCACATACACAATGTTACGACTGTATAAGGTATCAATCCACATACACAATGTTACGACTGTATAAGGTATCAATCCACATACACAATGTTACGACTGTATAAGGTATCAATCCACATACACAATGTTACGACTGTATAAGGTATCAATCCACATACACAAAGTTACGACTGTGTAAGGTATCAATCCACATACACAATGTTACGACTGTGTAAGGTATCAATCCACATACACAATGTTACGACTGTGTAAGATATCAATCCACATACACAATGTTACGACTGTATAAGGTATCAATCCACATACACAATGTTACGACTGTATAAGGTATCAATCCACATACACAATGTTACGACTGTGTAAGGTATCAATCCACATACACAATGTTACGACTGTATAAGGTATCAATCCACATACACAATGTTACGACTGTATAAGGTATCAATCCACATACACAATGTTACGACTGTATAAGGTATCAATCCACATACACAATGTTACGACTGTATAAGGTATCAATCCACATACACAATGTTACGACTGTATAAGGTATCAATCCACATACACAATGTTACGACTGTGTAAGGTATCAATCCACATACACAATGTTACGACTGTATAAGGTATCAATCCACATACACAATGTTACGACTGTGTAAGGTATCAATCCACATACACAATGTTACGACTGTATAAGGTATCAATCCACATACACAAAGTTACGACTGTGTAAGGTATCAATCCACATACACAATGTTATGACTGTGTATGGTATCAATCCACATACACAATGTTATGACTGTATAAGGTATCAATCCACATACACAATGTTACGACTGTATAAGGTATCAATCCACATACACAATGTTACGACTGTATAAGGTATCAATCCACATACACAAAGTTACGACTGTGTAAGGTATCAATCCACATACACAATGTTACGACTGTGTAAGGTATCAATCCACATACACAATGTTACGACTGTGTAAGGTATCAATCCACATACAGAATGTTACGACTGTATAAGGTATCAATCCACATACACAAAGTTACGACTGTATAAGGTATCAATCCACATACACAATGTTACGACTGTATAAGGTATCAATCCACATACACAAAGTTACGACTGTATAAGGTATCAATCCACATACACAAAGTTACGACTGTATAAGGTATCAATCCACATACACAAAGTTACGACTGTGTAAGGTATCAATCCACATACACAAAGTTACGACTGTATAAGGTATCAATCCAGATACACAAAGTTACGACTGTATAAGGTATCAATCCAGATACACAAAGTTACGACTGTGTAAGGTATCAATCCACATACACAATGTTACGACTGTATAAGGTATCAATCCTCATACAGAATGTTACGACTGTATAAGGTATCAATCCACATACACAAAGTTACGACTGTATAAGGTATCAATCCACATACACAAAGTTACGACTGTATAAGGTATCAATCCAGATACACAAAGTTACGACTGTGTAAGGTATCAATCCAGATACACAAAGTTACGACTGTATAAGGTATCAATCCACATACAGAATGTTATGACTGTGTAAGGTATCAATCCACATACACAAAGTTACGACTGTGTAAGGTATCAATCCACATACACAATGTTACGACTGTGTAAGGTATCAATCCACATACACAAAGTTACGACTGTATAAGGTATTAATCCACATACACAAAGTTACGACTGTATAAGGTATCAATCCACATACACAAAGTTACGACTGTATAAGGTATTAATCCACATACACAAAGTTACGACTGTATAAGGTATCAATCCACATACACAAAGTTACGACTGTGTAAGGTATCAATCCACATACACAAAGTTACGACTGTATAAGGTATCAATCCACATACACAAAGTTACGACTGTATAAGGTATCAATCCACATACACAAAGTTACGACTGTATAAGGTATCAATCCACATACACAATGTTACGACTGTATAAGGTATCAATCCACATACACAATGTTACGACTGTATAAGGTATCAATCCACATACACAATGTTACGACTGTATAAGGTATCAATCCACATACACAAAGTTACGACTGTATAAGGTATCAATCCACATACACAATGTTACGACTGTATAAGGTATCAATCCACATACAGAATGTTACGACTGTGTAAGGTATCAATCCACATACACAATGTTACGACTGTATAAGGTATCAATCCACATACACAATGTTACGACTGTATAAGGTATCAATCCACATACACAAAGTTACGACTGTATAAGGTATCAATCCACATACACAATGTTACGACTGTATAAGGTATCAATCCACATACAGAATGTTACGACTGTATAAGGTATCAATCCACATACAGAATGTTACGACTGTGTAAGGTATCAATCCACATACACAATGTTACGACTGTATAAGGTATCAATCCACATACACAATGTTACGACTGTATAAGGTATCAATCCACATACACAAAGTTACGACTGTATAAGGTATCAATCCACATACACAATGTTACGACTGTATAAGGTATCAATCCACATACAGAATGTTACGACTGTATAAGGTATCAATCCACATACACAAAGTTACGACTGTATAAGGTATCAATCCACATACACAAAGTTACGACTGTATAAGGTATCAATCCACATACAGAATGTTACGACTGTATAAGGTATCAATCCACATACAGAATGTTACGACTGTGTAAGGTATCAATCCACATACACAAAGTTACGACTGTATAAGGTATCAATCCACATACACAAAGTTACGACTGTATAAGGTATCAATCCACATACACAAAGTTACGACTGTATAAGGTATCAATCCACATACACAAAGTTACGACTGTATAAGGTATCAATCCACATACACAAAGTTACGACTGTATAAGGTATCAATCCACATACACAATGTTACGACTGTATAAGGTATCAATCCACATACACAAAGTTACGAGACTGTATAAGGTATCAATCCACATACACAAAGTTACGACTGTGTAAGGTATCAATCCACATACACAAAGTTACGACTGTGTAAGGTATCAATCCACATACACAAAGTTACGAGACTGTATAAGGTATCAATCCACATACACAAAGTTACGACTGTATAAGGTATCAATCCACATACACAAAGTTACGACTGTATAAGGTATCAATCCACATACAGAATGTTACGACTGTGTAAGGTATCAATCCACATACACAAAGTTACGACTGTATAAGGTATCAATCCACATACACAATGTTACGACTGTATAAGGTATCAATCCACATACACAATGTTACGACTGTATAAGGTATCAATCCACATACACAAAGTTACGACTGTATAAGGTATCAATCCACATACACAATGTTACGACTGTATAAGGTATCAATCCACATACACAATGTTACGACTGTATAAGGTATCAATCCACATACACAAAGTTACGACTGTGTAAGGTATCAATCCACATACACAAAGTTACGACTGTATAAGGTATCAATCCAGATACACAAAGTTACGACTGTGTAAGGTATCAATCCACATACACAAAGTTACGACTGTATAAGGTATCAATCCACATACACAAAGTTACGACTGTATAAGGTATCAATCCACATACACAAAGTTACGACTGTATAAGGTATCAATCCACATACACAAAGTTACGACTGTATAAGGTATCAATCCACATACAGAATGTTACGACTGTATAAGGTATCAATCCACATACACAAAGTTACGACTGTATAAGGTATCAATCCACATACACAATGTTACGAGACTGTATAAGGTATCAATCCACATACACAAAGTTACGACTGTGTAAGGTATCAATCCACATACACAAAGTTACGACTTTGTAAGGTATCAATCCACATACACAAAGTTACGAGACTGTATAAGGTATCAATCCACATACACAAAGTTACGAGACTGTATAAGGTATCAATCCACATACACAAAGTTACGACTGTATAAGGTATCAATCCACATACAGAATGTTACGACTGTGTAAGGTATCAATCCACATACACAATGTTACGACTGTGTAAGGTATCAATCCACATACACAAAGTTACGACTGTATAAGGTATCAATCCACATACACAATGTTACGACTGTATAAGGTATCAATCCACATACACAATGTTACGACTGTATAAGGTATCAATCCACATACACAATGTTACGACTGTATAAGGTATCAATCCACATACACAATGTTACGACTGTATAAGGTATCAATCCACATACACAAAGTTACGACTGTATAAGGTATCAATCCACATACACAAAGTTACGACTGTATAAGGTATCAATCCACATACACAATGTTACGACTGTATAAGGTATCAATCCACATACACAAAGTTACGACTGTATAAGGTATCAATCCACATACACAAAGTTACGACTGTATAAGGTATCAATCCACATACACAATGTTACGAGACTGTATAAGGTATCAATCCACATACACAAAGTTACGACTGTGTAAGGTATCAATCCACATACACAAAGTTACGACTGTGTAAGGTATCAATCCACATACACAAAGTTACGAGACTGTATAAGGTATCAATCCACATACACAAAGTTACGAGACTGTATAAGGTATCAATCCACATACACAAAGTTACGACTGTATAAGGTATCAATCCACATACAGAATGTTACGACTGTGTAAGGTATCAATCCACATACACAATGTTACGACTGTGTAAGGTATCAATCCACATACACAAAGTTACGACTGTATAAGGTATCAATCCACATACACAATGTTACGACTGTATAAGGTATCAATCCACATACACAATGTTACGACTGTATAAGGTATCAATCCACATACACAATGTTACGACTGTATAAGGTATCAATCCACATACACAATGTTACGACTGTATAAGGTATCAATCCACATACACAAAGTTACGACTGTATAAGGTATCAATCCACATACACAAAGTTACGACTGTATAAGGTATCAATCCACATACACAATGTTACGACTGTATAAGGTATCAATCCACATACACAAAGTTACGACTGTATAAGGTATCAATCCACATACACAAAGTTACGACTGTATAAGGTATCAATCCACATACACAAAGTTACGACTGTATAAGGTATCAATCCACATACACAATGTTACGACTGTGTAAGGTATCAATCCACATACACAATGTTACGACTGTGTAAGGTATCAATCCACATACACAATGTTACGACTGTATAAGGTATCAATCCACATACACAATGTTACGACTGTGTAAGGTATCAATCCACATACACAATGTTACGACTGTGTAAGGTATCAATCCACATACAGAATGTTACGACTGTATAAGGTATCAATCCACATACACAAAGTTACGACTGTATAAGGTATCAATCCACATACACAATGTTACGACTGTGTAAGGTATCAATCCACATACACAATGTTACGACTGTGTAAGGTATCAATCCACATACAGAATGTTACGACTGTATAAGGTATCAATCCACATACACAAAGTTACGACTGTATAAGGTATCAATCCACATACACAAAGTTACGACTGTATAAGGTATCAATCCACATACACAAAGTATCTAAGGCCTAAAAATAAAATATTTTGTTTGTTTCAGGTTTCATGGTTGGTCGGATGGTTTTTTTTATAGATTTTTTTAATTTTCAAACGAAGCAAATTAAACAAAGATAAAGCTGAATACATTTTTTCGAAATATCTGCATTATCAAGATTATTCCCAATTAAATATACAATGTACTCTAAAACTTTTACTAATAGTGTCCTATTAAATTTCAGAAGATTCACTATCAATGCAAAAAGTAGTTATTTAATATCTTGTCGAAAAGTTAATTTAACATAGTTTTTTCATGTTTTTGTTAACAGTTGCCTTGTACCGATGTTCATGATTGCATCAGACATGTGCAGGTGCACATAAAGCGGTGACGTCACATCACGTGATGGCAATTTCAAATATGATTAGTTGTAGTTAATTATTATAGCTCAGTTTGACGTCATCAATACTTGTGTTTGGATATTTGTATCGCATAATTATGCGAAGTGATGGATGCACATTGACAATTTACAGAAATCGCAACAAAGTCATGTATAATGCAACCATGACATGTTTTGTTAACAAGATAATTATGTCATGTCTTTTATAGTTTTTTATTTGAAAAGGAAAGAGAAATTATTGATAACCATTAGCTAATGAGCGTAAATTTGTTTCTTATACAAGTACATGCTATTATGGTTGTGGTTTAAATGAATAACAAGAAATGGGCAATGCCCACAAAATTGCCCACAAACCAGGTTAAAATCCTAATGGTAAATTAACAGGTAAGTATTATGCCGTAAAATATGATAAAATTGCATAACAAATGTTTGTAAGATATTCTTATTATTGATTTAAAATGAAATGACATCATGACTTTGTTAGACAAAACCAGACTCTATATTTTGACATTGTTTGTTTAAGTTATTATAACTTCATAAACCAGTTGATTATAATGGTGTTAACATTTTTGTCATTTAGCGCAATTCCTTTAATAATAAGAAACCTACATTTATTTTCATTTAAAACTATTTAAACCATAATTTATCTGGCATAATTCTCATGTCTCAACTTCCTTTCATCCGTATGGAGGTGCAAAGCCATGTTTGCATAATTGTGATTAGGTACGAACAATTTTAATGTCTGGCTTCCTTATCATCTTTGTTTTAGGTCTATATAAATACATGTAACTTTAAAAAAAAAAAGTAGTAGCGGATCCGTGGTCCAGTGGTAAAACGCTGGACTTGTAATCCAGGGATCGCTGGTTCGATTCCCCACTCCATTACTGACCGTACTAACAGTCTTTCGGACGAGACTTTAAAAAAAACCGAGGTCCCGTGTATGATGCTTTACATCGAGCACGTAAAAGAACCAGGGGTGCTTCTGGAACTGGGGCATCTTCTGTATCATGCACTATCCTCCAAAAAATATAATATGACTAACATTCTCCTGGAGGCGTCGCCCATATGGGAAACCGGTAGCGACGATAAATAAACGCAAATACAAAAAAAAAAAGGATAGAAATATAATATAAAGAAAGAAGCTTAGAATAATTTACTTTGTGAAACATACTTTGTGAAAGTTTACTTTGTGAAATACTTACTTTGAGTTATACAAAACTATTGGCAACTTTGTGCATAAAAACATATGTGCACCGTGAACTGTTATTATACTTATTGTTATTATTTTGGACTTGTGTGGAATAAAAATGAATAGAACGACATCCGCCTTGCGTGCTGTTTACAGTGGTACTAGATTTAGTGAGCAAACTAACGGTGAAGAAACCCCCGCCTACAAACGCTTCATAAAAGATGGTGGAGAACGACGGCCACGTCACTTTTTAGCTGAAGTAACGATCCTGGTGCTTAACAATGATAAGTGGAGTATGATTCTGTGTGCCAAGCAAGTATTCCCCAATAGGCCTTTCCCAAAACTAGGTAGTCTCCCTTGAAAAGGTGTCGTTCCTGAGGCCGTTATACGCATGCGCAAGTGTTTAGTAAACTTCCGGGGACTATCGATACGTTAATCCGTAAATCAATATATCAATAACAACAGCGATTAAGAGATGAAATCAGCGAAGAAATCATTGAAATATTGTTGTGTTTGTAAGGGAATCTACCGTGGAAAAGTTATCGATGGAGGAACTGTTACTCTTCACTCGATTTCACGCCCTAATACCATCTCCATGATCACGCGTTTTCACTCAACTTGTTTTTAAACCACTATAAATCCATTTTTTTCGTAAAATTTGGACATTCTAATTTATTCTTAGGAAAAGATCGCTCTTTCCTTAAGCTAAAGCATGTAAAAAAAAAATTGGGTTACTATATAAAGTCTTTGCATAAACTGCATTTAAAACTCGTGGCAAGTTTCCAATAAATTTGCGTTTTTTTATAATTAGTACAGTAATTTTAACTTATACTAATGCAAAGAGCAATCTTGTAAGATGTTGATTCCACCAAAAATATATGGTTAATAATAAAAGTTATTCAATAAACGGCGATCAAACAATCCATTTCCAGAAAATTTTCAGAGCACGATTGCATCATAACTATTTATAAAAATGTCGGTCATTTTCCGAAATTGACCGCTTCAGTTTGGATATTTTCATTTAGTTTAATTGTACTAATACACTTCCTTGTAAACTATTTATTTCAAAAGAATGCTGTGAAAAACAATTATAGAAGATTCAGAAAATTATAATTTGAGATACACATGCACTTTGTTATTTCTAAAATAATTGTGGTGAAATTGGGTTTATAATCCCAATAGAACATATTAATTAGCAATTATAATTATTTATATATAATGAAAGTTTATACTACAGTCACCAATTTAGTTATTTTGTTATAAAATTAATTTATACAAGCAAAATCTATGTTCAAACACAAATTTACTAATACAGTTACATTGGCGTATGTTGGCACATGTAAATAAAACAAATATTCATAAATGTTAAAATTGCCTTCAGTAGCTCTATTATCACAGCTAATGATAATTGACATCAATTAATATATACACGGACCTGTATATAGGTCCGTGATATATATTTCTTATGGTTCATTTAATCTGATTGGTTGATGCTAATTGTTTTGCAATTCATAAGCCACGCCCTACACAGAAGATTAGTCCTACTGGTCAGTAAATTGCCCCATGTGTCAGCTGTAAAAATATAAGAGTCATAAAACCCCAGGAGATCTTTATTATGTGTTAATACATATTGCTATTTCCTGTTTGATTTAATTAATCCCATTGATAATTGCAATGATTAGGTCATATCAATCTTTGATCTCAGTTTGTAATTCACAATGTGGCTGCAACTGTCCTCCAAAAATATTTACTTCAAAAACTTAGCCAGACAGTGACTTCAAACATCTTTGATGTTTATTCTTGTTGAAAATTAAATTGTTGTCACAAGAATTGCAACACAGACAATAAGTACCTGTGGTGAAATTTTCAGAAAAAAGATTTGTGTAAGATGACGTATTGCTCGATGACGTATTGATCGCGTAATTTACATCCTTTGTTTGGTCCAACTGTACACCTTTAAAGATTATTAAACCCAGATTGTTTTTCACAGCAGTCTTTAAAACTATTTAGTTGGCGTGGAAATGGATTAATACAATTAAACTTCGATGAAAATATCAGAATTGAAGTGGAAAATTACCAACTATTTAGAAATAGTGATGATGAAATCGTGGTCCGTGAAAATCTCTTATGGGATTGTTTGATGGCTTTTTTTGGAATAACTTTCAATATTAACCACATGATTTTATTTAGGATTAAACATCTTAAAAAGATGATTTTTACAATGGGGTAGGTTTAATCAACTTTATAACTACTAAATGAGTCATTCTTGCACGCTTCGATAATTTTCGCTACCTCCGCCATTATTGACCCGACGCTAATAGTCCCCGGAAGTACTGAAGAAGTAATCAGGGGAAGTAAGCGGTGATTTACTAAGGGAGACTACCTAGTTTTGGGAAAGGACTATTCTCAAAGATTGTACCTGAACTGACGGAAATGAACTATTCTAGAAGAGTTTGTGCTGTTGTTCCTGAACCACGTAATGTGTATGGACATTATGGTACAGAAAGTCGCTGGTCACCTGCTGTAAATTCCATAAGTTACAGCAAATAAGTGGACGGTCAACAGCAGCTTAAAACAAGAACGCAATAGGAACAGGATGGCAGCATTTCTCAACAAGAAACATCTACAAAACCTTTCTTTTTTCAACTTGGAAAACCAAGAACTCATAATGTGCAGAATTAGTAAATTTAAGTTTGGAGACCAAACTTTTTGTAGCAGGGAGGAATTATTATGCAGTGAAAATTTAGATTTTTCTCTTACCATAAATTTTAATTATTTTGTATAGTTTGACATCTGTGCTGTCTGCCAACATTGACCGTGAAGCTATTGTTCTGTTATTAACACCTTATTTCTAAAATCTTTGATAACATATTTCCTCTGATTAATTGTGATCACACATCTATTATTATATCTGAACTGTTAATTTATCACCAAAGCCCTTAAGGTCTGGCTTCCAAATTATCTTTGTTTTAGGTGTGTATAAAAACATGTAACTTTATATGCTAGAGAGAAATAAGAATTCATTCAAAGGAGTAGCTTTACTTTACATTTAACTGGAGTACCAGAATTTGCATTTAGGTTATTTTATTTTAATATTCACTGGAGTACCAACTTGATATACATATTGGAGAACCATAACTTTAGATTTATATTTAGAACTTTATATGACTGGATTTCCAGACTTTGTTTAAGTGTGCGAATAAAAAGAAATACAAACAGAAGGACTTTGTGAATCTTTTCTAACGTTCACTACAATCTACACGTACACAGAAAATCGACAGAAACTACTTCATAAAATAAGTATAAATGATTATAACTAATTAAAATGTGTCATCAGTAAACTTTGACTGTCTCCAGCCGAACAAAGGATAAATCAAGGCAATAAATAAATGTTTATGAAATTAGTGTATACATGTAGTCATTATAACTTATAACTTGACTCAATATACAGCAAAATTATGATAAAGAAATTAAAGTTTCAACAGGTCAAAAGTTTAGTCATTATAACTTATAACTTGACTCAATATACAGCAAAATTATGATAAAGAAATTAAAGTTTCAACAGGTCAAAAGTTTTTATCAGTGCCATACTGGAGTCCAAATAGCAAACAATGGCAAAGAAATATCTATTGACCGACATAACAAGAATGTAATGAAGGACATGACATATATTCATAAGTCGTAAATAAAAGGTGATTGTCACAAGGTCAACTTATCCATTAAATTACCTTACTAAATTTAACACAATACCCTAAGCTTATTCCACTGCTGTAAAAGTCAAAGATCAAAGTTTTAAATCTAATATAAGCCAAAATTTACTACAGTCCTGTAGTTTTATGTACAGCTATGAGACCTGTTAGTAACTACATGAAAACAAAGGGGGACACATCAAGTGAATTATGACCAAGAAGACCATTCCATTTGTTGTTAAATTTCCTCTCAGATGATTAAATTGCATAAAAAATCATATCGTTTTTGGACCAGTTAGTTTTTTAACAACTTATGTATCAAGGCCAGCCAGCTTCTGACTAAGTTTGATAACAATTGGGCCATTGGTTCAGGCAGAGGTCTTGTTGAATGTTTTTTTAAATTTATTTATTTTACATCGATTGTAAAACAAATTCTTAGAACTTATATTAATCACTCTCTTTGACTGTTTCCTGGCTACAAACCAGAACTCACGCCAAATTTAGACACTGTGTAGTTCGTGATCAAACTTAATTTGCTTATCTATGGGCTCAAACTTGTGACCTTTGGATCAGGAATCAGGCGCTCTACCCCTAGATCACTGTGCCTTCCTTGACCACTGTGCCTCTGAATTCAGTTCAATTGTTTTAAGATATAGGACAATAAGTTCAGCTCATTATGAGTCTATTCTCAGGTGAGCTAAAATGACAAGCTATAACATAATGAAATACAGTTTTCTTCGATAGACCATCCGGATTCCTGCAATAAAATTAGTAATAACTAAACCACTTGTTCGCATTGTGCATGCACAGATATCACGCATTTAACACTCATATTTCCAAGGCTGCTACATGGGTACATGTCACGTACTTACAAGTATTTGATCCAATTGACAGTAACTATGAAACGATATTGGCAAAAGGTATTCATCATTTCAAAATGTTTTATATATTTAAATACCTGTTTTAAGAATTCATACGATATACAAACACTTACTGTCTTTTAACTTTTTATTCTATAACCCTATGAAAATAAATTTGATCTACAAAATGGATCAACCCACATTCAGCTACAATAACAGTATCAAGGAGTACAACCAAATTAGGTCAAAGACAAATTGTACATGTGATAGAATAAAAATTAGACCAAGGACAAACAGAACAGAAGCACACATACCTTATATCCAAATAACAACACACATCAATTGATTTCAATAATTCAGACCAAATATTGCATTAACCACATGTTATAGATGTGCTAGTTTTAACGTTTATTCAGTTGAACTTTAACTCCTTAACTCACACCATTAAATAAGCATCAATATAACTGCAATATCACCAAATAATCATTGATGCATTAAGAATTTTGTTATTTTACAACAGTTTATGATCAATCTTTTCTGTATTACACATATAAACTTAACTCTCTAGTATAGACAGTCAATATTATTTTAAGATCCAGTTTTTAACTGTCTACAATCTATATCCCACAAGCTGTTGAAGTGTACTGTGCCGGCTAGGTAGTTTACATATTATAAATTCTTGTTGAGCTAAAACAAGCTAAACAAAAACAATATCTGTTATTTGACTGTAAACGGTGCGGTGCGTATCGAATAATAAACTGTAAACAGGGTAGCAAGTGACCGATTTCCATGCTCGGGTTTATTATGCAAGGATCGGGTAAATTTAACATTGGGTTTAACATAGCAGAAATGTTGCGACTGAATTTCTATTAAGCGGAAACTGAAACAATCAAATTGTGAAAATCTTGAGTGTTATATCAATGATAAATTTCATTACAGATGATAAACAGGTCAGTTGTGACTTGGGGTGTCGCGATTACACCTGAGGACTAATGCAATACTTTAGCTATGTATCACAATACGTACCACTATATATTGCTTCATTAAAACCTAAGCTATGACTGTGGATATTTTCATACTTGAGACACCTATTCTTCTAGAGAATTTGACTGAAGATAACGCATCTGAAGTCAACTCTCCTCCACCTCTGATTCAAAAGGGGAAGCTGTCAGTTGCTTGCGGAAGAACAGGTTAGTACTGGTAGGTAACAAAGGAACTCTGGTGATGTCAACAGACCATTATACACAACTCAACTACTGTTGAAAAAAAATTGCTTCAAACACCAACACAACAAAATCCAACCAAATTAACATATATATTGTTTTTCCATAATTATGTAGGTGATAAATTCACGACATGAACAAAGAAATTGCAATCTTTAGTCAAAAAGTCACAATGTTTGTGGGATATGAAACAACATGCGCAGTTGTGCAGGATTATGAGTCCGAGAGACAATAGGTTTTGGATTGAAGTATCTAATGCTAGGTTCCCACTATCACAATTCGCGGCACGATTAAAATCGTGGTCTCAATCGTGGACTAATCGTGGATATCCTATCAGATCTTATCAGATCTTGAGGTCAGTCGTGGCAATCGTGCTAATCGTAGAAACTTTTTGAACGGTTCAAATTTTTTCTACGATCAATTGTCAATTGGGATCATCGTATCAGATCGTATTGCATCGTAACAAAGCGCGACGGATCACATCTAATCGTGCTTGCAAATCGTGGTGATCGGGATCGATCTTAGACAAGACAAAAACCACGCTCTGTTGAGATGTGTTGCGATCTTCCATGATCTCCCATGATCTGTCACGATCTGTTACGCTATGTGGGGTCCCATTTCTCAAGACCTGACACGAATAACTCACGAGCAGATAGGAGTTGATACGAGAAGATGCGAGTAAATGCGAGTAGATATGAGTAGTTACGTTTTTTACACGAACGCTCACGATCTGTTACGAGTTCTCGTGCCCATATTTATATACCGGAGAAGATTTAATGAGTCTCATTCCATGATCTACTCTTGAAGAGAGCACATCTAAGTAACCTGCAAGTGCAAGTAATTTTTTGAGCCTTTGCGACATGCCACCCAAGGGTACCAGAGGCAAGAAGGGAAAGGGAAAGGGCAAAGCTGTCCCACACCCGGAGCCAGAACCAGTCCAGCCAGAGGAGACAGATGAGAGGTACCCCTCCGAGAAAGCAAAGAGAAAGAAAACAGTCACTGCTTTCTGTGAACAGCAAAAGGAGGAAATCATTGAGTTTCTCATGCGAAATGAGGTCCTGTACAGCAAACGCCTTTCGGGGTTCAAGGATGTTACCCAGAAGGAGAATCTCTGGGCCTTTGTGGTTGAGATTGTAGCTGGTCTGTCTGCTGCTCGTCTTCTTCCTCTCTGGCGATAATGTAAGTATACAGTAATACTGCAAACGCAACGCTGTCATCATCCGCAACTCCTGCCATCATTAATGGTTGAGGGTTGTAGTGTTTACTCTGTAAAAGTTCAAGAAACAATGAAGTCCATGGTCAGTCGGGCTCTATATATACCCGTCGGGGTCCAGTCGTAGCTCAAATCGTGATCACCCTCGATCATGATCGTGAAAGACATCGCGACCACGATCGTATCCTAACGTAACGGAGCACATCGGTTCCTGATGAACGTATCTGCACGTACCAGATCATCCCAATTCGGGGAACCCGATCGTGGTGATCGTGTCAGTTCGAGACCCAATCGTGGACCCAAGCGAAACAGTCCTATCGGAACGTATGTGATTGTAACTGAACGGAAGATCAGACTGTGACAGATCGTGATGCCTGCAATTGACAAACCGTGAACAGATCGCATCCGAGCGCAACAAATCGTATCAGAACGTATCAACTTGTATCACCTCGTATCCAAACCTGAGATTTCAGAGAAATTCCAAGATCTGCTACGAATGGCCAATCGTGGCGTTCTTAACGGATCGCACGACAGTGGGAACCTAGCATAAGCAACCATCTCCGTGGATTTAAAGCACCACTGAATCTGAAAATGTTCACAATACAACTTAAATTGCTGGCAGGACAGAAATCATACAATGCCTTATCAATGATACAAATACAATGGTTATGTTAAAACTCAATCTTAATGCAATTTAAGCGTTAGTTTATATAGTAAACTATCATAATCTTTTTATATTAAGTTTTTGTCGTACTGAACTGTATGTAGTATGCGAATTATTGGAGTAAAAGCAACTCTAGCCCATGATATAGACTTGCACGAGTTAAATGCGCTGAAAGCAGTTATTTAGTAATAATACATTAAAAATTCAAAGTTTTACTTCAAGTTCATCATATTTTATGTTTGATCACTCAAGTTGTAAAAATCCCAGCGGTAACTTGAATAATTACGGGGCCTATTAGTAATCAAGAAAGCAAAAGTGGTCCCAATCTTTAAGAAAGGATCTAAATCTGATACAATCAATTATCGCCCCATTTCTGTTCTTCAAGTGTTATCAAAAATCCTAGAAAAACATGTTAGTGATCATTTAAAATTATACCTAGAAAATCACTCTCTCATTCATAAAACTCAGTCTGGCTTTCGTTCTAATCACTGTGAAACTGCTTTAACTTCTGTTGTTGACACATGGATTGATGCCATTAATGATAATAACATTGTTGGAACAGTCTTTTTGGATCTAACGAAGGCATTTGATTTGATAAATCATTCACTTTTGTTTGATAAAATGGCAGAATACAATATATCCCCGAAGTCTCTGTCATGGTTTAAATCATACTTGTCAGAACGGTGCCAACAAGTGTCTGTCCAAGGCAAGCTCTCAACAGCTCTTGAAATTACATCAGGAGTACCCCAAGGATCTGTCCTTGGACCTATACTCTTTATCCTTTACATTAATGATCTACCACTGCATATACAAAATTGTTCAACTGATATGTTTGCAGATGATACCACTATAACTGCACTTGGGTCATCCATAAATACTGTCTGTCAAACACTACAAACTAGCCTCGATACTATCCATGAATGGTGCCAAAGACATTCGATGATACCAAACCCTCAAAAGACAAAAGCAATGATAATCTCGCCATCAAACAATATTCACAAGACAATTTGTACTTGTAAGTGATGATTATAAACTGCTTCTACAGAATCAAAACATTGATTTTACTGAAGTTGAAAAGTTATTAGGTATATATACACAAAGAAAAAAAGTTAAGCACCCCCAGATATATTGAATTATAGCATGTTACCTAATCCGAGACTTCTCTGACCCTATAGCTTTTTTTTTTTTTTTTTTTTGCGGCGTAGGGTCAGAGGAACTCCTATAGTAAAAACCCGGGGATTACTGAAAACCACACAGTCGTGTAGTCGTATACTTTCAACGGTGTATGTGGCGTTTGGTCTCATTTTAACGAGAAGTTAGTCGAACAAATCAGTAAATTGATATTTAATTTACCAATCTGCATCGATCACGTGACAGCCAGGTGCTTTGACCCAAATACATATTTACATGAAGAAAATTATTTTTTTAGCTTACTCTGAAAAGGATTGACCGTTACAACGTATTAAAGGTTTTCAAAACAAATGTTACGGTTCAGATAGGTTAATTAATATATTGATAATAGATGTATATGCTTGAAATGTTAATCCAATGAATTTTTACATAGATATATTGATTTAAAGTTCCTCTCCCGCGCGGGAGAGGAAATTCCCGGGTTTTTACTATAGGAGTTCCTCTGACCCTAACCAGCAACATGAAATATCAAACATCGTAAAAGGGGCTGGTTTAGGGACAGAGAAGGCTCGGATTACATGTTACCATGAATTTCAATTTAAATGCAAATATTGATTTTAACAAGACCATTGTTCCATTAAAAAGATGTGATCATACAGGTGTGACCAGTAATTAGGATATTGATACTAGGTTATCTGATCGACATCAACGATTGCATTTGGCATGGTGTTTAGCGCGACGTGGTTGGAACTTGAGGACCTGGTGCAGGATCCATTGGTCGGACGAGAGCCGGTTTCTGCTGCATGAAACAGATGGCCGAATGAGAGTTTGGAGACCGAAAAATACGGCATATACCCCAAGGAACATCCAACCAACTGTCCCTTACGGTGGAGGCTCTGTAATGATATGGGGGTGCATCTCTCATGATTGCAAGTTGGACTTGGTGACCATACGAGGAAACCTAACAGGTGATCAATACATTAGAGAAGTTCTTCAGCCAGTTGTTGTCCCCCATTTTGACAACCATCCACTAGCGCAAGACCTGTGTTTATGGATGACAACGCCAGGCCGCATCGTTCAAGGGCCGTAACCGCCTACCTTCAAGGTGAAGCCGTGACTTCTCTTCCATGGCCAGCCATGAGCCCAGATTTGAATCCGATAGAGCATGTTTGGGACATGTTAGGCCGTCGTGTAAAGGCAGTCGAACCTCCTGTACAAAACTTACGTCAGTTGGAAGCAGCATTGCACCGGGAATGGCGACAGCTACCACAGCAGGAAATCTGACGACTGACTGGAGGGATGAGACGCAGGGTTGAGGCCGGCATCCAAGCACGTGGTGGTTTCACTCGATAATAAACTTTGAACCATGGATGTCGTTAAGTGACTTAAAATTGACGTTTTCCAAGTGAAATGACAATCTTATCGGGCATTATGAACTCAGAAGGTCAATACTTAAAATGGACATGTTTTAGTGTAATAACTGGGCTTGTGATTTTGTGATAATCTATTCATTAAATTATCATTTCTGTTGATATTTGTTGTGTTTTCTTAAAGCTAATGTAATGTCCTAACAGGCCTTATTTGTATTTTTGCGATTATTTGGTCAGTAATCTCACGACATTAATCGTATCATTTGTCATTTCAAAAAAACTTGCGGTGCTTAACTTTTTTCTTTGTGTATATGTTGACCACAAGTTAAACTGGAACACTCAAGTTGAACACATTCTTAAATCAAAGCGCTGAAAGCGCAGAAAGACTGGGGCGCCCTAGATGTAATACCCGTTGAGAGCGACACCAATGTTTTTGTTTCACAATCTGACTTTGTCTGTTTGTCATCCAGTTAAAAACCCGGAATTGTTCACAATACGCTGAATAGGGTAGTGTCGGCATACTGTTCAGGTCTGTCAAACAGATACCCAGGCATTTGGTTGATCACGAGTTTAGCCGAAAAAGATATACGTTTCCATAAACCCTTTCTTAATTAATTTGATGAGGTTTTACGTAGGGTTTCAAAAATTTTTCAGTCATATACAGCGGTCAATTGACCTAACCAATTTTCCTGGAAGTAATTATCAACCAGTACTGCCAACTTCTCCACATGTGCAAGACATTATCGTAGCCAGTGTCACTGAAGAACAAAACCTGCCTAAAAGTGGAAATCAAACCCGGATCTGCTGGGTGATAGTCTATCGCTATACCAAATGAGCTAGCCTGGCTGGCTTCCTATTTTTGTAAAATGCAAATTATAGTATTCGGCAGAGACAATAATGCCGAGGTGTTCCGAATGTGACTGCATAATAAATAACTCTGAAGTGTGATTAGTCATAGACACAGTATAGTCTGTTTCAATATAGTTCAAAATTACTTATTGCATAAGTCGTGAACTCACACAGCACAGCCGAAAAATTACGTAATTAACCTAGCATCGGGACGACGAGAGCGAACACTATCCTCTTAGAAAAATATTTTCCAAGTTTATACGAAATCCGGTATGGTTGTCAGTTTATGTATTCCTGTTTCCATTTACACAAATTTACTACTAGCTCGACCTTTAACTCTACCTTCAAATCGCTACATATCAGCAATTCCTGTACAGTTCGGAAATACAATACGGAATCACGGAAATGGTTTATAATTCCGCGACGGAATGAATTGTTTTTAAACCATACAACAGAGAGATAAACAGTAACTGCAGCTATTATTTAACGATTTGCTACAGTATTCAGTGTGCAGTAAAATAATGGTCAGAATCCGACTTCAAGTTCAGAATATTTACAACTCGTCTGCCGAGCGCGTCCAGGTACAAGGTATTTCCTTCGTTGTCTATAAATAGCGAATTTGTAACTGCAAGTGGTCAAATTTTATGAATGATAGCGGAAATTGTTTGTGAATGAATCGTATCGACGATATATATAGTAACCTAGGCGGGGTCAAACATGAAGTCAACAACATCAAGAAATGTATCCGAACGGAGCACTTGTTCCCGATAAAAAATAGTCCTCCCTCAATTCACCGATTTCTCTTTTTACGTTAACAAAAGTTGCACAAACACTTAAACAATAATTCAACAATAATTCTTGAACCAGATATTTCACTTTAAAATAAAATTCTCACGATGGATTCGGAAACGAAGATCTATTTTACCATAATTCGATATATTGATTGGTCGTATTGGTCATAAGCAAATAATGCTTAGTGATACAAAGAGTGGTATCAAATGTGTCTAACTCTGCCACGGCTGTTTCCAAAATTACGGTTACTAAAGACATGGGGCTAACGCCCCAGTCTAAAAATGTAATTCTCTACTGTATCTGCTTTTGAGAATAAAACAATTCCTTACACTACATATGAGAAAAGTATTCTTCAATGCTTATATTTTGCCACACCTTCATTATTGCTGCACTATCTGGGGCAACTGCAGTGATGAACTGTCAAATAAGGTATATAAATTCCAGAAAAGAGCAGCTCGAATAATTCTTGACCAGACTTATGATGCACCCACACAAACCTCATTTAAAGAACTGAAATGGATGAAGATGCAAGACGGTATTCTCTACAAAAAAGCTGTTTTTGAGTATAAATCAATAAATAATATATTTCCTAAATACATGTGTAACTTGTTTAATAAAACAAATAACACATCTTTAAGATCACACTCAAGCAACACTCTACACATTCCAAAACCTAGACTTGAATTTTGTAGAAAATCTCTTGCATATTCTGGATCAAAAATCTGAAACAATATACTGTCAAATACCCTAAATACTTTCAAAAGATCATACCTCACATGGTTTTACTCTGGTGGGCCACATAATGTTACCTTGTAAATAGTGTCATGTCTATTGTTATATATTTATGTATAATCTCATACATTGTTGTTTTTTTTCAGGTAAAATTTTAATTGTTTGTGTATCTATACCTGCCTATTATAATGGTTTATGTAGCATTATGTTGTAAACATGTATATATCATAGAGGCTCACAGGGAAGACTGGGCTTGCCCAACTGTGTTGCCTCTTTAAATAAAGTCGTTATTATTATTATTATTAATAGATTCAGTGATCCTTAAAGTTCACCTTTGTGTCCATGCATACCTATAGTTACAAGTGACACATCCTTACACTTCCTGATATACCTCAACATCTTTTAATTCCACCATGAAAAGAATCCAATTCACCAAGTAATTTTACTTTTTTTTACCACTATGACCATAAAATATCCTACCAGAATTGTTATCAAACATTTATGAGCATGTACACCAAGTAAGAAACACAGATATTGAACAAACTTTTGGTACTTAAATCAAACTGGCTAAAAAACAATATTATTTCAACAAAATCATTGATAGGAAACAATCTTACAATACATCAGTAACATGAGAATCTGTTCTTAAGTACATTGTACTATACAAATAATGAAGTCCAGTTCAATCCCACATAATGTGCCAATAACAGTGTCCACACCTCTGTCAGACAGAGCAAATATGCATTATATGAAGTGTATTCAAGACTTAAACAATGTTAATGAATCTGACATAACCAGTATTATAACTAATAAAAGCCTCTCATTTACATCAACTTGTTGTTTATATAAGGGCTCTACAAACAATACAGTAGAAGACAAGGCTACACATGACTGAGACAATATTGGTTCATGGTTCACTCGAACATAGACATTCTATGAAAACAACACCAGATAACAATGAAATATAACAACTAATTCAACACACACACGGAAGTGACCAACAAACAATTGAATTGCCGACAGCAGTCCAAGTGGTTCAAATATTTGTCCGTAAAATTAAACCAGCCGCTTGTTCTGGCTGGAAAATAGAAGAAAACACTTTGTTAGCGCTTATTAAACCCTAAAACAAAGTATTATTATTTTGTTACTTGTCCATGCTAATTCTTTTACTGCCTAGGGAAATCAATACAAAACAACTATAAACATGTATTGTCAATATTATGCAAGTAATCAAGTAATGCAGTGGTCCTTCAATTTTTGTCATCTGTTTTAAAGACGCCATATAATCATACAGGGAACAGGGCGCCAGTCACAATGCAGGAACTAGTAAAGCATATAATTTGTGTTACCGCAATCAATGTAGTTCCATAAAATGACAGTTTGCTGTAGTTACGGAGACAAACTTCTCCACAAAACACAGCACTTTTTCCTCATAACACACTGACATTAATGCTCCAAAATCCTCCCTTATGAATACTAATTATTATGGGATCATTCCACCAAATTACCATGCATTATTTATTCTAAAAGAACGTCGATAATCTTGTATCAGCCATCATGGCCCCTTGGCAGATATCAATCTGACGATGTACAAAGGAAACATGAGTAATGATAAATATGCGTGCTGTAACATGCTGCATAATAAGACTAGAACTTGGATTCATAATCATCAGTCGTGATATCTATCATTTTATTCAATATCATTTTTATAGCTTACATTTAGCTAAGAAAGAACATGAATATAGTCATTATGATTCTGACGCCACATCAGAAAAGAAGCATGTTTAATTTCAGTCAAAGTGCTGTCTGGCTCGATGTTTTAACCAAACAATAGTCTACCTACAATATTAGATAATGCTCACATCAATCCGTCCAATCAGTGGCCTCCATTTCAATCAACCGCTATAGTATTATATAATGTCCATGAAGTTCACATGGTCTAAGTCGGATAGACAATATTGTGGCATTGTCTATATGATATACATGTATACAATCACTGAAGACTAGTGTAACTTACACAGCATACAGACAATACCTATCATCTATCCTTTATTGTAGACCACACTCACAGTAATCTGTCCAATCAGCGACTGCTATTTCAACCGTCTATATCTTACATACACCGGATCATGCAGTTCACATGGTTCTAGTCGACACAGAAAATGGGGAAAGATCCACTTCTCATTCTATTACTCAATACAATGCACGAGAATATATAGTGAGGTTATCTGAAGTAAGGACATTTCATATAATGTGATACATTGTCACTCTATGGTGTTGTATCGTGATAATGTTTAACACAAAGTTTGACAGAGATCAACCTGAATGCACAATAATCAATTGACGTCTAGACTGAGATATTATACGGCAAGACGTGATAACACATGATAGAATCAGACTTGTAAGTTATATTTTATGGAGATTAATAATACAGACTTTAGACATACAAATAAAATAGAAGTGACGTCAAAAACCTGTCTTTTAAAGAGTTAAATTAGGGATGCGTCTGAACCCTTAGAATAGAGTATTAGCAAATACAAAAATACTTAGAAAATGGAGTTGTTGTATGATATAATTATGCAATATAACTAATTTTAAAGTGTAAAATTCTGTGCTTAATGCATTATTTTCGTGTGATTACCATGAGCCAAATAAAATGTGTACTGTATTTGATAACATTTCAATGATTACATTTAATAATCAGCAAGCAATGAAAGCTGTTAATGTAAATCATTATGCAATATATTGATCTTTCAATAAATTACCACTTTCTTGTTAATACAAATACACTGAACAAGTCATGCATCTCAAATAACAGAAGCTTTACAACACTTAATATGAAATATTCATCTTACAACTTCAACCAAATACAATGGCATTCTTAATAGTTCATAAATGCTGCAATATT
Source organism: Mactromeris polynyma (assembly GCA_032209605.1). Classification (NCBI taxonomy): domain Eukaryota; kingdom Metazoa; phylum Mollusca; class Bivalvia; order Venerida; family Mactridae; genus Mactromeris; species Mactromeris polynyma. The sequence continues at coordinate 12,703,390 of JASFXZ010000001.1, forward strand.
AAAGCAGCCATATCAAGCAATAGAACATTACACCTACTGCAATTGTAAAACTGGCTTTTAATATATCCTTAGCAAAAATACTCCAAAAAACAACAAAATGTAAACATCGGTAAATACCAACCATAAATTAAGTTGCAGTTCTCCCAAAATATAAATCATATAGAAAGAAAACCCAGTATTAAAATCAATAATACATACAATAAATTAGATTTACTGAACCAGTAAATTCATTAATTGGATCAATGCTGAAGCATGCAAATGGGCAGAGATATATTTCTCCAGATAAAGGTTTGGTAAATGCCATTAGGCTACAACATTATCTCTTGTTTACTAAACAATATATTATACAATTCCCCATCCAGAATCTTAAAGCCTCATACTTCATGTACAATATTTACATTAACTGTTCGTCAAATAAAGACATTTCTAACAAAACTACCCTAATGATGCGAGGAACTATAATGTAATCAGTAAGGAACATATAAAAACTGACCTAAATGACTTGAACCAGTCCATTCCACATAAATATCGCACAACCATTCCCGGACAAGTTTTATCTGCCTAAATATGGTTAGAAATTTGTCTATTCTATTGATCATTGGATCATGTCTAGCTTAATAGAAGGCTTACAGGAAACATCAAATAAAAACTGGTTAAATAGCTAAAGTCATGAATATCAAGTGCTCGTCAAGCGGATGAAATTTGATACAAAACTGCTTGAACAAATTAGGCAACTATTCAGATTTCACATATATTGCTGTATAATCAGTCTATCATCTTCATCCCAACAGACTGCATGATAGCAAACAATAACATCGATTTTAATAAATCTTAATTATGAACAAAAAATAACTGCTTGCTTTTCACTCTTATAAATAGTATATATATACCATAATCACATGGTCAATAACTATTTGTAGCATTACCAATATAGGCAATACTGACAGTGAATTATTCAGATTCTGTCCAAACAAAATTTTTAATCATAAAACATCGAGCAAAAAATAAAGTAAGATATGAAACGCCGTTAGACACATATATATGTATATCTTAAGGGCTACTCTTAAATAATGGTCTAAGTTATATGCAGGCTTAAGAATGCCAAATTTCAAAATCAGCTGAAAATTCGGCAAGGGGTCCAGGGGGCCGCTGAAGCTCCTGGCTTCTAAGCATCTAAGATGCCTTAAATTGTCTAAAAAACTGCCCTTGCGAGCGTCAAATCCGCAGAAAATGTTCATGCCTGTATATACAACTAAATGAAGAAACAGAGAACAAACTATCCATTTAACATTGCGCATCATTTTAACATGCTTGATTTACTGGTTAATTAACAGGACATGAAATGAGTCAGATCCCAATTAATCAATAATTAATACAGGGAGTTAATTATCTGAATCATCTTATGATATTGGCTAGCACATAAACCGAGGGATTAAAGAGCTGATCACAAAGGCTCCAACAATAGATGAAGATTAGACAAGCTTCGTAAAAAACTACACCACAAGTTCTACGCAGATGTAGCAGAGGAAGTATTGCCTCCAACTCAATAATTACTGATTCCATTAAAAGCCAATTTATCAGACACAGACATCTGGGCAATTCCTGGATGACAGCTATGTCAATTCTATGACAAGCTCAAGGTTTATTTCTCTATGTTATGAGGAAAGGGAGAGCTGTCAACCTCATAATAATTGGGTGAAAAATAAACATTTGGCTGGGAAACCTAAGGATTGTCAAACACAGAATTTTTATGGTGGCGTCATACATAACAGACACTAAGGTTCAAATTTTGTAAATATTAGAATTGTATGGTGCTAAACGATACTACATGCAGTACTGCAGCGTCGCAAAAATCAGAAAACCAAATCTATATGGCAGAAGTTTGATGTAATGATCATAATTCTTAATTAACTAAGTAACTTATAGTGACTAAATGGCAACACATCATTTATGTTTTGACACACCAGACAATGCTGCTTCCTGTGAAACATATATTGACAGACAGATATAATGTTGTACACATAGAATATTATAGAATAGTTGTAAACCATTTACAAACAGTATTTCAGTTCAATATAGAGCGGTCAGTTGATCTAACAAGTGTTCCTTAAATGTTTAATACTAATCAGTGCTAAAATGTTCTTGCACAAACAACAGAGTACATCTAAACATAAGACAGATGTGGAGAACAGCTGACTTCACATATATTATCTCCAGTCAAGTTGTCACACATAACAAACATCCACACCCTAGGTTACAACCTATTACCTCCAATTTGGCAGACAAGTGCACAGGAGATTAGGATATCATTTTTTTTCTGGACTGAAAATGGCACTACAAACATCAAAATATATCTAATAAATGTACCGAAATTCTATGCATGAACAATTATATTTCCAATGACCAGTACATTATGCAAGTCTGTGGCAACTGGGGAAGTTTTCCACAGATATGCAGCACAATGCTTACTTGCATACCAAACAGGAAATCTGTCATACTCCCCCAGTGTAAGATGAGTCTTGTGCTGAGGAAGTCAGATAATGGTGCATACTGTGACTGGAATGAATTTGTAAATTCACACACTTATAACTATGACCAACCAGTCTTTACAATAATGGTTGTTTTTCGGCGCAGCCGTACTAACATGGTTTTGCTAATTGCATATTCAGTGTTTTGTAAACCAATCAAATCTGATGTTAACCACCAAGGCAATTTCGCGCAATTTCTCTTCAATTTAAAAATACGTGTAACCTTGAAGCAGATTGGTTAACATTTTCTATAGTGTATTTCGAGATTTATCCAGCAAGTAGTGTTGTCATTCATCACAACGGGGAATTGTCCGGTGTTGGATTTAAGAAGACTTTCTTGGTTTTATGTACCAGTCGCGAACATTTATATTGCTTTAATCAGATAAATCGCTACGTAACAAGTTTATTAACATGGATGTGTGAGTTCACAACTTATGCGATAAGTAACGAGGAACTACATATATTGAAACAGACTATACTGTGTCTATGACTGCATGATCACACTACGGAGTTATTTGTATCCTGTCTCCTTCGTAGTATTTTCTATATTTAGACAGGCGAGTCGACATGCGTTCACAGACATTCAGCGAGACGCTTGCAACGACTCACTAATGATCCAAATGTAGGATAGTAAACATGCGTAAAGAAAGCTTATGCGAGTGCACACTGAAAAAACAGCTTTCACTGTCATAGAAATGCCGCTGTGATTATGGAAATTGCTAGAAAAACTAAATAATTCGAACGTAAGTGACTATCGCTTCGTTGGCATGCCAAAATTGATCCGATGCCTGTAAATGTGTAGTGATTTAAGGTCATTTAAACACCTGTCTATGCGGAATCTGCGTATATTTTAAAATGCGTCATATCGTTACTTGACATCTTGTTACTCGAATTCGCCACGCTAATAAATATTGTCATACGTATCTGTACAATCCTCGATGTAAGAACGAAAAATTGCCTTTTGTCAATGCTAAAATTTTATTGACATGAAATAAAACCGATAAGCTAGATATGTAAAATTTCCTTCTACACGAAAGGCTGATATGAACATTGTTTACACATTTGATTGGTCTTAGCGCATGAAAATATCCTTCTACATTAAGGAAAGAACGGTGATTTCGTTCACTGAGACTAAATCATTGGTTATAGCAGTAAGGTTAAAAAGGTCAAATATCAAAATATACTGGGCATTACAGCAGCGTGTGAATGTAACGGTAGTGGAATCAAAGCGCTGTGTGGGAGCGTACTACGCAGTGATCTCGGGGTTTCTGTAGTAAAGCGAAATTGAATGACCGGCAGTAGTAACATTAAGCATTCTTTTTGTAGAACCTCAAATTTTAATCCCAGATTGCAACATATGTGCAAACTTCAAGTTGCGCCGACCATCTTCTTTAAAGATATTTCTTGTTTTATCTAATCCCATTCTTTTTTTTGATAAATGGTATGCAAGAAAAAGAATCTATCACCGGCTTCAGGTATAGACGGAAATACTGCTGGCGGCTCTCAGGCAATGGTTTGGGCCAAACATTTAATTCTATCTGCAAATGAAGCCAGTGAAATATTCTTGTAATGTTAACCAATCAGTGATCAAGAAACAGGCATTAATTGTACAATAGATCATTGATTCCTCTACTAGAAATGTACTACTGTAGTATCATTTGAATTCGCGCAGGTCTAATTTTCGCGTATTTCGCGCTAGAGACGAAGCGCGAATTTAAGTCCGCGCGATTATTGAACTTCCGAAACTAACATGGCTATCCGAATTTTTGAATGTCCGAAAATGTGTGTATATGCTCTTTTTTTTCTTTTCATAATATGTCGCTGTTTTTTCTGATAATCTGTGTGGAATAATTAGGAACATGGAATATTTTGACACAGTTTGATTACTAGTACGTAAGAGTGGTTTAAATGAAACATTAATTCATAAATTGATTTTTCATTGTTTACGATGTTTATATAAAGAATACACGACTGCATAAAATCGTTGTCATCCGGAGTGCACACACTGCAACTTTTTTCTTCAAACTTTAATTCTTGAACAATTCGTACAGTCGTGTCAATTAACGCCAATTAATCGTTGGACGTGTCATATTGTTTGTGGTATTGTTATGGGGTATGTTTTAACTCGTTCGCGGCTGGTTCGCTGAAATAACTTGTCAAACTCATAACCGAAAGTGTAAAATCGGGATACCAGGGAATCAAGCGCTTGGTGACACTGATCAAAATACGACGCGAACCTCGCTAGTCATGTTGTTTATTCAAGTTTCACACGTTTCTATTGTATTCAGATATGACAATTGGCAATAAAATTGTTAATTGGCGACTCGATTACAGAGATAACCCCCCACTTTCGTGTTAATACGCAGAATATTGCTATTTACAGCTTATGATACGGATGTACGAAATAACACGCGCTGAGATACCGTCATTTTTGTCTGATTTTTTTTCTTCAAAAATTGAAAATGCGCGAATTTAGGCCCGCGCGAAACTGCCTTTTTTGCTGTTTGCGCGAAATTTCACCCCCGCGAATTTAAGTGATACTACAGTATAAAACCAAATTCAGAGAACAACAGTATTTGATCCATTAAGTGTAGTTAACCAAGTTTACAAGGAAGGGCTATACACTTGTACCTTTTAAAAATGGTCCAAACAGGATGTGAGGGTCTGAAATAAAACTGATCGATACCTACGTAACAGGTTATCTGCTATAGGACACTATTTACAGAGGACAGTATAAAATTCTCACTTAACCCTTACAGTTACAGGAAACTGGTAATTGATTAATTCTCTCAGAATGTCTGCCATTGACAAATAATGACATTGATCAGTTCCGGGGATTTTTACTGACTATCAATATATGAAGTGTAACAAATTTACCATTATCATTCAAGTACTGTGCCCCGTTCTCCTAGAAAAATATAGATCACAACAATATTCTTATGCAAATACCATAATAGATAAAATACTTAAATCAAAACCTGTCAATATATTCACCACATTACAATATCATTGGAGACATTCTGGAGACCATACCACTGTTTCCAGCAGTATCAGCAGTCATACAGATTAATTCACACCAAACACATATGGCATTATTTCATGCAAACTAATGTTTAATAGATCAATACCAGTTTATATATACAGGTCATCCCTAATTGTCTACAAACAGCTTACCAATCTGGGGCGTAGGTCAGGGACATTTTTTCCGAATATGTGCTACTTTCCAGCGGTGTCCAGGGTCATGCCCTCAGAAAATTTTGAAATTCTATATCATCGCAGCTGCATTTTAAATCATCTTTTATCCAAAAATTATAGTACAAAGGTTTGCTGTTTATTTCATGCTGAAACATTTACAAATCACCCCTTTACCCTCCGATTTTTACGCCAGTTTTGGCCATAATTATTTTTCTAACTGATGTTTGATCGAGGCATACAGGTGCAGTGATTTTTTCCACCCTTTTGTGAATGGGGCCGGGGCCCGTAGAATTATGAAAATAGCGTCGAATTGCCCATAATTGTGAATATCAGTTTGCTTAAAATAAAAAGATACTGATTTACATGACCTCATGCAGTACACTACAGGCTAGCAGTGTATTCATCTATAGCATAGCAGTTAAAAATACTGTTAGTCAGATTGATCAACATTCGTAAACAAAACCCTGAACATAAAAAAAAAAAAAAAATGAATTGTGAATTTTAAGCCTGGTTTTTGTGAAAAAAACATACTTTTGGTGATTGCCGAATTTCGGCCCCCTTTAAAAAAAAACGCTGAGGTGTATATACGTGTGCGAATCACTAGCTATGCCCCTGCCAGTATATAATCACTTATGGGTTTCCCTTTCTGTCAAATTGGCAATTATAAATTGTTTTTAGACTGTCGGCCTCAATCAGCCGACAATCTTTAGTACCACAAATCAAAAGCGAACATCAAAAGATCTACTTTTTGCCACATCCAATCTAACATAGGATGTATAGATGCACCAAGTGGCGTCTCCACATCAGCCGGGTTAGAATTGCAGTGATCACGAATTTGGACAGAAGTCAAACAGGCCTTTTAATCATAAACACTTGACGATATTTATAGTGTGTTATACTGGTATATTGTTTACTTCCTTTGTACACTTTTTGTGCTAAAACACCCAATTCACCTCAAACACGTAATAGTACAATACCCAGGACACATTTGAAAATAGTTACCCATATTACAATCATGTAAACTCTTTTTTGGTTAAGTTGTAGTCCAAAAATAATGGACCACAAACAATCAGTTATTTCACAGTCACATTTTAACAAGTAATACCAATATTTGAGTACAACTGTTTTTCAGAACATTAATACATGTACCTGGCAAAGTCGTAGTACGTGACATTTCGCATTCCATGTATCCATACAAAAATGGCATCGCAAACAAAGATGTGAATTCAAATGTCATTTTAACAAATATAAAGCACCAAACTGTCGCAAAATATATCTTGTGGTAAACTTCTATGGCAACAAACAAAAACAAGGATATCGGTGGAACCGATGGATGCTCCCAGAAGTATGGTTATAACTTCAAACAAGACTTTAATTGGAAAATCTCACTTTGTTGATGGTTACAATCTGAATGTTATATGCAGTACTGGAAATGTCCTGGATCTCCCAAGAAAATAGGTATACAAAAATGTACAATGAAATTGAGATAGTGAACAATTTAACTACATGCTGGGCTAGGATAATCCTGCTAACTGAAAAAAAAAATGAAAAAATGAATCTTGCTACAGATATAAGAAGCCTTTATTCACAATTAATTTAAGTGCCCATGTCAATGCAATGCGTACCTTAATTTACAACAAAGACTGTAAGTTGATACAAATCCATATCAGCTGATGATCAAATAAGTTTGGTGTTGACAGATGTACCAGTGAGTGAATGTCCTTTTTGTTCAATACTTTTTATCATAATTTAAAAAAACAAAGCTTATTGTTTGAGGTCTGACATGAGGTGATCTTGAAAGGTGCCATAAAAACAAGAAAATGTATTTGAAATCAAATATATACATGTATATATTATAAACACAATGTAGACAAACGTTTACCTACAACAAAAACTTACTTGAACAATTAAAATAATGTAATTTTGATTATCTTGCATAGCTGAAAATATTTCATCTATATGTGGCATAATCAAAGGGCCATAACTATATGAAAAACAGTCCAATCATAATAGTAGCTTCTCCTCTTTGTAAATAAGCTTTCCATAAAGTTTTGTTGAATTACTGTCAAAAGTTTCTGAGAATTAGTCCGAACAAGAATGGTACCAAATATGTACTATGTTGCATAATCAAAGGGCCGTAACTCGGTGAAAAATAGTCTGACCAAAACCATGTGAAAATATGAGCATCTCCTCTTAATAGTGGAGCTTCCAATTAAGTTCTGTTGAATTCCAGCCAAAAGTTTCTGAGAATTAGTCCGAACAAGAATGGTACCATATATGTACTATGTTGCATAATCAAAGGGCCATAACTCGGTGAAAAATAGTCTGACCAAAACCATGTGAAAATATGAGCATCTCTTAATAGTGAAGCTTCCCATAAAGTTTTGTTGAATTCCAGTCAGTAGTTTCTGAGAAGTAGTCCGGACAAGAATGGTACCATAATAATATGTGGCATAATCAAAGGGCCATAACTCCGTGAAAAATAGTCTGACCAAAACCATGTGATAATATGCGCATCTCCTCTTGGTAGTGAAGCTTCCCATGAAGTTTTGTTGAATTCCAGTCAGTAGTTTCTGAGAAGTAGTCCGGACAAGAATGATACCATATATACTATATGTGGCATAATCCAAGGGCCATAACTCTGTGAAAAATAGTCTGACCAAACCTGTGTGATAATATGCGCATCTCCTCTTGGTAGTGAAGCTTCCCATGAAGTTTTGTTGAATTCCAGTCAGTAGTTTCTGAGAAGTAGTCCGGACAAGAATGATACCATATATACTATATGTGGCATAATCCAAGGGCCATAACTCTGTGAAAAATAGTCTGACCAAAACCGTGTGATAATTTGCGCATCTCCTCTTGGTAGTGAAGCTTCCCATGAAGTTTTGTTGAATTCCAGTCAGTAGTTTCTGAGAAGTAGTCCGGACAAGAATGGTACCATATATACTATATGTGGCATAATTCAAGGGCCATAACTCTGTGAAAAATAGTCTGACCAAAACCGTGTGATAATATGCACATCTCCTCTTGGTAGTGAAGCTTCCCATGAAGTTTTGTTGAATTCCATTATTATTATTATTATGTTGTTTTATGGCGCATCGACAGCTTTGGTCATTTAGCGCGCAAGAAATGTTAAAAATATGTGAAACTAAAAAAGGTTATATGATATTCTTGTAAATATGTTAAACTTGTGCAAATATAGCGTGTAAAAAAGGATCATTATGTAAGAATATATTTTATGTACTAGAGTGAGCGAGGCAATCCTCATTCACTGATACATGTAATATATATGTGTGTATAGATTAAAATTATTATAACTTGCTGTAAAAACCAATCTCATTGATATAGCTTATAATTTTTCCAACTTGTACAGTCTTTGTTGAATTCCAGTCAGTGGTTTCTGAGAAGTAGTCCGGACAAGAATGGTACCATATATACTATATGTGGCATAATCAAAGGGCCATAACTCTGTGAAAAATAGTCTGACCAAAACCGTGTGATAATATGCGCATCTCCTCTTGGTAGTGAAGCTTCCCATGAAGTTTTGTTGAATTCCAGTCAGTGGTTTCTGAGAAGTAGTCCGGACAAGAATGGTACCATATATACTATATGTGGCATAATCAAAGGGCCATAACTCCGTGAAAAATAGTCTGACCAAAACCGTGTGATAATATGCGCATCTCCTCCTGGTAATGAAGCTTCCCATGAAGTTTTGTTGAATTCCAGTCAATGGTTTCTGAGAAGTAGTCCGGACAAGTAAAGTGGGACAGACGGAAGGACGGACGGCAGGACGGACGGAAGAAACGGCGGGAATGGGGAGCATAAAAATTATGATAATATAATCATGATTCATGTGGACAGTGCTAATTTGGTAACATTTTGACATTCAAGGGCCTTAAATGCAGAGGCCATCTGACCATGTTTGGTAAAGATAGGATATTTCTATTTTAAGGCTAAATTCCATATTATAATGGAAAGACAATGCTAAATTTGGTTAAAATCAGAATCTGACAAGAATAATCAGGACAATTTTGAACAAAGCAAGGACCATCATTCCAGGATTCCTTAATTGGGTCATTTTTGGTGGTTATTGACCTTGAAAGAGATAATATTCTAATATTGTGACTGAATTTGATGAAGATCCAATAAAAATTATGTCATGAGTTAGTGAGTGGACATGGCTAGGACGCACACGATGCTGCCAAGCAATTAACTGTCTGTCTGTCTGCTGTCTGTAACTTGCCAGCCATGGGGTGATCTCATATTTTCTGTCAAGACTGGTGTATAACAATGTTGCAAATTCAACCAATGCTTATTTTATGTTGGACTGACATTTTGGTTGCAGATCAAACCATTTAATTCTGGTTTCAAATCAAACCCAAGAAACTTGACGTTTCAGATCATGAATATGAACCTTTGTTTCAGACTGATTGGCTGATGACCCTATGGTTTTCTGCCAGAATTCAGCTGACCATTCAGTTACCGGTATATGTACACTACCGATTATTTGCAAGCAATTTTCGCTACTGAACACTGAGAAGATCAAACCCACGACTCTTGGTTTCAGACTCTCAGTCTTCAGCCAGAAATCTTTTTACTTTACCAAACTACTGACCTTTGTTACAAACAATGTTTCCATATTCCAGTACAAATACTAACTACTCTTATATTCTATATTATAAATACCAAGTAAATTGAATATTAATCTCTGAGGGATTGCCAAGAAAATTGTTTAATACCTTGGTGTAAGACAAAGAATTGTAGTAAATTAGTAGACAATCCCCAGTGACTTACTAAACGAAATCACCAATCACCAAAACATTTTGAAAGCTGACCCAAAGAATTAGATCTGGTAACCGTATAACAAATACAATATACAGGAAGAGGAAACTTAAGTTACAAGCATAACATAAAACATCATAGTGTCTTTATATTAATGTTAATTGGTTAAATATTGTAAGAATGAAGTCTGGTCCTAGAGAACACCATGAGGTAAATGATGTACGGTACTCCTAAGTAAACAACCTAAATTGAGGCTTTAAATAAGTAGAGAGCAGTTTCCCCAGAAAATTGGAACATATTAAATTAATAATTCCATACTTAATTTGATTAATTATTGAGACTAAAGCCAGGATGTCAGTTGGCATTACCACAGTCCATTAACATAAGTTTAGTGTTTCTGTAAGCAAGGTAAATGAAATAAAACACTAGTCCTTTTGAAACTAGATGCACAAGGGCAACATGTCGAGCCCACCAATTGTCAAGGGCTTAAGAGAATATGGTAATATAATGCTATATATTGCATTACTATAACACCCATTTGAGCTATGTACTGGTACTGGGTACAGGTCTTGCATGACACATGAGGTCACCATGGTGAACATTTGCACCAATCCCCTAATAAATGACAGTGTAATATTCCGGACAAGATGTTTTTGACTCATTTTTATGCCCCCACTCTGAAAAGGGGGGGGGGGCATATAGATTTGTCCTTGTCTGTCTGTTCGTCTGTCCGTCCTTCCGTCCGTCACAAAATCTTGTGTCACTCATATCTCCAAAAGAATATGAGCCAGAGTCATAAAACTTTACAGGAATGTTCACCAGTCTATGTAGTTTTGCACCTGGGGTTTCATGTTTGGCTGTGCCCAGTAAGTGCAAAGTTATGGCCCTTGACTAAGTTAAAACATAGCCTACAGAGTAGCGAGGGTTAAGCGCAAGACTATACTAACTCCTATATAAATACATCTATAGGAGTTAGGATAGTCTTGCACTTAACCCTTGGTATGCAATCTTGTGTCACTTATAACTCCAAAAGTATATGAGCCAGAGTCATAAAACTTCACATGAATGTTCACCAGCATGTGTAGTTGTGCACCTGGGGTTTCATGTTTGACTGCGCCCAGTAAATGCACAGTTATGGCCCTTGACTTAGTTAAAACATAGCCTACAGAGTATACAATCTTGTATCACTCATATCTCCAAAAATATATGAGCCAGAGTCATAAGACTTTACAGGAATGTTCACCAACCTGTATAGTTGTGCACCTGGGGTTTCATGTATGGTTACGCCCAGTAAGTGCAAAGTTATAGCCCTTGATTTATCACCATAATCAGTATAGTTGTTCACTTGGTTATTTTGATATCCATTCATAAATAATGAGCAGAATAATAGCATTTGCTTTTGTGACAAAGGCTGCAAGTGGGGGCATCTGTGTCCTATGGACGCATTCTAGTTTGATGTTTGACCTCCAAGTGTGACCTTGACCTTTAAGCTACGGTCATTGGTCTTGTATGCGACACACCCGTCTCATCATGGTGAACATTTGTATCAAGTAATTTGAAAATCCCTCTTTAAATGACAGTGTTATGGTCCGGACAAGATGTTTTGGACCCATTTCTGGCGTTTGACCTCTAATTGTGAACTTGACCTTCGAGAAACGGGCATGGGTCTTGCATGCGACACTCTAATAAATGACTGACCAATGGTCTGGGCATAGAACATCTGCACGCACAATTACACCGGACCGCCATTGTGGGACTATATCCAGCTCACCGCAAGCGGGCTTGACACAAAAATAAGTTGTTCTCCCTTGGTATAGGTTGATTTGTGAAGTACATTAATTAACTTATTAATATAAAGAGTTCCATGTGACATCCATACGTGCCCCTTAAAAATCAATATCTTGATATTTTGGCCAACATTACCATGGCGAAAATATCATGTCTGAAACATGTCTGATCATGTTTTAAACATATTTTATCATGTTCTGTAGACATGGTTTGAACATGGTTTGATGATGTTATGAACATATTATAACATGTACGTTAAATGGCACCATGGTCTAACACGATTGAAGATGATCATGGTCAAATATGTTCAAATATGTTACTTTGTCCATTACACCTTGCAAAAATATCATGCCTGAAACATGTTTAAAACTTATTTTATTATGTTCTGTAGACATGGTTTGGCAATGTTATGGACATGTTTGAACATATTATAACATGTACGTTAAATGGCACCATGGTCTAACACGATTGAAGATGATCATGGTCAAACATGTTCAAATATATTCAAATATGTTACTTTGTCCATTACACCTGGCAAAAATATCATGCCTGAAACATGTTTAAAACTTATTTTATTATGTTCTGTAGACATGGTTTGGCAATGTTATAGACATGTTGGAACATATTATAATATGTACGTTAAATGGCACCATGGTCTAACATGATTGAAGATGATCATGGTAAAAAAGCATGAAACAATTGTGCGCTAAATGGCACCATAATCTAACACAATCACACAAGATCATGCTTAACATGTCTTTTGTGAACATGATGGATCATGTTTAAACATAATGACAGGTGTTCAGTATACTTATGGTATTCCACCCATTATTGAAGTTCATTGTTTCCATTGCTTATGTATAGCACAGTAGGCGAACTTACAAAAATTTAAATATCAAGATATTACCATTTATAATTTATTTCATTTATAAAATCATATTCGAATTTGCTTCAACAAGTTTATCTAAAAACAAATAATTTCAGTTATTAAAAAAAACATGTTCATTATTGATTGTGAACAAACAAATAAAAAAATGTAAAGCCTAGAAATGTTCTGACATTTTTAAACATTGATTTAGGGCAATTCTCACAAATGATTATGATTTATGCTATATGAACTATATGATCATGTATTGACAGTCAAACATGTTTATGAAACATGATTAGCCAACATGGTCATTGGCATAAAAAACATGTTCAAATATGTATAAACATGATTGATCATCAAACATGATATTAAGTTCGCCATGGAATCAGTAGACTGAATCTGCAAGAGATAAGGTCAATATTGACATTACAGTGGCTTGAATTATACTCAATTTTGATATCCCCCAAGATCAAATTTCATAATAACGAAGGTCATGCATTCAAAACAGTTCAACAACACGTAATTTTGTAATCATTTCTGTTAGGCCAGCTCTTTGGAGTATTTGATTAAAATATTGAATGCAGAAATTGGTTTGAAAAGAATATAAGTGAAGAATGTTAAGAGCACTGGCAGACCAAAAGCAGAAAGCAGACACTAAACATAATTTTGAATTTTAAAAATACAATGCATCGCTTAGTGAAATGGTTTCTTTTGAATCAATGTAAATAAACTTAAAATATTATTAAGTATTATCCAAAATAAGATCAAGTACCAATAACTAAAAAAATGCAACTTAAGTCAACAATTTCAATGCACCAGTGTGTAAAATTTAAAGGTTAACGAAAAGTAGTGGAAATTTTAAGTACTTTAGTAGTAAAATAAGGTCACATAACGTATATCACTTCTTCTTTATCTTCAAAAGGAAAAGATTGTGCCCACACAAAGCACTTAAAATTTAAATCATTTGAATGGGAGAAATTACAAGCAAAGTATAACTGTTCATACAAAATACAATGCACTCTTCCGCTAGCCTTGCAAGCCTTTACGGACAGAATATACAGTTAATACTTGCCTAAAGACCATCTCAATAATAAGACAACCTCAAAATTAAGAATACAATTTGCAAGTCCATTTTCACCGTTTTGCCCTTTATTGAACCTCAATATTAATACCACCTTAATAAGAAGACCTGAGTTTTCAAGGGTCCTAAAGATGGTCTTATTATTGTGGTTTTAAGGTATTTTCTTAAAACGATACATGTATTATAAATGTGATTTACATTCCATTCTTCAAGAATGCATCACTAACATTTAATACTATGTTATCAATGCACAGACGAAGCCAAGAGGAATAATATGACAATAAAACATTCCATGAAGGCTGATCTAAAAATGTGAAATATACTGTCACACAACTTCAACGTACCTTAAGTATTTAAGTTGAAACACTCCCAACCTAATGTTCCGAACAGTCACAAACTGTCGAAAGGAGGGGTCAATTTAACCCTCCCAAAAAACATGAACAAATACACTTTCCACCCCTGAATAATCTCCAACTACTTGTCAGGAAACTTACAACAGTTTGATAGCAGAAAATCCATTGATTTATACAGAGCAAGCATCCAAGTGTTCCCTCAATAATCACCATATATAGATGGCACACAATATTGCCTACACAAGTAGCATCCATTCTCTAAGCTTCATTTAGTTGGAGATTCTCTTCTTAGGTTACAAATTATTGGAAAACAATTAGAAACAATACTCTCACAAAGCAGTTACATTCTGCTGTCAGTTCATCTTAAATTAGAGGATATTAAACCCATATTAAAACATAGTGCGAGAAAGTAGAGCATCACAAGAAAGGCCACACTCACAAAACAGGGTCTCAAAACCCATACAGATCCCTAATTGTGAGCCTTCATACGAAATGTTCATTTACCGTATTATTTAGTAAATGTCAAAAGGTAAATGTCAATCAAATTGAGAATAAGAAGAGGTCTCTGCTCTGAGACACCTCCGTGTACTGACACAATTTTCATGAAGCTTAAATTCATGTTTGTGACACTACAAATTGTTGTAACGGTTTCTATGGCAACATAGATCTCATCATGTATTATTTTACATTGATTCAAATATCTTGTAGTCATTAGTATAAGGTGAGCCTTACAGCGTTGCAATAAACGTATGCACATCACACATTATGAGTAACTATGTATAATACAGGACGCTGGTTTAACATGCTGAATGTAGTGAAATATTAGAACTGAATTTTCTTCAAATAACAATGCAAGTGCCAGAAGAGAATGTCACAATATATCCCTGTAATAGCAATATATTTTTCTCGAGCAATTGAATTGACTGACGAAGAATGAAAATGGAAAAATCTTCTGCATAACTATGATTGAGATCAAAGAAATGTAAACTAAATATTAAATGAACAGAGTCAATATTAGGAATTTAGACAAATTCAAGGGCAATAAATTCAGAAATACAGGTCCTCATTGAAAAGAAGCTTTCAAGTTTACATGGGCCATCAAGCTTATTACACCTTTTTTTCAATTTATCAGTGCATCTCATTTTAAACCTCAGTATTACCTGTACATATCCATGGTACAACAGTTTCCAATGGCATACTCTGTGTAAGATTTATTATTGTATAACATATTTAGCTTCTTTTAATTAGAAATCTGTGATATCTATTATATCATGACACGAAGTAGAATTCATAATGTACTTTGCATATTACAAGCTTTTGCAATATCAAAGGTGTAGATTTATAAATAGTAATGTCTATTTTATCAGGATTGTGCATTATTGTAAATGTGTGTATTGACCTGAATAAATCAATCTATAAACTCTGTTCTATGCATACAGCATGCAATAGCAAAGTTTTGTCATATATATATATATACTTAAAATTTGATCTACAATGCAATATTGGGTATACACATTATGAAAGCAACACCTTGAAGGTAAAGTTTACAGTATTTTTACATTGCATCTGTGCACAATGAAACAAAAGCTCTATATATAGCTTTTGCCCAAAGCACATGACTGTGTGCACATTAAGGATCAACTATACATAGGAATTTTAACCAACCTTCCCAGCAACTTAACAGTAAAAGTAGAAATGCAGAGCAAAATTTCTGGCCAAAGGATGCACACCAATGTCAGTGGCACCAAAAGCAATTGAACCCAGGACCCTTTGATTCAAAAGCCAACAACCTTAATGCACTACACCATGGCGCTCCTAAAGAGAGTCTCAAGACTTTAAATGCATCTGATGACAAAAGTGATAATTCTTCGGTACAAATATTTCAAGAATACAGACAATGAGAGACATGCATCAGCCTTGAAAACAAAGAATATATTACCTTACAAACAAGAAATTAATATCCTTAGTATTTATACATTGCACAGGTCATCTTTCAGTTAGAGTAACAAATCTGAACAATATCATTGTGAAAACAGCATAACAAACACAATCTAGGTAAGTACGGTAAATACTTATAAAAACAAAATATATATACCACATACAACTGTTACCAGATAATCTTGGTAATTTAAACTCAGTGTAATAGCATATAAATCAGTTATCATCTATCTTCATGTGTTTGAATTTCATACTGTGAAGTAATTTAACTTATACACATAACTCTCATTAACCATAAAACTGGTGACTAGTTAAACCTGAATGAATTACAACATATACAACAATCATCGTGACATAACATTTCAATAGTGACACAGTTAATTGACCTTCTATGTATCCAGTATATGACAGGACACCCTGAAATCATACCTGTAGTAAAAGGCAATGCAACCTAAGTTTTATAGTCCTGTATCAGTTCATAAGTGCACTCAATGGTTCCTTAAAGAAAATCCTATTCTATATGTTATAATAATGGTTTGAGGAACAGGTCGGTATGGTGTGTAGAGACCAGTGAGAGTAGATTTGAATACCCAGCAAGCATAGCAGAAGCAAGGTTTTCATATCCTGTCACTTGCACAGATGCGTCACCTTTCTTATAGGCCCTATGGGCTTTTCAAGCTTCATTGATCAGAAAACAATGTTTCAAATCGAAAAAGGGCCATAACTCCTCCAAAATGTGGTGGATTGTAGCCAAAATTAATTTTGGCCTGTATTTTATTATCCTAGGCTTATAATGTGTCCAATTTGAATTGAATCCATCCATCCTAGAGCTTTGACTGGAAACCAATCAATCGAACAAACAGGAGTAAAACTTTAGGCCCTTAATACATAGATACCTCAATAACTATTTTCTAAGTCTAAATATACAAACAGTACTTTATACATAATTTAAATAAATGTAGCAGAAATACTTAAACCGAGTCTCAATTAGCATTTTTGTGCAATTTGCTAAAAATTAATAATATTTTCAACGGTTATATTAGAACTAATTTACCACAGTGATGTCATTCATTCTCCACAGAACTTTTCATGCAATGGAAAATCATAAATTTATTTCAGACATATTTTAATGTTCACACAAAATATTTAAAACTGGGAGAAGGAACCTAATCTTATTCCCACAATAAGCACACACAACTAAAGGCAGCTTACACTGTTAATTATTTGCCATGACAACAAGTAAGTAAAGGTTTTGTCATATCAATAAGGATTGGTCGCAAATGTTATTTGATGCTGGAGGATAATAATTATTGTCTTTAATTCCCCAGTAATATCAAAGTACTGACAGTTCTGAAAGTTAAAAGATTAAAGAGTGAAAATGTAGACACTTCTTAAAATGGAGTAATAACCAAAATATCACATTTTATCAATTTTTGATGACACACGAGTATAAAACCATTGTATTTAGTGTGCCTGAAGAAGTATAAAAATTAAACGAAATGTGTTGCAAGCAAACATTGAGTTTGTCTTCTTTTTTTCCATAGTGTGTTACATGTATCAGACATAAGATAACATTTCTGTATATTTTTGTCCTTTTTAACCATCAAACTCTTCTTTCCATTCCTGCCTTTTCCAGTCAACCTGGTTGTCTGGGCTACTCTATCTAATTGTAAAGTCAATAATGATACATGTAGTTCATTTGCATGCACCGCTTTACTGTTTCTGCAATCTTTGCCAGTTACTCCAGAAGAAATAGAACATGAAAAGTTATTTTCTAAAACGTTAATACCCCATACTTCTGGTGCTTCGAAGAAAATAACAGTGGACTCTTGTTGGCTGGAACTCATTTGGACTGACGAAATTAGTTTGAATAAAGCGTAGATCTCATCCCGTCAAGTTATGTCCAATATATGTTTTAATACGATGTAACAACCCACAACTCAGACTAGCTGAATAGGACAGGAAGGAATGGTCGGTGTTCCTGATGCTGATGCATCTTCCATGGATTGATGATCCATATAGGTGGTGCTTCCAGGGATGCCTGGTGCTGCCGTTGTGGTGACTCCATGTTTTGGAGAGGAGGGGATGGGTTTTAACAACCAAACATTTCTTGACCCTGTTCTTACGTGGCATGATGCCAAGTGAGCTAGATCTAGCTGCTTTCACTTTTGCGCAATCACGCCTGATTACGTGATGCACTCATTGTCACCACTAACATAGGTTGTGAAAGGTCTTTGCGCTATGACTGTCTTGTTAAGATCGGGAACAGGTCTTGATGGGTCTTGAGAGGTCGTAGCCAGGTCGTAGTGAAGTTGTGGTATGGTCTTGGTGGGGTCGCAGGTAGTCGGCGAAGATCGTGGTGAAAATTTCCCAAGTGGTTCTTCACGACCTCACCAAGACCACCCCGACATCGCCACAGCTATGTTACGACTTTCCATGACCTTCACTTTGGTCGGGGCAGGTTGTGGAAATTTTACCTCGACCAAAGGCCCTTCCCTACGCCTCTAGGACCCACCCCGATGCTTCCTGAGTGGTGGAGATCGTGAAAGTGGGAAGGGGGCTTTACTGTAACAGGTTAATTATTATTATCATGTTGTTTTATGGCGCATCGACAGCTTTGGTCATTTAGCGCGCAAGAAATGTTAAATTATGTGAAACTAAAAAAGGTATGTGATATACTTGTATATGTTAAATTGGGGTAAATATAGTATAATATGAGATTTTAGATTATAAATATCATAGCTTGTTATTATCATGTGGTTTTATGGCGCATTGACAGCTTTGGCCATTTAGCGCGCAAGAAATGTGAAATTATGTGAAACTAAAAAAGGTAACCTGATATACTTGTAAATGTTACTTAGTTAGCGGACTGGTTGAAGGTCAACACAGCCAACGAGAAAAAATGTACTGTGAAAGGCGTATTTCATGGAATACAGTCCAGATTTATTAAAAAATAAGTTAAAAATAAAATAAAAGACTAAGTTTCTTCATCAGAGAGCATGCTCTCATCCCCTGAGACAGAGATTCCATCACTGTCATCCTCCATGTCACTAAGACATTCAAACTTGTTGTTGAGGGGGGTTTCATAACTTTTTGTTTTACATGGTTTTTTACATGGTTTTGGTGTGGGTGATGGTGGTGAAGGTTTGTGACCTGCAGGTTTTTCTTTAGGAGGTTGGGAAGTGGGTTTGCTGTTATTTTTGTTTGCTGGTGCAGGTTTGGTAGTAGTAGGGGCAGGCGATGTGGCCTTAGTTGGAGTGGGTATTGGTTTCTTGGTAGTAGGAGGGGCTGGTGATTTGGTTTTTGGAGGAATGGATTTTGGTTTTTCGGGCATAACAGGTTTTTTTGGCTGATTGGATGTTTTTGGTGCAAGGGGAGGAACCTTTGGGGCAGGCTGTCTCTGTGTCTGCACAGATGAGGGGGCCAGACCTTTAAGGTCCTCTGCAATCTGAGGATACTTTTCTATTAAAATTTTGATAAGATCACTACAAGAGTGACAAGGAGGGATGTTCGCCAAAGGGGCGGCTTTGTTGGCATAGCTAGCATTACTGCTAGCCTGTGCCTGGTCCCTCTGGCGGTTCTGTACAACCCTCCTTGCCTCTACAAAAGAAACACCCTGATTATATTTAATTTCTAAAATGTCTTTCTCAGTCTTCCACGACTGGCAATGTTTTGAAAAAACAGG
Organism: Mactromeris polynyma; assembly: GCA_032209605.1. Classification (NCBI taxonomy): domain Eukaryota; kingdom Metazoa; phylum Mollusca; class Bivalvia; order Venerida; family Mactridae; genus Mactromeris; species Mactromeris polynyma. Next base: position 12,723,608 of record JASFXZ010000001.1, read on the forward strand.
GTGGGAACCCTTGCAATTTACACAGAGGGGTTTCTCATGACAGACTTTAGAATCATGGTCTGGCCCCTCATGTGCACAGACTGCACAAACTTGAATATTTGTGCATCTGGTCTCGTGATGGCCAAACCTCTGACACCTGTAACAGCGCAGAGGGTTTGGCACATTCACGGAGACCGGAACGCTTTCGTACCCAATTTTTACATTAGATGGGAGGACTGATGTTGAGAAGGTGAGTATATACGTGTTTGTTTGAATGATTTTGTTATCTCTTTTTATAGAAATTCTTTTTACTGCAGAGACAGCCTGCAATTTAAGATTGGTAGTTATTTCGTCGAGGGGCGCGACATGCGAGATCCCTACAACGATTATTACTTTTGGAAGAATTTAATGATGGGTGGGGTTTTATAACGACCCCCAACCCAAAGAATTGTTTGTGACCTAAAAGGTTTTTTGTTTGTTGCATGGTGGAACATTCCACCAGCAACGTTTCATCTTTCAATTTCTTCACGGACCTTGGCGTTCCGAGAATAGATTGCAAAGTCTTCTGTATGATAAAGGGGGAAAGTTTAGTGATTGGTTTCTCTGAATCTGAAGATTTTATAACAATGAAACGAGAGAAGTTTTGGGGGGTCATGTGTGATATGTCTGTCTCAGAGTCAGACTCTGAGAGTGTTCGCTTGGCTTTTTTGGGGTTGCCATGCTGATTGAATTAGTTCATCATTGATGCTCCCCACCCGCCACGGAGTCCAACAAGGGGACATGACCAGGGGACATCCGACACTGGTCATGACAGGGATACATCAATGATATACTCGTGATAAAAGGGTTAAACTGGACAAATGAGTTCCCTCAGAACATTTTTCAAGCTTAAACATACATTGGGAGATTTCGAATGTCAGTTAAAGGCCAAACAAGTATCCGATTGGCCCATGGGCCACCGCCTTCCAAGATACAAATAAGTAAAAGGTAAATCGTGAAAGTCGTCAACGAGATAATGTATGTATTTATAAAATAAACAAATATAAATAGACATGGGGGTACAATATATCGTGGGGCTTGGCATGACTAGCCGATTGATCTGGACGGGCCTTCCAGACCTCCCGTTTAGCCCAACTTAAGGCCAAAGCAGTGTATTGAGAGAACCAAGTATAAATTGCCAACTCAGAACCCGCTCAACTACCAGGATCCTCTCATCAGGCGACACGGGTAGCAGCCCACGGCAAACGGGCAGGCACAGTGGGGGGGTCGTACCCCTCTGTAGTGCGACAGCTGGGGAATTCTAGCCCCCCTCCAGCTGGGGAGTGTAACAGGTTAAATGTCAATTATTTTGACAAAACTTGAAATAAGTTGTTCTCCAATCTCTTGTTACAGTTGAATTTAATTTTGATGCTTTAGCATATTTATTAAAATCTTTGTCAGTAACACATTTATAGAATGCAGCATTTCATTCAATCATCAAGGAACAAAATCAGATGTTGTGCAAGGTATATGCGCTGAAATGCTTGTTTTCAACGATTACTTCAATCAGAATCATTTATCATTATCTTCATACAGTTTAAGTTTATATCACTACAGCTATATTCCCATCAGAAATTATTTGGGCATATCAATGCAACATTAGTCTCTGATGGGTGGTTTACTTCGTTTTTTCAAACATGTTTTTGTGAGTAAAATCTATCTACAAATACACATACGTCAGCAATGTGCTGGATTACATATCACATTAAAATAAAATTATCATCAATTATTGCAAATAAGCTATTCATTATTAAGGACTCGCTGATTAGCTATGGGTGCATATAGTTTTATTTGTCCAAAATAGAGAATATCAACTGCGAATTTTCAAGCACAGGTTAATTCATTTAAAATGACTTATAATGACAGTATACATGATAATGAAATTGTCTAATCATGATAATTTTATGTTTATAATAGATTATATTTCATCGCAATATATTTTAAACTGTTACGTTTAGGTGACTTGTATGTGCTTGCATACCTATGACCATTCATTCATTATTATAGACACAAAAACGATAATAATGTAATCATCATTAGATCAGAATACATGTACACTGTCTGCAGTTACTGGCACAGTATACAAGACCGGGTACAAATCATGTATATACCATAACTACCAAATTTCCCTGGGTATTTAAATTAATCACCTGTACTGAATAAAATTGATTGATGTGTGAACAAAATCAAGACAACCAACCTATTTCACACAAACCCACATTTTGATGGATCAGACATTCATAAATTAAATTTTAAACAGAAAAAAAATACATATGTATATTGCATGCGAGTCATAATGTAAATAACCTTTGCCATCAATACAACTGTGTACAATGAATCCCCAAATTCAGTGCTTTGATTTTATCATCTTTAACATATTGGAAATAATATTCATTTAATACATTAAAATAAACATATCAGATTTAATATAATGTCTGTATGGTAAAAGGGAGAGTAAATTGCCTATTGTCTTCAACAAATGGCTAGGTGGTAATTTTGTCAGTCATGGAAAGTGTGAAATTATTGCTTAATAGCACACTATATTAGGAATAATCTCTCAATCCCAGTCAGTAATAGTTTTTAGTTCATAAACTAGTCTACTAATCTCTTTTGATATTGTTTCTTCCCTTCATTCACAGACTGTGTAATATTTTGTGTCTACTGAAAGACACTTTGTCTCTGTGATAGATACTTAACAACATGCAAAGAAAGAACTGTATATTTAAGCGTCTGGTGCACTATTTATTGATAGCAACAGTGCAGGCAAGCCCAGGCAATATATTACACGTGCACCAATGCTCATGAATATACTATGTTCCACAAATGGCTTAAGTTGTTTGCCTAAAAACAAGAATCCTCGATGCTCAACCTAATGGATGTTTGGTTTCATCTAATTATACTGAGCCATCAAAAACAGTATTGGATGTGTGTATGTATAAGAAGATGCCTCTGTGAATTTTTAAGGTGTTAATGGAAAACAAAAATGCCTTCATAGATAGATAACATTCCAAAGAAACAAATTTGCTAATAAATAAAAGAGGACTAGTTTAAGAGACGTGAACAATGTAGTAATGGCCTATGTTTATGGTCTTATTGATTTCAAATACTTAAGATTATTCTTTGCGCTAAAATTTCCTTTGAAAAAAATGTTGGTAACCTAAATAAATTTTGTTACTCTGAATTCTAATTTTCTGTACTTTCCCTTGACAACAAGCCCATTTACTATATATGCCATATTTAACGCTACCGCTCTATTTGACCCCCCCCCCCACCTCCCAATTTTTTCGCAGCAGCCGTACTAACATGGTTTTGCTAATTACATATTCAGTGTTCTGTAAACCAATCAAATCTTACGTTAACCACCAAGGCAATTTCGCGCAATTTCTCTTCAATTTAAAAGTAGTTGTAACCTTGAAGCAGATTGGTTAACATTTTCTATAGTGTATTTCAAGATTTATCCAGTTAGTAGCCTTGTTATTCACTCACCACGGGGAATTCTCTGGTGTTGGAATTAAGAAGACTTTCTTGGTTTTATGTACCAGTCGCGAACATTTATATTCTTTTAATCAGATAAATCGCTATGTTACAAGTTGATTAACATGGATGTGTGAGTTCACAACTTACGCAATAAGTAATGTTGAACTATATTGAAACAGACTATACTGTGTCTATGATCACACTACAGAGTTATTTATTATGCCGTCTCATTCGGAACACCTCGGCATTATTGGCTCTCCCGAATACCACCAAGAAGTTACGATTGATGCAGTCTCAAACGCAGTGATCTCCCCTTACAGGTCTCGGAGTATTTGTAGTATATCGTAATTGAATGACATTTAGGCATTTTTTATGTTGTACAACAAAATTTAACCTAGAGTGCAACCAATTTGCAAACTTCAAGTTGTGCCGACCATCTTTTTTAAAGATATTTCTTGTTGAGAAATGTTCCTAAACCGATACATGAAACATCTGATCATTTTCCATCACCAGAAAGCATTTCTCCAACAGTAAACCAGTTACCCTGGGCGAAATCACTACAAATTCAAACTGCAAACTGTTCTCTAATCTTCCTAATGACTCCGGCTCATATTGTTTTAGAGATACGAGTGACACAAGATTTTGTGACGGACGGACGGACAGACAGGCAGACAAAGCCAAATCTATATAAAAAGATGGTCGGCACTACCTGAAGCAAGCAAATTTTTGCAATCTGAAGGTTCAGATTTGCTTGCAACATAAAACATTGCCGATATATTATGATTGCCAGTCACTCGGTTACGCTACAGTGCAGAAACTCAGATACTTATAAGGGAGACCACTGTGTAGGAGATAAAAAATAACTCTGTACCGCGATTAGTCATGGACAGTAAGTATTTTCTTAATTCCAACGCCGGACAATTTCCTGAGGGGTTGACTTACAACACTACTCACAACATAAATCTTGAAATATACTATAGATTTACTTTCAGACCCACTGTTGTTAAGGAAAACAATATTATATGCATGTGCTTTTCTTACAACATGTCATGTGTTTACAATAATAAGAATAACGCCTCTATCGTGAATCAAAATGATTTCTTTGCAAACATAACATCATTGCACCTTGTGTTCATTACTTTGCTTTGGAAGAAAAAATACATAACAATAAACAAGTTTGGTTAACAAACTTATAGGCTTTAACGAAAAGTTAACAAATCCGCGTCACGATTACATGTGCACAACTGTGCGATTGAAGAGAATTTGGTTTGGTGGGTAAAGTAAGATCTTATTGGTTTACACATCACTGATATGCAAATAGCAAAACCATGTTAGTACGGATGCGCCGAAAAATATGGATATACAAGTAGATGTATGTATTATCTTATTCTGAAGTATTTCGAATAAGGGCATATAGTAAAACCTTGTTATCTTGAGGAGCATTATGATGAGCACCCAGTTTATCTCGAGGAGATTTTAAAGCCCCTGTGATTTCCTTCAAAGTTGTATATGGTTTTACCCTTTCATGACGAGCGTCGTCACGAGGCAGTCATATAGGCGAAATTTCACACCTTGTTGAAATGTCCGATTTTCTTATCGTACTCTGTGTTCACACCTTATGAGAATGGACCATTCAATAGCATAACATTTGAATAATTTGTTTCACATTTGTATCAAAACAAAAGTATCGACTATGATGAACTTTCAGCTGCAGTTAACACCATTGATAACGATGGGCACATCGGTATCTCAAGCACTTTACTTGTCCTGATCACTCCTCGAGATTACAAGGTTTTACTGTATAATTATGCATAATGTCAAAATCGTCCAATTCTATAATTTAGAGTCCATCAGGCAATGGATATTTTAAGTAATCAAATCAACAAGGTATACCACAATTGACAGTGATAAGAGTCGTCTTTGATACCATGAATGTGCGGTCACCTACTGCATGTCTCCCTTAAATAGTGAAAATCGTGCCGGGCCCCAGACAACGCCAACTCTATCTTTCATCCTATCACAGCACATGAACTTAAATCATTAAGATTGATCTGGCCCATCATAACGTAAAATAATTTAATGGGTCTCAACCAGTGTTTTGATACATTGGCTAAAAGATCTTTAATACAAACAATTGCAATGTATTACCAATTACAAAATCTGGTTTTACCATGCTACTCATTGATAAAATCTGTAAAAAACCCTGCTTGTTAAAAAACTATAAGGTTTTTTTAACCTATAGATATTACAAACTTTTTTCCACTAATACAGAGGTATACATTATTAGTATATTCTTTGATGACGCATATTTATTGGATGTTTCAACTATACAAAACATAGTTTTCATGTTTGTGTAGATGAAAAAGGTACGGGGGGGGGGGAAATGGCATTATAATACTGTTATGCAAAATGTCACTGAAGTTTCAATTTTGTTTCTGGTTTCAGAAACTTCTTCAACATTAAAAATTAGTAGAATAGAAACAGTATTATAAAGCTGTCAAAAGAAGCATGTAAAAGAATGAGAACTAATGGTGATAATGGATGTTCTCCATCAACTCAGATCAACGTCTATCTATAAGGATGCACCAGGCTTCTCAGATTCCAATATATTTGTTCTATTTAATAATTCCATATTACAGTACAACCATTGCAGTGTGGTCTTCTCTTGAGCAACAATCTCTTTTTTTCCTGCAGTTAGAATTTACTATATACACAATAACAATCTCAAAAACAACAATCTCAAAAAACAACAATCTCAACAACATTGTTCACTACAACAACAATCTCTACAAAATCAATCACTACTACACCAATCTCAACAACAATCACTACAACAACAATCTCAGCATCAATCACTACAACAACAATCTCAGCATCAATCACTACAACAACAATCTCAGCATCAATCACTACTACACCAATCTCAACAACAATCACTACAACAACAATCTCAGCATCAATCACTACAACAACAATCTCAGCATCAATCACTACTACACCAATCTCAACAACAATCACTACCACAACAATCTCAGCATCAATCACTACTACACCAATCTCAACAACAATCACTACAACAACAATCTCAGCATCAATCACTACAACAACAATCTCAGCATCAATCACTACTACACCAATCTCAACAACAATCACTACAACAACAATCTCAGCATCAATCACTACAACAACAATCTCAGCATCAATCACTACTACACCAATCTCAACAACAATCACTACCACAACAATCTCAGCATCAATCACTACTACACCAATCTCAACAACAATCACTACAACAACAATCTCAGCATCAATCACTACAACAACAATCTCAGCATCAATCACTACTACACCAATCTCAACAACAATCACTACAACAACAATCTCAGCATCAATCACTACAACAACAATCTCAGCATCAATCACTACTACACCAATCTCAACAACAATCACTACCACAACAATCTCAGCATCAATCACTACAACAACAATCTCAGCATCAATCACTACCACAACAATCTCGGCATCAATCACTACAACAACAATGTCAGCATCAATCACTACCACAACAATCTCGGCATCAATCACTACAACAACAATCTCAACAACAATCACTACAACATCAATCACTACAACAACAACCTCTACAACACTAACCTCTACAACAACAATCTCTACAACACTAATCTCTACAACAACAATCTCTACAACACTAACCTCTACAACAACAATCTCTACAACACTAATCTCTACAACAACCATCTCTACAACAACAATCTCTACAACAACTGTCTACAACAACGATCACTACAACAACAATCTCTACAGCAACAATCTCTACAACAACAATCTCTACAACAACAATCTCTAAACCACAGTCAAAATATGTGTCTCCCAAATGGTGTTGCTCTGAAGACGTTGCATTATATTTGCAAAACAAATTAAACAAACATATTGCTTTACAAAAATCTTGTGAATAATTCATTCAAAATCTATATGTAAGAAACTACACTGCAACTCCGATATACCGCGGTCGGATATAGCGCGATATCCATTATAACGCGATGTCGTAGTGGCTCCCGTTGATTTTTAAGAAAAATCCTAAAATTTGTCAAAAAAGGAAGAAAAATTGATCAAAATCGTATTTTTTCGCGATTTGCTGTCTGCTCTTTCGCGAAATCACGTGCTGTTACGTTTACAAGTTTATTTTACTAAGCGATCGCGAATCAACAAGATTATTTAAACTGAATATACACACCATAAGAGATATATGTCCAATTATGATAACCATCAATATTTACACAAATGTCACCTTCTAATGTTTTTCAACGTAATTTGACCTTGGATTGTGCTAAATCTATGACGTAATGGGAGTAGCTGATGTTGAGTCTAACACGCCCACGTTCAATTATTCTCCTTACCTTGACCAATTAGATGATCGCGAACCGGCGAGATTTCTTTTAATTTAATGAATGACAGTAGGGGATGTCAATCATGGAACAAAGCAGTGTTAATCCTCAATAAACTAAATGGCATCCCCGGATGCGCTAATTACGATTAATACAGCACTTGTTGTTCACACATATCTACTAGATGTGTCGGTCGACTATTTCTCAATCTGTCACAAAAAGTAGTTAAGTCAAGGCAAAAGCGGACAACTCGGCACGGAATGTTTGCAGACTTCAAAGGCGCCGCGTCTTGACTTGTTAGTCGGCCCAATGTTTGATGCGACGCACGTGGAAAATGTTCTACTCGCAGACTTCAAAGGTGCCGCGTCGTCTTCTAGTTTCAGAGGTCGACTGTCGTGGGTGGTGAATTTGTCAAATGCACATTTTGATTGACATGAAAAGCTTTATGTAATTCTAGTGAATGAGATACACTACCGTTGACCTGGGGCTTTAGCTTGTGGCCTGTATCTATGCTACATTTCAGATGCTATGCATATGACCCAATTTCCCAAAAGTGTAATTTACTATGTGACAAGTATTTCAGCACGGGCCATTTTAATTAATATTCAACCGAAACATATCAGAGAAATTTTAGAAACATTACATGATGAATAATGAAAGTTGAGCAATTCGTTATTATACTTTCCCCTCTATATCACTGACAGAATCGAAGTTACACAGTCTTCAAATTTATAAATCAATCTAATCATTGTGATGAGGACAGAACCCAGAAATCTAAGTTGATAGCATACAAAATTTAAATTAATAATCAACTAAATGATGAGTTTTAAGATGTATAAATTTATAGACATGAAAAAATTCATGGGATACCAAACAGAATTACTTCTACACTTTAATCTATCAGGTCATGCAAACTGCGGAACAAATTCTATCACCATTAAAGAGAAAACAAGATGCAAACCACAATAAAACACAATAAAATAAAATGTCAATCCAATAGTACATTCCTCTACAATGTAACTGAGGCAAACTAACAATCTGTTTTTGGCATTAAACTTGAGGAAGAAACACATCTAAATATTCACTAAAACATTTCAATAGCTTTTGAAAATTTGCACAAGAAATAAAGATTTGATCTAATTACACTCTAAATACACTTACACCATACAATTCGAAATTCATTTCTATGGCAATATGACAGCTAAGTGTGAAGAACAAGCACATCACGTACCTTTAGTATGATTGTCTCTGGCGTTAAATCCCTAGGGGCTTTGACACATAGTTATTATACAAGTCAGTATTTGCCAAATTTGGACTAAAAGTATTGTGCTTCATTTCGCTCCAGGAAAAAGTTATAATACTAAAATCACACAATAATTGTGAGAAGAATTCCAAATACTGCCGCTTCCCAATGGTCTAATATGAAAGCTGCATGTAGATACCCTACCCAGAAATTCTTTCTAATGCAACAGTAAAAGTCAATCAACAATATATTAAAGATAACAGTATGTTTGGAACTCTATCTTGTTTTTTTCATTACATATTTCTATAATTATTACAAATGAAAGCTGTGCGACTGAAATCTTCAATTTTAAATCTCTCTAAGTAATAATAAGTAATAAGCACCAACATTCATACATTCTGGCCAAAAATCATATCACAAAGAGAACTGCATATCATTATGTTTTTGGGCTTGAAGTTTGAAGTAGGGCTTGAGTACCTAACATTTCTTGAATTTTAACAATCTGTAACAGGCAATAACATCAGAATACTTACAAATAACATGTCAACATGTCGAGTACATTAACGCCAGGAGATAATATTTCATGTCATATTGAATTAAAAAATGAGTGACATAAAATTGATTGTATAAACAAAAGTGCAGCAATATATAATTACAACCAATGAAAGTCTGTCTGATGCACAGCTGATGCCTGCTATAGGATTCTCACATCATGAGATCTACACTATAAACTGTCTATAACGTCACACACTGGTACCGACATGAAATGTCGGATGATGCAGGTTGTCAGATATCAGCAAGTTTTCATTTTCACTGAAAATCCTACAGACTTCATGTGCAAGGCGACTATTGGTATAAAAGTGTTTATTTATAATAGTGTCACCCCTATTTAAAGGGCCAGCCATTTCTGACTTATGAGACATGTGCATCTACTTTCTGAACACAATTTTACTTCCCGTTTCCTATCCTTTAATGCCTGCAGGCACCAGGCAGGTAGGCACATGGTAACCATTATTTAACAAGCTGGCATCTCACCAACCAGCCATATTAGAACGGACTCCTACCGGGATTCGAACCTTCGACCTCCTGCTCTGAAGGCGGTTGCTTTAACCACTCGGCCACGGAGACGGTATACTTGTGGGGTTGAATAGTGATAGTCAACACGTTATGAATGGTTAAATCCTTTATTGCAAACTGAATTTAAACATAACGTAGCATCAAAACAACGTCGGATATGACGTAAAATGACGCAATGCACCGTTTGGCGGCATGACGTTATGTAACGTTTCCCAACAATACTATATAGTATACCCTGAAAATGTTATTCAATGGTCAACAGGAAGACAAATACGTGTTAACGTATTTATTATAACCTCATAACTCTATTCAACTTCAGTATCATTTAAATTACTTAGGAGAATTAAGTGTGAGGATATTTTATAGTTGGGTAAGTAAGACTGATTCATGATAAATGGTATTCGACAGCATGTTTCAATTTGGGTTGTAAGTACAGTCTACGCGAAAACATTTTCTCCTTCACATGACATTGCGACAGGCAAAGACACATTTTTTACCTGTCGCAACAATTTTTTACCTGTCGCAATGTTTTAAACAGGATTAACAACTTAAAATCCTTATTTTTTTTTATTCTTGTTATAAACTATACATCTCATTATCAATTATTCATTATTCAAATTGAAAGGGGAAGACAATGTATACTCCCAAACACAAGTCAATCACTTGCAAGAAGCAATACATGTTTAAAATAGTCAGGTGTACATAAATAATAGGCCACAAATGAAACATAAAATAAACATACAGTGAGGTAAATTATATATTAGGGACAATATTTAAGGGAACCCCTTTGACTTTTCAGAGTACGTGACAATACAAAGCTGTTTTAAAACCGGGCGTTGGTATCGAACGCGTGTAATAAAAAAGCTCAAACTCACACATTTCTCGTGCATATCGTGTTATTCAAGGTTACAAACTGTGGTTTCTCACACTTGCAGTTAGACAACACATCTGATAGGTTTATTTGTCAAGTGCAAAGAAGGAAAATGCCTCCTAAAGTGTACATGACGGAAAATGAGAAATGGCGTGCAATTGGCATGTTGGAAGCTGGGCAATCCCAGAACTCAATTGCTAGACACTTTGGTAAATCCAAAAGTGTAATTTCGCGACTGGTGTCACGGTATCGACAGACTGGTGGGGTCAAGATTAGGGATGGGAGGGGGAGGCCTAAAAAGACATCTCCTCGGCAGGATCGGTATCTGCGCATCATTGCGTTAAGGAACCAATTCATTTCGGCACCAGAATTGAGGGATACATTCAGGGGTGCCACGGGAATTCGTGGGGTGGGGCTTAAAGCAAGACGTCCATTCAAAGGTATGCATCTGACAATGGCACATAAACGCCTTAGGAATCAGTGGGCACAACTTCATATAGGGCAGCAACAGCGTCATTGGCGATACACGATGTTCTCGGATGAATCACGATTCTGTTTGAACTTCACTGATGGTCGAAAACGTGTTTGGAGGAGAGTTGGGGAGAGGTACCATCCTGCAACAGTCCAGCAGCACGATAGGTATGGGGGTGGCAGTATCATGGTCTGGGCGGGCATCACGTACAACCAAAGGACGGAATTAATGATTGTACAAGGTAACTTGACCGGCCAATGTTACGTTGATCAAATTTGACGTCCAGTGGTTGTTCCATTTGCCCAGGGCATTGGTGGAAACTTTGAGTTCCAGGACGACAACGCGCGCCCACACCGAGCCCGTGTTGCCGTCGACTTTCTGACACAGCAAGGTGTAAGAGCACTGCCGTGGCCAGCCAAATCCCCGGTTATGTCACTTATTGAGCACATTTGGGATGTGTTAGGTCGCAGGGTGCGCAACAGACCCCAGCGTTGCAACAATTTGCAACAGCTTGGCCGGGCATTACAAGAGGAATGGCGACGGATTCCAAGGGAGATAATCCGTCGCATAATCGCGAGCATGCCTAGAAGGTGTCGTGCATTCATCAATGCTTGCGGGAATGAACCAGATACTGATCCCCTTCGGGTATAAACATTCCTTATGCCATTGAAATTTTGCTTCTTTCTTATTGAATTTGGGGGTTCCCTTAATTATTGTCCCTAGTATATATGTGAATAGTCACAGCACAGACTATCATAAATCATCAGTATATACCCAAAAATAATAGTAATCTGAATTTACTATAATAATTTTCATTCCTCGTAAAATATGGAGGGCGGCATTACGGACCGTTATAGTACAGATTTTATCGTATACTAGACCCGAAAACGAAAGTGATTGCATGGTCATTCACGTGAAAATTCGACGAATAAACACATATTTTGATGTCTTGCCATGCTGGAGTAAATAGTTAAAGAATTAGATGTGGGTTGTTGAATAAAAACACTTTTTCTACGTCATCTTTGGCAATTTTAATTTCATGAGAAGGCATTTTCAGCGATATTAGATTCTAATTCTGGAGAATAATAATTATTAAATTCCTACATATAAAATCTGCCATTGGCTCAAGAATTAACGTTTATTAATAAAGTCACCTTTCAACGTGTAAACAACAGTATGCAGCTTTTTCTATTGTCAGGTATCAAAGACTGCAAACAGCGAAATATTATTGTTTCATCACCCTTCTTTATTTTGCACACGTGATCAGAATTATTATTCGTGATTGACCAATAAGTGCTCTGGAGTGTTATAAATACGTGCTTCACAGGTCTATCACATGTGTCGGGTATGCGGGACGTGATCTGATTGGCTGAACGTGGTTTTGGTAACAAGCTACAAACTCCACCTCTGATTGTTTTTGGAAAGCATGTGAATAATCATGTACCGGTATTTATACACAAACGTGTCATAGACAGGATGAGGGAATCCGTGGTCCAGTGGTAACGCGATGGACCTGTAATCCAGGGATCGCAGGTTCGATTCGCCCATATGGGAAACCGGTAGCAACGATAAATAAACACAAATACAAACAAACAAGACAGGATACCAATTGGGGCCCTTATAAACGCGAGTTGTACACAGACATTGAGAACCGGTCTCAGCCGCTTTTAACCGAATTTAGAAAGTCTTACTTTTGACGGGACCGCTTTTCGAACATTTGATTTTTTCTTGAGCCAATTTCCGAAAATAAATGGTGCTGACTGAAATTTTCCACCAGACAATTTTCAGTGTTCATGCAAAAGCGTCGTTGCTTATTTCTTCTAAAATCTATTTCAGTTTGTTGTCAATATGTGACTTTCCAAACATGGCAATTTCTTGCTGTTGATCTAAAATTAGGACTTTATCAGCAGTCAATAAAAATGGCTAACGTTGACAATAATCAAGGACAAAAGTAATACGCTATAAATTAAAAGTTAACCACTTAGCATTTATTTCGTGCCCACATAATCTTCAAATCTCATCCAAGATGACATTTAGGCAGTATATACATATTGCATGGTCACTTTTGAACTTAACTTCAAACTTAGTTAAAGTTAATCCTTGGCACTTATAATGTCCCATCAAACAAAAATTTGTGCAAAGTAATTCTAAAACTGTTACAAGAGAAGGGAAGTCAGTAAATCAGAACATACAGATTCATGACACACTAAGTTCAAACTGTCACTGTTTTTGCTGATCATCACTGAAAATCAGAATTTTCCAGACAATAATTTCCGGCCCATATTATCTTGAAGCACTATATATGTCTCCTAACGCTAATCTTTGAGGCTGGTTCGGAAAGTATTATGACACACAGATATTTTAGACAATGCTACAAAAAAGATATTTCAACCTCAAGATAGCTCAATAATAATACATTATCACACACATTAACAAATACAGTAAAACCTCAATAATGCGACCACTCTTGGGACCCTTAAAAACTGGTCTTAATATTGAGGCGGTCTTAAATAATGAGCGGAACAGTCAAAATGGACTTGAAAAGTGTGGTCTTAATTTTGAGGTGGTCTTTAATTAAGGGGATTTTCCTGTAAATGTATTGGTAAAACAATTTGTTCTAACGCTGAATTTTAATTAATCAGCTTGCTTCACTCATTGCGGTGCATTACAACGTCAGTAATCAAATGATCATACGCAGATGCATGACTAAATAAAATTTAAAGAATGTATAGTGCAGTTAGATTGACTGTGAACAGGTGCATAATACTTTCTTGACGGATCAATGTCAATTAAAGTAAGGAAAAACACAACCCCAGCTTTTTCTCCATCAAGCTTACGGAACAACTGAACATTTCAATACACCTATTTTGAAATGTAACGGTCCAGGTAATATATTCATACATTCATGGTTAATAAAACCCAACTATTCATCGGTTTGTTCTTGCAAAACAAATAACCAGTTTCTAATTTCTATTCAAACAATCCTCATATACAGGCATGAGAATGCAAAAATTCAAAATCAGCTGAAAATTTGGCAAGGGGTCCAGGGGGCTGCTGAAGCTCCTGGCTTTTAGGCATCATAATATTAATAGGCATCTATATATTCTATATAGGTAATTGGACTAAGTTAGCACCTCATGATCCGACAACAAACAACCGAAGCGTCGCAATTAGATTATTGTCATAGTATTCGTGAAAATATCATTATCATTGTCGTCTTGAATTATGACTTGAATTTCACACAGGGACCAAATGTTTTATATTAATTGCACTAATTTTGATTTACTTTATAATAATCACACTCAAATATTTAGATGGTTTAAACATACATTTGATCGATGCACGAAATAATGCGTATTGAATTATATTTACCTTTATACAACAGTGCCAAAAATGGCTTCTCTAGAAAGCGGCGTTTTTGTGAAACTGACACTTCTCCGTCCAGTTAAAAATTGGGGTAACCTTCTATAACCGACAACTTGTCTAAACCGACATTAACGCTCTACGAGGTCAGTTTATATATTTCACACATGTCACCTCTTTGCCAGGTACATATCCCTACAAACAGTTCATGTACCTACTTGGTGATCATAGACCCAGTGAGGCAGACATAAATCATTCTCTGCCAGCAGAAAGCATTAAGATTTTATCACAATGGCTGTCACTTCTGTTCAGTCTCTATGATTTCTCTTTGAAGTTATTTAGCTGAAACATTTTACTAAAGTTTACTGGTCCAGTGGTTAGTGCGCTGGACTTGTAACCCGGCGATCCGGGTTCAATTCCCGGTCGCGGCAGGTCATTCCCTTCTATGAAAATTTGACAAAAATGTTAATTTTCCTCCTCATGTGGAGAAGTTGCCGGCTCCTTGTGGAAGGGTAAGTTAGTACTGGTTAGATTTCAGTCCAGGAAAAACTGGTTAGGTGAACCGGCCGCCGTATATAACTGAAATATCGTTGAGAAACGGCGTTAAACTTGATGAAACAAACAAACAATACTGAAGAAACCAGACTTTAAACTATCGTAATTGAGCAAAAACCTTTTTTTTCTATTTCTGTTAGAAACAACATCCTGCACCTTGACCCTTACAATCCAAAATGCATGAAACCTTGGTGTCTGTTTCTTTGAAGTTATACTATTTTAAGTAACACAGTTCACCAATGACAGCATGCTTGTACCAAGCTTGGTGATAATCTCTCATTCCTAACTGGAATCATTGAGCAGTAGGCATTTCTATATTTTAAGTAATAATGATTTGTGCCAAGTTTGGTCACATTCTCTCATTCTAAACTTGAGTTATTGGGTAGCAGCCCTTTCTTACAATTTAAGTAACATTGATTTGTGCCAAGTTTGGTCACATTCTCTCATTCTAAACTTGAGTTATTGGGTAGCAGCCCTTTCTTCCAATTTAAGTAACAATGATTTGTGCCAAGTTCGGTCACATTCTCTCATTCTAAACTTGAGTTATTGGGTAGCAGCCCTTTCTTACAATTTAAGTAACAATGATTTGTGCCAAGTTTGGTCACATTCTCTCATTCTAAACTTGAGTTATTGGGTAGCAGCCCTTTCTTCCAATTTAAGTAACAATGATTTGTGCCAAGTTTGGTCACATTCTCTCATTCTAAACTTGAGTTATTGGGTAGCAGCCCTTTCTTCCAATTTAAGTAACAATGATTTGTGCCAAGTTTGGTCACATTCTCTCATTCTAAACTTGAGTTATTGGGTAGCAGCCCTTTCTTCCAATTTAAGTAACATTGATTTGTGCCAAGTTTGGTCACATTCTCTCATTCTAAACTTGAGTTATTGGGTAGCAGCCCTTTCTTACAATTTAAGTAACATTGATTTGTGCCAAGTTTGGTCACATTCTCTCATTCTAAACTTGAGTTATTGGGTAGCAGCCCTTTCTTCCAATTTAAGTAACAATGATTTGTGCCAAGTTTGGTCACATTCTCTCATTCTAAACTTGATTTATTGGGTAGCAGCCCTTTCTTCCAATTTAAGTAACATTGATTTGTGCCAAGTTTGGTCACATTCTCTCATTCTAAACTTGAGTTATTGGGTAGCAGCCCTTTCTTACAATTTAATAACAATGATTTGGGCCAAGTTTGGTCACATTCTCTCATTCTAATCGTGAGTTATTGGGTAGCAGCCCTTTCTTCCAATTTAATTAACAATGATTTGTGCCAAGTTTGGTCACATTCTCTCATTCTAAACTTGATTTATTGGGTAGCAGCCCTTTCTTCTAATTGAAGTAACAATGATTAGACCTTGACCCTTAGAGTACCGACACAGACAGTATGTTTATACCAAGTTAAGTAACAATATCCCATTCCTCAATGGAGTTATTGAGCAGATGTTATTTTGCTATATTAAGTTACAATAACCTTCATCACAGCTCTGACCTTGATCTTGAAACATGCAGGGTCACATTTTCATACAAAAGAGAACATTTGTACCAAGTTTTATGAAACAAATCCTATGAAAAATGTCTTAGATGTGGCTTCAAATGGACGGATGGACAGACAGACAGACATCTTCAAACCTTAGAATATCCCTTGGCCTTTGCCATTGGATAATAAAACATAGAACAGAGGGTAAGACTTCTGGTTCAGCAATTATTCCTGCAATGCTTTTGATAAATACGTTTTATTATGTATTCAAACAATAATGTTACTCAACTTAAAATATGCACTAGAAATGAACAGTTACAGATTTTTTCATCTTTGCCAAATCATCAATAATGTTTATGTTGCAAGGTATTTCAAATGTTTTCAATCTCAATAATGCCATTTTAATGGTTCTGATGTTCAAAACAAAAGATATTTTGCAAAACACATGTGCTCCAATGATATAGTTTGATTTTTAGGTCAGGGGTGGAATCGTACTTTTTAATACAACACAAACCACAGTATGCTTAATGTTTATATAAACATGCTGCACAAGGCAAATAGTCCTTCGGAGCAACACATTCAACCTCAGGGTTGTAAAACAAATGAACAAAACTAGCTGCTAGCGTCTGCATGAGAAACACACAAATAAACATGACCTGGCCTGGATTTGTGTTGAACCTTCCACATGCTACCATGGTTTCCTCACATGAAAGAATAATGTGCCTTTTTGTGGGCTTGCACCTATGACTCAATCAGCACTAGTCTAATACTCTACCCTCTGAGCTACCAAGGTGCTTGGTATCAGCTACACACACTATGCTATATTTGTTCTTCCAGGGCTCTAGAAGTCTCAGACAATTCTAATTGTTGATAGGTGCAACCAACGGGAGTTGAGTTGAAGTCAGTCCAGGACATGCATTACTAATGTTTAGAAATTGATGATAATTCTGTCAACAAAATTTCTCGGACAGCTAGCCTCCCATATGAGACAGGTCAAATTTAACATGTTCACTTACAAGTCCGAGACAAGTGTATTTTAAAAACAAGATGGATATGATGGCCCTATATCGCTCACCTGACTACACTGCAATGTTTTTTTACAGAACTTAATAATTTATGCAATCTTTTAAGAGGACCACTAGACAATGCTAAGAAACTAAATATCAAAGCTCTAGACCTTATGGTTTTTGCACAAGAAGATTTTCGAAGTTTTTACTTCTAAAATCTATTTTTAGCTCCCGTGACCAACTTATGAACACACTAAAATTATTTATGTAACTTTGGAAGAGGACCACCTAATTTTGGTCAAAATTCATTCTGGGTTTAAGAGGAGATGACGTTTATAAGTTTACACTTTTAAAATCTATTTTTAGCTCCTGTGACCTACTTATGCAGCAGACCGGAACGATTTATGCAACTTTGAAAGAGGTCCACCAAAGGATCATTCCTGTTAAGTTTGGACAAAATCCATCAAGTAGTATAGGAGGAGATGTTGTTTAAAGAAAATGTTGACGCACAAAGCATGATTCACGACGCACGACGACGCACGACGGACATCAAAGGATCCTAAAAATCTAGAGCCTTGACTTCATAATATTATGCGAAATGAAGTATAGTAACGAGTGCCTTTTTATTTCAAGCATGTGTTGTTTGTCAACAAAGTCTTTTTTAATCAGAGCAGTTTCCAATTAGTATAAATTTAATTTAAACTAAATGGAAATAACAACATTCCATTGTGCAATTAAAATTAACATAACGTGCCCTTCAAAATATGACAAAGGAATTTCAACATCTTACATGATCTCATCTTAAAGTAAAATTAGAAGGTATGTTTGTTCCTCAGGAACTTGGGCAAGGCAAATAAATATATTATTTAACCAATGAAAGTTTGCATTTCCGAATAAAGTGAAACCATCGTTCGTTTATTAAACAGAATTTGTAACTATGCATACAAATTTTATCTTACGTGTAAAAGTTATACCTGCATTAATATAACTATCTCCAAATGAACGAAATACATCATTTTTGAGGCGCTTAAGCGTCTCATTGCTATCATTGTCAACCGGATGGTCTACTTGAAGTGCACCACCATATTCATCATCTCAACAAAATAGTACATGTGAAGTCCTCTGATTTTATTATAGATTTGATGAGTATAATGGCTGAATTGTCAGAGATATATCTATTGTGGAATGGCTGGTGTCTATATATAAACGGCTTTTCTGGATTATTTGTCATTTTTGGCGAATGAGTTTACCCAAATAGTCACATATTCATTTCTAATATGAAAATATGGAAAATGTGCAGTCTTGTCTTGGAAGTGCCTCCCAGGACCTTCAGTCCACCATTTGTTTTTTCAAAACTGCACCTTATTTCGGATAAATCAAACCCGCCAAACCGCCTCTGGGGGCAGTTCGGTCGGTTTGACAAACCGGATTGCGATTTTTAAAAACAAATGGTACAAACCTTTTCTAGATCCAAACCGGTTTTACAAAACAAATGGAAAGTTTAACAAACCGGTTTTAAACCAAACTCTGTTTGTTGCGAACAAAAGCCCCCTTAAGTTTATTGATCAAACTGGTTTTCTATTTTTAGTAACAGCTGCAGCTTGGACTCCACTGGTCACATACACAATCCCACAACCCTCTGACACGTTAGAAGCTGTCCTCCATACTGAGTCAACATCTGAGCAACAACATATCCAAATCGATTAACCGCAATATGAGATACCTGGGCAATAACGCATTTCCGTTTTTTGCTCAGATTCACAGATTTTATCAGCACATCAACTGTGAGACATCGTGGTGAGTTTATTTCTCCAATTTTTACAAGACCGAAAAAAGATGGAGAATACTGTATGATATTAAATTTGAAAAACCTGAATAAGCATATTAAATGTCATCATTTTAAGATGGATTGCTTTGAATCAGCCTTGACATTGGTAACAAAAATTGTTTACATGGCATCTTTAGATATTAGACATGCATATTACTCTGTGCCTATTGCTGAAGAATTACAAAATTATCTAAGATTTGAATGGAAAGGTAGCATTTTTCAGTATGTCTGTCAGTATGTCTGCCTCCATAACAGACTTTATTCACAAAACCCATAAACAGTTTATGCAGCTCTTAGAAAGCAAGGTCATAAAAATAGTGGCTATATTGATGATTCTGAATTGGTTGCTGACCAGTATCAGAGTTGTAAGAAAAATGTTGAAGATACTGTAGAATTATTTGAGAACTTGGGGTTCTTAAAACATGATAAAAAGTCAGTACTTGAGCCAACTCAGAATATAAATTACTTAGGAAACAATATAGATTCTGTTGAGATGATTGTCAAATTACTCCAGGAAAAAGTCCAGAAATAGATTCATGCTTGCTCATAACAAAAATTCATGTGCTATAAGAAGGGTAGCTCAAGTATTAGGATTAATGGTGTCTACTTTTTCTGCTGTAGAATATGGACCACTTTTTTACAGAAATATAGAAAGAGAAAAAATTGCAGCATAAAAAATGTTAAACGGTGATTTCAATTCAAAGATGGTTATTTCGGATGCTATGTTTGCTAGGTTCCTAGGTTTGCTTCATGGCATCCAGACCCAGAGGCAGAAATTATTCACATATTTTTCTATGCTTTTCCAACTTTCAGTTTGGTGGGGAGATCTTGCAGAAGATACTGCAGGACAAAGCAGAGTGCATACTGATAGCTCCTGCGTGGGAAACGCAGAATTATTATTCAGTGTTAATGAAAATGTTGATAGACTACCCAGTGATGCTACCTCAAGAAGATATTTTATCCATAATGAACACCAACAAAACTCATCCACTGATGAAAAAATTACGTTTGATAGCTTGTCGACTATCAGGAGATCATTTGAAAACAAAAATGTTTCAGTTAGGCCACACCAAATTGATTTATAGTTCGTCGGATTTACCGCTCCTTTAAAATGCAAGTGCAGAAAATAAAATAAAAATTTACCCGCTCGCACCTCCGTCAAAAATCAAATTTTATTATTTGCTGTGCGCGAAATTCGGGGCTAATAAAGGCCCTTTTTCGCATTTAAAGGTACTCTCATTCATTTAATTACCTTTCGCTACAATGCTACCGTTAGCTCAAGCATTCGGGAGATCCCACGATTTCCGAAAATCGTCTGTCCATATTTAAAGCTATCAAGAGTAGTCGTTCTTGAATGTCAACTTCAATTAACAGATCGCTATGCATTTCACGCATGGTGTCGTGAAAATATTACGGACAGTTAGCGCCTCTAAACTGGCCCACAATTAACATCGTTGATATAATCTGACATTAAAATCACATTTGTACATCCTCAAAGACGACAACGATATTAAATATATGCCTAGCAACCGTAGTTAACTCTCCCACAATGCATTATAAACATGGTAGTACCTGCAAGGATCGTAGACGATGTGCAGGAAATTTACATTAAATGCATCAAAACTTAAGTCTAAATAAACGTCAATAAAACCGCTACACAGACATTTAAAGGTTTGGGATACTTGTGCAACATGAAATACTTGTGACAAGCTTGGAAAATCATACGAATACTGGAAAATTCATGCAGTCGCGAAAACAGATGACAATAGAAAATGTAAACGAATTCAGATAGAATAAAGCGAGCATGGAGCTGTATAATATGTGTTTGGTCAGTCTATAATTCTGATCAACACATGCGTGTACGATTCGATGCTTCGTTATAAACATCTTGATTGGAAACATACATTAATGAATGTAATCTAGGATAGCATGGAAGAAAAGCCTCGCAACTAGAAATTATAAAACAAATTGGTAAGCCCCCTTACTCTGAGGCGTTACAATATAACCATTATTTTGTCCAAAACAGTCAGATGAAACTGTTTGGAGATTTTTCAGAAGAAATTCTGAAGTTGGCTGTTGAAGTTCAGCCAAGACTAACATGGTGCTATTGAACATTATAATTTTAAACTTGAATGCCATTTATAAGAAGACTTGCTATAGAGTTTTCACCTGATTAGGAATCGCCATGTCTGTTATTCGGTGTGTAGATATTAAATATTTAGTTTAAGGCAAGAAATACTCAATCAGTTTTCAAGGAAATGTAACTCGGCAAACATAGTGTAGTGTAGATCCACTAAGGCATTTTTAAGGTGCTTAATGTGAGCTTATGTGGTTGCCTGATGTCTAGTTTTAAGTTTGCAACCAGCATTGCTCAATGTTTTTGTATTTGCTACTCATTAAAAATAATAGAATTGGAAAAAAGCGCCATCTGTGAAATTTTGAGATGTAAAAAATAAAATAAAAATTAAAATTTCGCTCGCTCGCCCCATCTTTTTCTTTAAAAAATCCGAAGAACTACTGATCAATTTGGTGTGGCCTTAAGTCTACCAAAGGCAATATTATTCTCGCATCATTGCGAAGAAGTATGAAAAAACAATATGTGTCATATAGTAACCGTTGGACCAGATTCTGTAATGACAGGCAGATTAATTCAGTTCAGACAGATGTAAATTTTCTTACAAGTCTGTATGAAAGTGGATGTGGATATAGAGCCATAAACACAGCACGTAGTGCTCTTTCTGCAATTGGAATTGTTAAAGATGGATTTTCAATTGGGTCATTGAATTACTTGAAGAAACTGTCTCCAATTAGCAAACTTTCACTGAAACTACTAACTTTAAAGCTTTGTATGTTAATAGGGTTAACATTGGCTAGCCGGGTTCAGTCCATATCTTTACTTGATATAAGGAACATGAGAAAATGTTATTCTAAATATGTGTTGTATTATAGCAGGTTATTGAAACAAACCAGAGCAGGGGTAAGTAACCCTGTTGCAGAATTGATACCTTATCCTTCTGACAGGAGACTGTGTGTAGTATTTGTTCTTAAAGAATATCTCAAGAGGACTGAAGTTATTAGGGGAGAAAAATCTTGTTTATTCATAAGTTACTTCAAACCTCACAATTCAGTGACTAGAGACACAATAAATAGATGGTTATGAACTGTTATGGAGTACTCGGGCACAAATTGTGGAAATTTCAAAAGTCATAGCATTAGAAGTGCAAGTACGTCCAAGGCTGTAGAAAAATTAGTTCCCATAGAAGATGTCTTAAAAACAGCAGGATGGTCAAGTAGCCAGACTTTTGCAAAGTTTTATCACAAACCCCTTGAGAGTGTATGACTCATAAAATCCCAATCAAACTTCAACTCAACCAAGGTAAGTTTGGTTTAATTGGGGGATTATACCGGATGACAAGAACAACTGAATAAGGTCATACTCGTAGCAATAGCCTTATATAGAAGTAAATATCAAAAAACATTAAAACATTTTCATTAAATCATAACATTAATTTAAATATAAGGTTTAATATAATATTCTGTAAGGTCATAATTATAACATCAAGTTTAAGAGCCAATAATTACACATGATGCGGACACAATAAATTTTGATTTTTACCCTGAAGAGTTTGACTTTGCAACTCATATTTGGATTATATGGATTCTGGCTTATGTAGGCCATGTTTGTTTGTATACACTTGTGTCCATTACTGTACTGTGTAAACGGTAACTATAAAATGGTTAGTGTCCACTTTTGAAGCGCAGTAATGTCCCTGACCTAGAAATTAAACAAAAGGTCAATGTTTCGTGAATGTGCATTATATTACCGTACAAAAACGTAACTGATTTAGCTAAAATTACCTTTTAACAACACAATAAAACCAAAAAATAAATATACTCACAATATACTCGGTTCTTTCATAGAAATCCTATCACCGAGTGAGAATTAATTGTCCATATCACATGTAAATCCTTCACATTCAGTACTTTTAAGTCAAATCTATTGTATAAACCTTATAAAACTTAACACAACAATATCAACTGTTATCTATCTGTTCGGTCAGTTCAACTTTAAATACCCTTAAGACACAAACTGACTATTACAGCAAACAAAAACATCATCATACACTTCATCTATGACCAGTCAGCTGAGCTCCTCTGAATAACACGACCCCAGGCCCTTTACCGTTACACAGACATCTGCCAGCATGCTTGACACATGCATTATAATCGTGAGAAAAAATGAAAGAGGTAGTGAAAGAGGAGCTAGCCTAATTATTTTCTCTAAATTTGTGCAAATAATATTGCATTTGTTGTACATATCAGATTTGTGTAATCATTATACACATCCAAGAACGATAAATCCAGTTTTAAAAGGGTATCATATAATACATATATATATATTTAAAGTTCTAATAAGTCCGGTATATAGAAAACTGGTTCATAATTGTATCAAAAACACTGCAGCAAATCCTATGGTATTTTATGAACAGAATTTATTTTATGCATATTGACTTTACTTATAATGCAATAAATTCCTCTCAGTCAAAGTGCACAACCCAACTTTTACTCACTGGTGTCAAACATAAGGGGAACAGTTGTAAATTATGAGAGAACAGGACTTTGTGAATTAATAGTTAAGTAACTAATGTTGACAGAAAAATGGTTATAGGGATGAACAGAAAGACAGACAGAACTGAAATAGCCACTTGAGACTGAGCGAGAACAGGTGTGTGATGCTCTTAATTGTCGAGGGCCACAGTCATGTGCTACAATGAATGAATCAGAGGGCACCTCACCTAGTCTAAAAGGATTAAAGATAAGAACTGTAACATAAATAAACAAGTATTATAAAAAACAACTCAGTTAATGTAAATATTTTACCATGTATTAAGTAACCATTTGTGGTTGATATTTATTATTTAAAATACAGCAATTCAAATTAGTAATGTGTATTAATGCTTAAGGCAAACACTGTCCCCATTAATTCATGTATCTAAAATTAGTCAGTAGCAATACATGTAATGCTGATATAAACAAAAATTGAACAAATACAAATTACAATGTTGAAGTATATTATTTTACAAAATTTAATACATTCAAACATTTACACTATTTACCTCATACAACCCTTCAGGGTAACAATGTGCTTTGTGTAAAATAATTATGTACATTTTTGTTGATGCAGATAACAGGCCTGCAGCTAAATTAAGGCAGATAACAGGCCTGCAGCTAAATTAAAGCAGACTTAGAGGCAAACATTTCTCCATTGGACGGTCTTTGTTTTTTTCTTGGCAAAAATATTTTGCCTCCTAACTTCCTTTCCAACATTAATATTGTAGATCAGTTTCCAACATAAACATTGCAGCTCAGTTTGCATACATTAATATTGTAGATCAGCTTCCAACATAAACATTGCAGCTCAGTTTGCATACATTAATATTGTAGATCAGCTACCAACATAAACATTGCAGCTGAGTTTGCATACATTAATATTGTAGATCAGCTTCCAACATAAACATTGCAGCTGAGTTTGCATACATTAATATTGTAGATCAGCTTCCAACATAAACATTGCAGCTCAGTTTGCATACATTAATATTGTAGATCAGCTTCCAACATAAACATTGCAGCTGAGTTTGCATACATTAATATTGTAGATCAGCTTCCAACATAAACATTGCAGCTCAGTTTGCATACATTAATATTGTAGATCAGTTTCCAACATAAACATTGCAGCTCAGTTTGCATACATTAATATTGAAGATCAGCTTCCAACATAAACATTGCAGCTCAGTTTGCATACATTAATATTGTAGATCAGCTTCCAACATAAACATTGCAGCTGAGTTTGCATACATTAATATTGTAGATCAGTTTCCAACATAAACATTGCAGCTCAGTTTGCATACATTAATATTGTAGATCAGTTTCCAACATAAACATTGCAGCTCAGTTTGCTTACATTAATATTGTAGCTTCCAACATAAACATTGCAGCTGAGTTTGCATACATTAATATTGTAGATCAGCTTCCAACATAAACATTGCAGCTCAGTTTGCATACATTAATATTGTAGCTTCCAACATAAACATTGCAGCTCAGTTTGCATACATTTATATTGTAGATCAGCTTCCAACATAAACATTGCAGCTGAGTTTGCATACATTAATATTGTAGATCAGTTTCCAACATAAACATTGCAGCTCAGTTTGCATACATTAATATTGTAGATCAGTTTCCAACATAAACATTGCAGCTCAGTTTGCATACATTAATATTGTAGCTTCCAACATAAACATTGCAGCTCAGTTTGCATACATTTATATTGTAGATCAGCTTCCAACATAAACATTGCAGCTGAGTTTGCATACATTAATATTGTAGATCAGTTTCCAACATAAACATTGCAGCTCAGTTTGCATACATTAATATTGTAGATCAGTTTCCTACATAAACATTGCAGCTCAGTTTGCTTACATTAATATTGTAGCTTCCAACATAAACAATGCAGCTCAGTTTGCATATATTAATATTGTAGATCAGTTTCCAACATAAACATTGCAGCTGAGTTTGCATACATTAATATTGTAGATCAGTTTCCAACATAAACATTGCAGCTGAGTTTGCTTACATTAATATTGTAGCTTCCAACATAAACATTGCAGCTCAGTTTGCATACATTAATATTGTAGATCAGCTTCCAACATAAACATTGCAGCTCAGTTTGCTTACATTAATATTGTAGATCAGCTTCCAACATAAACATTGCAGCTCAGTTTGCATACATTAATATTGTAGATCAGTTTCCAACATAAACATTGCAGCTCAGTTTGCATACATTAATATTGTAAAACAGCTTCCAACATAAACATTGCAGCTGAGTTTGCATACATTAATATTGTAGATCAGTTTCCAACATAAACATTGCAGCTCAGTTTGCATACATTAATATTGTAGATCAGCTTCCAACATAAACATTGCAGCTGAGTTTGCATACATTAATATTGTAGATCAGTTTCCAACATAAACATTGCAGCTCAGTTTGCATACATTAATATTGTAGCTTCCAACATAAACATTGCAGCTGAGTTTGCATACATTTATATTGTAGATCAGCTTCCAACATAAACATTGCAGCTCAGTTTGCATACATTAATATTGTAGATCAGCTTCCAACATAAACATTGCAGCTGAGTTTGCATACATTAATATTGTAGATCAGTTTCCAACATAAACATTGCAGCTCAGTTTGCATACATTAATATTGTAGATCAGTTTCCAACATAAACATTGCAGCTCAGTTTGCTTACATTAATATTGTAGCTTCCAACATAAACATTGCAGCTGAGTTTGCATACATTAATATTGTAGATCAGCTTCCAACATAAACATTGCAGCTCAGTTTGCATACATTAATATTGTAGCTTCCAACATAAACATTGCAGCTCAGTTTGCATACATTTATATTGTAGATCAGCTTCCAACATAAACATTGCAGCTGAGTTTGCATACATTAATATTGTAGATCAGTTTCCAACATAAACATTGCAGCTCAGTTTGCATACATTAATATTGTAGATCAGTTTCCAACATAAACATTGCAGCTCAGTTTGCATACATTAATATTGTAGCTTCCAACATAAACATTGCAGCTCAGTTTGCATACATTTATATTGTAGATCAGCTTCCAACATAAACATTGCAGCTGAGTTTGCATACATTAATATTGTAGATCAGTTTCCAACATAAACATTGCAGCTCAGTTTGCATACATTAATATTGTAGATCAGTTTCCAACATAAACATTGCAGCTCAGTTTGCTTACATTAATATTGTAGCTTCCAACATAAACAATGCAGCTCAGTTTGCATATATTAATATTGTAGATCAGTTTCCAACATAAACATTGCAGCTGAGTTTGCATACATTAATATTGTAGATCAGTTTCCAACATAAACATTGCAGCTGAGTTTGCTTACATTAATATTGTAGCTTCCAACATAAACATTGCAGCTCAGTTTGCATACATTAATATTGTAGATCAGCTTCCAACATAAACATTGCAGCTCAGTTTGCTTACATTAATATTGTAGATCAGCTTCCAACATAAACATTGCAGCTCAGTTTGCATACATTAATATTGTAGATCAGTTTCCAACATAAACATTGCAGCTCAGTTTGCATACATTAATATTGTAAAACAGCTTCCAACATAAACATTGCAGCTGAGTTTGCATACATTAATATTGTAGATCAGTTTCCAACATAAACATTGCAGCTCAGTTTGCATACATTAATATTGTAGATCAGCTTCCAACATAAACATTGCAGCTGAGTTTGCATACATTAATATTGTAGATCAGTTTCCAACATAAACATTGCAGCTCAGTTTGCATACATTAATATTGTAGCTTCCAACATAAACATTGCAGCTGAGTTTGCATACATTTATATTGTAGATCAGCTTCCAACATAAACATTGCAGCTCAGTTTGCATACATTAATATTGTAGATCAGTTTCCAACATAAACATTGCAGCTCAGTTTGCATACATTAATATTGTAGCTTCCAACATAAACATTGCAGCTCAGTTTGCATACATTTATATTGTAGATCAGCTTCCAACATAAACATTGCAGCTCAGTTTGCATACATTAATATTGTAGATCAGCTTCCAACATAAACATTGCAGCTCAGTTTGCATAAATTAATATTGTAGATCAGTTTCCAACATAAACATTGCAGCTCAGTTTGCATACATTAATATTGTAGCTTCCAACATAAACATTGCAGCTCAGTTTGCATACATTAATATTGTAGATCAGTTTCCAACATAAACATTGCATCTCAGTTTGCATAAAT